>JAOTAY010000006.1:20355385-20367074 GCA_025629805.1 Erythroxylum baracoense
AGATAAAATAGAAAATAGTAAAAGTATTGAAAATGGTATTTAAGATTTTTAAGATCATGATTTAGGAAGTTCTTTTCTTAATTATGTTAATTTCTTATATTTTTAGAAAAATTAGTGTTTCTCTATAATTAAAATTTGATCTTTGTTTCTTCATTTTTAATATAGTATATTAAATTTTACTCTTTATCTTTTTCTCTTTCACAGATATAATACCATTGATATATCGCTGTGATATATTGTCAAGCTATTGGTGTTCTGTTGTGCCTGCATACTTCTTCCATTTCCATAAAGGTGTTTTTGTTCTTTTTCTAGTTCAATTATGTTATAATTGTATATTGCCGATTTACTAGAGCTCTTTTTTTTCCTTCACCCAAAGCCTATAAAATGTTAGGAATGACCCTGAGTAAGGCACCTAGAGCAATTTTTGAAAAGGAATGAATATGCCCACTCATAGAGACATAAGTTTTAAGGCCAAGACTAACATATGCTTAAACGTTATTCAAGGATTCCATACTAAATGAATGGAGAAGGATGACTGACTAAAGTCATTAAAATGATTGTTGATGAAGATAATAACTATAATATATCCCAATTAAATAATTTTGCTTGGGGCAACATACGTAAACTCCATAGTGGGCACAAAAATCAAAAGAAGCCACACAAGAAAAAAATATTTAATGATTTTTATTTAAGGATCGTTTAGTTCCACTTCTGTTTTTCTATTATGGTTTTCGTTTTCTATTTTTGGTTTCGTTTTTTAATTAAAAAATAAAAACCTATTTGGTTGAGATTTTTAATATAAAAATTGAAAACAAAAACTTGCTTAGTTAAGATTTATAATAAAAAACTAAAATAAAAATATGTTTGGTTTTATTATTCTGTTTCTATTTTTGTAATTATACTCTAAGTTAATTATTTTAATGTAATATATGATGATTTTAAAAGTAATTAATTCTCAATATAGTTAGAAATAAAACATATACAAATTCATATAATTAAAGAAATTTGTATATTAATTGTATATAATAAAATTATATAAATTTAAGGTTGTAGGAATCAACGAGTCTTATAACATATTTACATAAAACTATGGCTTTATTTCATAGTTGTCTTCAGATATCTGAGGGGTTTGTATGACTACCCTTTTAACCATGAATGTGATCGAAGGTGTTTTACTATACAACTACTTGTTCAGCTATGTTATGGCAATGTCTACCATGTCAAACGTGTGAGGGTTTTGTTTTTATGTTTATGGAGATGGAAGAAAATAAAGAAATTGATAGTGAGAAAAAAAGTTATTAAATTTATATATATTACGTGACTTAACGTTAATAGAGATATTAATTCACTTTTATATCTAAATTTGGCAGCTAGCTAGAAATTTCTCTAATTAGGATTTCCACCAAAAGTATTCAAAAGTTCTTTACTGGATAATTGATTTATCTTCAACAATGTTATGCGTTAGCATATCAAGACAACATCAAAGTTTATGATCATTTGAAAATCTTGGCTCAAAGATCATCCCAATTTAATGGAAAAAAATACTTGACATTGCTTAGCTATAAAAGGTATATATGAAACTTTACTTGCCACAAATTCTATATGCTAGAAAGGGTTAACCATACTATGTATAAGACAAGTTACAGTAATGTAAATTAATCACCATTAAGAAAAAAACTAAACATTAAAGAAGGTAAATATCATTGGCTTCTAGTCAATGATAGGATAAGGGATCTAATAATGACATGAAAATTAAGGAAAGCCTACCTGTAAGATCAAATGAGTAAGACCCACATAAATTTAAAAAAAGAACAAGGAAAATTTTATCTTGGATCGAAGTCTAAACATGGCACTTTTCAACTAATTAACAAACTATAATCAATAGCTGTAAAAAAATTATTGGTACTTAGATAAGAATAGTATTCAAAACTGTATGTAAGTTTGACAAAAATAAAGTAACTAACTTTATAGTAATGTGCAACTTCAGTTCAAACAGGCAAGGTTGGCATAACATTTGGTTTATGATCTAGAGGAAGAAAATATCTTTAAGCTTAGATATGCATCAATCTAGGGCTTCCTTTTAATTTTTAGATTTGTTAAATGGGTCTGCTAAACCTTAATATGAGTGAATGTGTCAGCCAGAACTTTGACAGGAATATAACCAAAGAAAGCAAGAAAAAGGCTAATCGATGATGTTAAGCACTAAAGGTTACAAATAAGCCTATAAAAGTAAATGGCAGATGTGCTTCAGTATTATATACCTAAACAAAGCATAAATTAAGGGTAGTTACCTACTTTCAAAAATAAATCTTTTTATAGAGGCCATAACAATAATGGTTAAGTTTTATTGATTTATACTTGAGTTATAATGAGATTCGTATTTATGAAAGTGACAAGGAATAATGGCATTATTATTTATAATAAAACATATTGTTATAACATTATGCCATTCAGATTAAAACTAACTAAACAACTCATTAGAGGCTTAACAATTCCATACTTCATAGATAGATAAATTGAAACATAAAAGTCATTGTGGATGATGTTAAAAAAAGGTGCATAGATCACTTAGCACAAGCACACAAGAATGGCAAAAAATCCTTAAATCAAAGGAATTCAAATCATCCTAATGCTAAAATCCACAGAAACAACACGAAAAACTTATTGAGTAAGTCTTATATCTAAAAAAATTCTCAATACCCACAAGAATACAGATCGGATCTTGTATTATAAGAGATTATCATTCCCACGAGGATTTATAAAAACTTAAACAATCTAACTTTGTCTAAGGTATTTAGAAATTGATTTGAACTAAAATTAAATAAAAAAAATTAAAACAATCAAATAAACGAAACAACTAATCAAATAAACAGTGAGTTGCTAATTAAAATTAGGGTTTGATTAAGAATAAATACTTTAAAACAATTCTTTCCTTATTCTGCTTACTTTAATCTTGTTGATTCAATTTATGTTTGATCATAGATTTCTTAATGTTTTGATTACTCTCTCTCAAGATCTAATCAATTAACCTTAATTGAATTCGATATTCATAGATTTGTAATTTTTCGATTCACAAAACTATTCCTAACTTTTTTGATTAGATTTTAAGCAGTCTATTAGATAATCAATTTCATAACCAAGATCTCTCTTCGATTGATCGTTAATTTGATAATTGTGGGTATATTAAATTTCTAACTCTCATTGTATAACTTAACACTAATTACTTTGACTCACTCTCTCGAATTGTTGTCAAGTTTATACACAAACAATTATCACAAACATGTAAATGTGATCGAAATCAACAATAATTAAAAGTCACAAAATAATTCTAAAATTCCTAACCTAAATTTAGAAATCCATAGACATGTTTAACATCAAAGAAATCCAATTATACATCAAGGATAATGAACGAAATAAATGAAAAGAATAAAAACTCCGTTGAAGCCTTGATCTAAAATGTTGGAATTTCCTTATGTTTTTCTTTATCTCTCCATTTTGATCTACTTTTGATTAATGGTTGTTCTGTATTTTGTTGTATTTCACGTTCTTCTATAGTGCTTTAGGATTTTGGGGTTATTTTTAGGGTTTACCCACTTTGTTCGATTCCAAAAATAGCCCTAAACCTTAAAAAAACAAAAAAAAACCTTGTAGTCACGATCGTGCTCCATGCTTTAACCTCTCTGTCACAATCTTTGTTCAATATGCATAATCATGACAGAGCCATTAAGCACCCTATGCACAACTACCATGATCATGCTCCTCATACACGATCGTGATAGCCTTTATGTAACCTCCGTCTTCTTTGTTCTTCAATTTCCTAATTTCCAACACTCACATACACATCAAACACCTCATAAACCATAAAATTAACATTGAATTCTTACTCTAAACCACACAAGCACTTAGAATATAAACAAACACTCACAATAAAACAATTCTAAACCTATACATATGATAATTATTTAAGAAACACTTAAAAACACACTAAAACACCTAGGAAAATATATTATGATCTATACCTATCAACATCCCAACACTTAAACTTTTACTTATCCATAAGCAAAAACATAAACATAAACATAAACATAAACCAAACACAAAAACACATAATCACACATTCATGCGACATGCAATAATGATAAAATGGCATTGAATCTTATGGAATCAATTTAACCACAAACATCAATCATTCAAAATATGCCAACATACTAACCTATTCCTTTCATGTTTAAGTACTTTGAAATGATTATACATATCAACCAAAATATTAACACCCTATTCATACACCAATAGCATTTATAAACATGCATTTATAATTAATGATCAATCAAAAATTCAACTATCACTAATTATCATTTTATGAAAATTTTTGCTATTTTAAAATATCAGTAGGTTTTATTCATTAAAACACATTTTTCAAAATGTTCTTTGACATTGACCTAGTTTTTTATTGTTAAGGCAAAAACTTTGTCATAAATGTCCCCTAGTTACTCAACTAGGCCATATTTTTTGTTTAGCTTGGTTGGAATGACATTCTAGTCTTTTTATATGAAGACAAACATTTTGTCGTGGTTACCCCCAGTTACTCAACTATATCATATTCTCAACTACCTACCAGCTCTATTCTTACCCTAATTTTTTTCAAAAATGGTTAACGAAATATGAATTTTATTTAAATTTCTTTTTTTATTTCTTAGCCTACTTCATTTCTTTTTAATCAATCATTCTCATGAAAGGTTACTAATAATGCTAACCAATTCAACTGACATAATTATAAATATATACCAAAAAATTCCCCAAAGTGAAGAATAGGTATCATATCCTAATTAACATGCATATTCATCCAAAGTTACTTGAAACATAAAATTCACAAATCAATATGCCTTTACAAATTAAATGACCGTATTCAAAGCTAAACTAATTCCATCAAATTCTTGCCATTGACACAATTCACACATATCCAACAAAATGTTCACACAATATTAACCTAATTAAAAATAACACCATATGATATGAAAAATTCACACATATATGACATGCCAACGCATAAAAGTCCCCACACTTAGATAACACATTTTCCTTAATATGGGAGACAAAATAATACATATAAAAATATAAAAATAATAATAAATGAAAATTTTAGAGCAAGAAATACTTAAGGAGATTGAGGTGGTGACGGTGTGGGTGAAAGAATCTAAACACCTTGAGCAGTGAAGTATTTCAGAATTTTCATTATGTCACAACATTGTTTTTGTTATTCTTGTGCCATCTCCTTGATTTGCGCCTTCATGGTGTTCATGTGCTCAGCCATAAGCTTGTTGTTTTTAGTAACTAAGTTTAAGACTTTCTTCCATCCTTCCTCTTCATTGTCTTCCATTTCTTCACTTGAAACGACCTCAGTTTGATGTTATGTTGGTGTGAAACTAGAGATAGCTTGTCCTATCCTATATTTCACATAAGTTTTGGAACTAATATCCCTAAATTTCATGTTATAGACCATCAAGATCTTAGCTCACCTTAAATGGGTGTGATAAAGAAACTCAGGAAAAACAACAATTAGTCCGTCAACAGATACACCATAATATATAGCAAGCATAGAAAAAAGATAACCCATGTTAAGATAAATACTTTTATTTTCAAAAGAAGTAGCTATTGTGTTAAAAATATGGGTTAAAGTACAAACTTTGACCTCATGGTCCATAAACCAAAGTATGAATAAGAATTTAACAAAACATTTGTTACTTTCAGATTGGTTAAACACAGTATGACATATACATTTATGCAGTAATAGATGTTCAATACTAATAATAACATTATTGTGGGAATTTTACACAAAAAGTTATCCAACCCCATTAATTGCTTCCAATATTGCTTAGCACGGAAGTCATCATATTTTTAAATTATGTTTGATCTAGGAAAACCACCAATTTCTTCCATAATATCAAAATCTAAATTATCAGGTTGGCCCCTCATTTGAAACAAAAATTATCCAAATCTGGGGATTAATTCCTTATATACCATATAATCAAAATTAACGAATTTTTTCCATCTAATTTTCACACTCAAGGTCTCATTCTTTTCTTTTAACCCTAGATTTTCTAAAATTTCAAAACCCAAGTATCTAGGTGCAGTCACAATTCTAGAGTGAAGAGTTTGAAATTGAATACTTTCTTCTTCTAAATAAATCAGAAAAGGACCTCCAAAATCCAGCCCTATCACATGCACCCTTTCCTAACACTTGAGCTTTTCCATTTTGGATGTGAGTGTTTAACCACTTGTTTGATTCTTGGTGCCATGAATGAGTGTATATCGGAAAAATCAACCATGAACACAATAAAAATACACAAAACAACCATAAAATGTGAGAGAGAAAATTTTAACAAAATCTTGTAAGAACCACTCTAAAGATGTGATTTTTTTGTGGAAATTACTAGATTTATGTAGGAGAAATGTTTATCTAGGTGAAAGATCAAAGAAAGAAGTGAAAAACATAAGTAAGCATAAACAGAAAGTTAAGAGAGTTTAAGAGCGTAAAAGGTGGCGGCCAAGTTTTAGAGAGATTTACAAGTTTCTCTTGTCTGTCCACAAGGCACGATCATGACTCACCCCTCTATCATGATCATAACCTTAGAGCAAGTCACAATCGTGACTCACCCCTTTATCATGATCGTGACCTTAGAGCACGATCGTCACAGAGGTTTAGCATGCCATGCACGATTGTGCTCCCTTGAGGCACGATCATAATATGCTAAAAATGTCACACCTTGTCCCGTTTTGTTTATTTTTTCTCATGTAACGCACAGGCTTGGTTCTTTAACTTATAAATACTTCAAAAACATGAAAAATAAACAATTCAAACCATGCCAAACATATAAAATAAAGACCTAAATACTAGAATTTAAGAGAAAACCTAACTACCAAAAATTGTTTAAGTTATAGTCATTAGCTTGACCTTTCACTATCCAAAACTTTTTTTAATGATTTGAAAGGAAAGAAATTACTTCGCTTTCTTATGAAACAACTCCTATGAGATACGGTTTGCACCTTTTTCTATTCACCTTGAAGGTTTCCTTGTAATGATTTCCCAATTCCAAATCTCCATGTACAAATATATTGGTCACTTTGAAAGGTCCACTCCATCTTGATTTGAGCTTTTTGGGAAACAACCTTAATCTTGAATTGTAAAGTAACACTGCATCTCCCACTTTGAACTTTTCTTAATATGAGAATCATGACATTTCTTCACTTTTTCCTTATATAGCTTGGCATTCTCATATGCATTCAAGCGAAGCTCATCAGTTCATTCAATTGTATAAGCCTTCACCTACCCATTTGCTTCCAATCAAAATTTAAGGCTTTTGTCACCCAATATGCTTTATGCTCTAATTCCATGGGCAGGTGAGAAGCTTTATCATAAATAAGCCAAAACGGTGTTGTACTGATTAGAGTTTTGAAGGTGGTTTGATAGGCCTATAGGGCATCATCTAGCTTTAATGCCCAATCCTGCCTTAAATTATTTACTATCTTCTCTAATATTTGTTTATGGTTCACAACTTCCACTTGTCTACTTGTTTATGGGTGGTATGGAGTAGCTACATGATGGTGAACTCCATATCTCTTCAGAAGAGCATTAAAAGATTTATTACAGAAATGTGCTCCTTTATCGCTAATTATAGCTCATGGCACTCCAAATCAATTGAATAGTCTTTTAATAAATTTTTACACTACTTTTCCATAATTTTTTGGAGTTTCCATGGCTTCAGCCCATCATGAAAAATAATCCACTTTGATTAAGATATAAGTGTTCCATATGGATGATGGGAATGGTCCCCATAAAGTTTAGTCGCCACATGTTGAACACTTCAGCTTCGAGAATGTTAGACAATGGCATTTCATCTTGTTTTGAGATGTTCCCCTCTCTTTGGCATCAATTGCATTGTGTCACAAACTCCCATGAATCTTTGAACAAATTCCGCTAATAAAATTCACATTCTAAGACTCGTGTCGCTATCTTTTTCACTCCGTAACACTCAGCATATGTAGTTTCATGACACTACATTAGTATGTCTAACATTTCCTCCTCAGGAACACAGTGTCTAATTAGCCCATCAGCACATGTCCTATAAAGGATTGGGTCATCCCATAGATAATGGGTACACTTATATAAGAATCTTTTTTTTCATTTATAAGATGAATCTAAAGGGAAGATACCGCTTACAATGAAGTTTGTTATAACAACGTACCATGGTACTATATCTCGATTCAGCAACATCAAGGTTTCATTAGGGAATTGCTCATTAATGTCTTCTCTTTGCTTTAATTCCCCCTTTTCAAGTCATGAAAAGTGGTTAACTACTGCATTCTCCACTCCCTTCTTGTCTCTGATTTCAATATCAAATTCTTATAGTAGCACCTAAAGGATTAGTTTTGATTTTGTGTCTTTCTTGACGAACATGTATTTCAACACTATATGATCGTTAAAAATGATCGCTTTAAATCCTAAAAGATATGACCAAAACTTATCACATATGAATATTACCGCTAGCAACTCTTTCTCAATAGTGGTATAATTTAGTTGGGCTTAATAAAAACACATGTAGTCTTTTATCCTTTTGTTGGCCTAACACACAGCCCATAGCTTGGTCACTTATATTAGACATAAGGTCAAATGGTAATGACCAATCTGATAATGTTTAAGATTGGTGTTAAAATCAATGTCTTTTTTAACCTCTTAAATGCAGAGAAACAACTATCATCAAAGTTAAAAGAAACATCCTTGACTAATAGATTTTTAAGAGGCATAGAAATTAATGAAAAGTCATTAATGAAATGGTGATAGAAACCTGTATATCCTAAAAATGCTCGCACACCCTTTAGATTAACTAGTGGTTGAAGCTTTTCTATGACCTTCATCTTGGCTCTATCCACTTCAAATTCCTTGGCACAATATCTTGTATCCCAGTACTGCCTTCATGCACTATGAAGTGACATTTCTCCCAGTTTAGAATCTCTGTCTAAGTTTTTTAATAACTATTTAAAAGAGTCTTGAAAGACTTAAAAATCGTTCATAAAAAAATTCCATTATATACTCTATCATATTTGTGAAAATAGACATGATGCACCATTGAAATGTAGCTGGAGCATTGTATAACCTAAACGGCATCCATTTATAAGAAAATGTTCCATAAGGACTTATGAAGGTCATCTTTTCCTGCTCCTCCAGATAGATAAAAATTTGACTGTAACCCTATCTAGGAAATAGTATAATGCACGGCCAGCCACCCTTTTTATCATTTGATCTACGAATGGAAGAGAAAAGTAATCCATTTTAGTAATTTTGTTGAGCTTGAGATAGTCAATACATACTCTCCATCCTATCATTTTTCACACGGAAATCATCTCCCCACTTTCACTCTCCATTATAGTCACTCCTCCTTTCTTTAGTACGCATTCTATTGGGCTGACCCATTAGTACGTATTGTACTGGGCTGACCCATTCACTATCTGATATTGTGTCTAGCAGCTTTACTACTTCCTTCTTGATCACTTCTTTCATGTGAGGGTTTAACCTTCATTGATGTTCCCTCATCACTTTACTTCCTTCGTAGAGGTTGATCCTACGTATCTATGTTTGGGCTTATGCCTCGTATATTAGATATGTGCCATTCCATGGCCTTCATCCGCTTCCTAATTATTTTCACCACCTTACTCTCTTATTCCCCATCTAGTTGGTTAGAAATAATGTAAGTAGAGTTTGGCCCTCACCTAGAAAGGTATACCTTAGGTGTGTGGGTAAAGGCTTTAACTCTAGAGTTGGTGGCTTTTTAGTGGAGGGTGGTATATGTGCTTCGGTTCTCACTAATATGTCTTGATGTTCTAGAGCACTCGACTCCTCCATTTCTCCTTCATCCTCTATTTCAGCTTTGTCCTCTGTCCTAGCTTCCTCAGATTTTACTTCTCCCTAGCAGCTCTTTTCCTACTCTTTGATATATTCATCCATTATATCGATCTTAATGTAAGAGATGCTTTCTTTCAGATTTTTCAAGAATTTTTTCATATTGAATTCCACTTGATGATCACCAATTCGAAGAACTAATTTGCCTTTATGAACATCAATCAGCACTCTTCTGGTGTTCATAAAAGGTCATTCAAGAATTAGTGGAAAATTCTTATCCTCTTAGAAATCTAATACTAAGAAGTCCACATGAATTATGAACTTGTTCACCTTTACTATAACATCTTCCACCATACCAAACGATCTCTTAATCAATTGATCTTCCAACTGAATGAGCATCAAAGTTGTCTTTATATCACCTAGCCCTAATTTTCTAAAGATTGACAAAGGCATAAAATTTATACTTTTATCTAAGTCATATAGACACATAATAAATTCTAACTCACCAAATACACAAGGTATTGTAGAGCTCCCCAGTTCCTTCAATTTGTAATGCATATGGTTAGTGATAATGGAACTACAACTCTCTGTCAGTGCTATCTTCTGGTTATCTTCCTAAGTTTGCTTGTTTGATAATATGTCTTTCAGGAGCTTTATGTACTTGGACATATGTTCCAATGCCTCTATAAAAGAGTTAATTTGCAAAGTTTTTAGCTTCTAAGATTTTATTTCCACAAAGATTGTAGAAGAACAAATTAGGCGCACAATTTGCAAAGTTTACAGAGCAATCTCTATGGAAATGGAATCTTAGGTAGGTACAATGGAGGGGCAACGTTGGGAGGGTCCTTACTCTTTTCTTCATCCTTTTTCACTTTTCTTGATCCTCTACAAAGTGGGTTTTAGCTTGTTTTTTTGGCTAGTTATTCTAGCTCTTTCCCACTCCTAAGTGTAATCGCCTTGAGTTGCTCTTTTGGATTTGCTTTGGTATTACTCGGGAGACTCCCCACACTTTTTGTAGATAATGTATTTATGAGCTAGCCTACTTAAACTTCTAGGTTGTGAATAGAAAAGACATTATTCTTCACTAATTGCTCGAACTTCCCTTCTTGACTTGTAAATTTAGAAGTCATCATTTTCCTAAATTTGTCCATCTTGGAATCTATTGTACTAGACTTCTCTTACTGAAATCATGATGGGCTTTGACTCCTCAACTAAATTCCTGCATTGTTGGACCAAGAAAAAATCTAAGTGGCTCTTCTAAATTTTGTATATGTTATTATTCCCCCTCCTTGACCAAATTTTGTATTTAGGATTATATATGTTAGAATATGGATTATTCCCCCCTCCTCGACTAAATTTTGTGCTTATGTAGTTGAGTTGTTCAACATTATTGCTTTGTATTAAGAAGCAATCAACTATAACGTGATTTTCTTACCCACATAATTCAAAATTTTGATGAATTACTTTAAGAAAATTTGAATAGGTTGTTTTAAAGCTATTTAGTCACTTTTTTAAGTTAGTGATCTCAACTTGTAGTGTTGCCACTGAATTGACATCTACCACTCCCTTCTAATCCTAAAAGGTTGATTACTATTTGGTTCTATTTGACGTCCAAAGAGAACTATTATTTTCCATCTCCATTAGCCAATCTTCCCCTTCCTTAACTATTTTTCACATTAAGGATCCTCCATCATTTGCATCTATGGTGCCCCTTATATGTAACACCCCATTACCCTAGGGTACGTACCGGGACGCCCGTAGGTCATTCCGATACATATCCTAAGATAAGGGAGC
>JAOTAY010000006.1:20367174-20393785 GCA_025629805.1 Erythroxylum baracoense
CCACATACAAGTTCTATTTACACTAACCCATGAAAATCAACATATAACTTACTTGATTTCTCTTCAAATCCTTCAAAGGAACACCAACCCTAGCTTTTCCTACAACCCACGTACATCATCATGGAGGTTGGGAGCTTGGGTCTTTGGTGATAAATGAAGAAGAAAACAAGATGAGAGTAGTAAATGAAAGATAAGAGAGCTAGGTTCAAAGTTGGTGAAGGTTGGGAACAAGATTCATGAGGAAGGAGAAGAGAAAGTCACGTAGAAGAAGAAGAAAGCAAGAACAAATACCCTTTAATTGGAAACCATCATGAGAAACAAGTCAAGGAAGGGTCTTTACAATTAAAAGAATAGTGATTTGCCATATGTCATCTCCTTATAGGTTCACTTAGGTTTTTCTTATTCAATTTGTCCATTCACTCTAATTTCTACTCCAATTGTCTCCAATTTTCAATGACATATGTCATTAAATCCCAAAATCATAAATAAAAATTTTCACTGCCATTTGACTCTTAATTCTACTGCTATTTGTCAATTTTCTTGCTACTTGGCATTTTTTCTAGTCCAAAATTTCCCCAAAATTTCAGAAAATTTTCTAAAACTCTCTAAAAATTCTAAATTACTAAATGCACTCTCCAAATAAAATTTTCAACTTATAAAACCCACAATTCTCCACAAAATCACATTCACAATTCAATTTTTAATCAATTATACCCGCAATGTCTATGAATGCACGACACTTATTTTCATGTGCAAAAATTCAATATTCATATATGTGTGTGTCTGACATATTATGCATGAACACGAAATGCACTTTCTAATCTTTCAATAATTTGACATATTATGCATGAACACGAAATGTACTTTCTAATCTTTTAATAATTTCTCATATTTACTATTTTAGCTTCAACATGGGTAACGAGATGTTACATGTAGTCTTTTATCCTTCCGTTGGCACAACACACAATCCATATCTTGGTCATTCGCATTGCACATGACTTCGAATGGTATTGAAAATTTTGGTGACATTAAGATTAGTGTTGATATCAGTGTCTCTTTTAGTCGATTAAATGTAGATAGATAACTATTATTAAAATTAAAAGATACGTCCTTGACTAACAGGCTCATAAAAGGCCTAGTAATTAATGAGAAGACCTTAATAAAGTGGTTGTAGAATCCTGAATGACCTAAAAAGGTCGGCACACCTTTAACATTAATGGTGGTGAAAGCTTCTCTATAACCTTTGTTTTGGCCCTGTCCATTTCAATTCCTTGGAACGAAATTTTTATGTCCCAAAACTATGCCTTTGTGAACCATAAAGTGATGCTTTTCTTAGTTCAAAACTAAATGTGAATCTTCACATCTTTGGAGTACTTTATTTAAATTTGTCAAACACTGCTTAAAAGAGTCTCCAAAGATGAAAAAATAGTCCATAAAAATTTCCATTATGTCCTCTATCATATTGGCAAAGATATACATCATACACATTTTAAATGTAGATAGAGCGTTGCATAACTTGAAAAGCATCCGTCTATAAGTAAATTTTCCATAAGGATATGTGAAGGTAGTCTTTTCCTGATCTTTTGGATAGATGAAAATATGATTGTAACCCGAATATCCGTCCAAGAAATAGTAGAATGAATGGCTAGAAACACTTTCTATCATTAGATCTATGAATGGAAGAGGAAATCTATCCTTTTTAGTCACTTTTTTGAGATTCTGATAGTTGATACAGACCCTTAATCTTGTAACTATTCACATGAAATCATCTCCCCACTTTCACTCTCTATCACAGACATTCCTCCTTTCTTTGGTACGTATTGTACTTGGTTGACGCATTCATTATCTAATATCGGGTAGATGATATCCACATCTAGCAACTTCACTACTTCCTTTTTTACCATTTCCTTCATATAAGGGTTCAACTTTTGTTGATATTTCCTCACCACTCTACTTCCTTCTTTGAGATTTATCTTATACATAACTAATTTTGGGCTTATACCTCGTATGTCAGATATCTTCCATCCTGTGATCTTCATTTGTTGCCTTATCATTTTCATTACCTTACTCTTTTGTTCCCTATCCAGCTGATTGGAAATAATGTTGGGTAGAGTTTGGTCCTCACCTAGAAAGGTATACTTTAGATGTGTGGGTAAAGGCTTTTAACTCTAGAGTTGGTGGTTTCTTGATGGATGGTTGTATAGGTGCTTTGGTTTTCACTAGTATGTCTTTGATGATGTGGTGGATAAGATCACAACGAATAGACCTCAACTCTAAAGATAAAGACCATGTGAGGATCATCTGAAGATAATGAAGATCTTTGTGGATATGGATGGATAATTCCTAGATAGATGTAATATTTTACCTTGTCAGTTGTGTTGTAGCTAAATCCTATCAGATATAGTCCTATTTAGCTTCTCATATATAGAGAATGAGAAAGCATTCTTTTGTATACTTTGAGGGAAGTAATAAAGGTTACCATTTGTTATAGCTCTTTTGTGCTTCCATTGTTGCCATTAATATTCTAGTGCTTTCCTAGTTTTCTTACAAGAGTGTGAGAGATAAATATTGCAAGGGTTATGAAGTGTTTGAGAACAAGGTTTTGTGGTTCAACGATCACGTGAGAATGTTGAATTTTACTGAAACAAATCTAAGTGAGATTGTCATGTAAAGGAGTATGCACAAATTATGGTATAAGTTGGTTCTTTCGAAAACCTTTGTAAAAATTAGTATTAGAGCTACATTTTGATATGGTAGGAGGCAACAATTTGACAGAGCGTGTCAACAAAGTGGAGACGCTCATAAGGCCAATTCCTTAAGGGGAGGAAAAGGTCACTCCCTACTCATCTCGATTTTAGATTTTAGAGGCTCAGATCCAACAATTGCAAAATCAAATAGCAGACTTAATGAAGGCACAGGAGGATTCTAGATTAGAGATCATTATCTTAAGGTGTGCCATTACAAAGCAAGATGTTAGGTGTGCCGAAAGCACTTTGGTCAAAGTGTGAGAGCCCTAAGTTTTTTATGACAAACAAAGTGCCAAGTAGCTCGAAAATTTTTTGTGGGACATGGAGCAATACTTTGCAGCAACAAAGGTATCCGATTTGGGAAGATGTCAATCACTACTATGTATATAGTGCGGGATGCAAAGTTATGGTAGAGAATGATAACCTCCAATGATATCAGTACGGATAAACCTCATATTGACACTTGGGAGAAGATGAATAAGGAGATAAAAAATCAGTTCCTCCCCAACAACAGTTCATGGCTTGCGAGGAAAACTTTAAAGAGATTAAAGCAAGACCACTCGGTACTGGAGCATGTGAGGAAATTCACATCTTTGATGTTGGATGTGAAAAACATATTTGAAAAAGACAAGTTGTTCAACTTCATAAGCTACTTGCAAGGTTAGGCATAAATGGAGCTTCGGAGGCAGAATGTAAAAGACCTCCCAAACGCGATAGTGGCTACAGATGCCCTGGTGGATCTTCAAATGCTACCACCAATTCAAACTAGCAATGAGGGCAAAAAGAATGGTAACATACATAATAGGTTGGAGAAAGGCAAGGAAAAGGTAGGTGAATTTTCTCAATATAAGTCCAAGAAATAAACAAAATAGGATATTGTTTGTTTCATTTATGAAGGGTTGCACTTTGCTCGTAAATGCCCAAAACGGAAGGTGCGTAAGGAGCAAGTTAATTCCATAATCGCGAATGATCAAGGACAATGAGATGATGACTCAATGGAAGAAGTCTACCTCAATAATTATGTTATGTTAAGCGCAATGGACCATATGAAGGAGCGTCCATACAAAAACAATAAAAAACCTGACGGAGAATGTAGACAGTATGTGGAAAATGTGCTAATGACTAAGGAGTCTTCAAGGAAATCACATTCGGAGGAGTGCCCACAGATTATTTTGACGAGGGTGTTGAATTTATTTGGTGGGGATGGTTTGTTAACCCCTTAGCACATGCAGACATTTCACAACTAGC
Source organism: Erythroxylum baracoense (assembly GCA_025629805.1). NCBI lineage: Eukaryota > Viridiplantae > Streptophyta > Magnoliopsida > Malpighiales > Erythroxylaceae > Erythroxylum > Erythroxylum baracoense. The sequence goes on from JAOTAY010000006.1 coordinate 20,371,170, forward strand.
TGGAAACGGGCCTTGGATGGAAGTTTAGCTGGATTACATGCATGACGGTGGCATGCAAGGTTTCCAAGGTAACTTAGCAAGTTAGAACAATCAGGGTGTGAGTTTTCGTAGAGTTTCGAAACTTGTACGAGATGACTTGCTAATGTTAGATTCTTGATGGACTAAGGACTTAGTGTATACTTAAATGAACGGACCATGGTTAATGGACTTGACATGGGTAAGCATTAGATCGGACCAGTGTACTATAACAGACTTTGAGCTTGGATGACTTATCATCAACAGATACAGATCATGGAGAGATCTTGGATGATGTAGTAAATAAGATCACATCGGATAGACAACAACTCTAAAGATAAAGACCATGTGAGGATCATCTGAAGATAGTGAATGGATATGAATGGATCATTCATAGATGTAATCTTTTATCTTGTTAGTTGTGATGTAACTAAATTCTATTAGATAGAGTCCTACTTAGATGAGAATGTCATATAATTGGATAATGTGATGTAATATGATAAAGATATGATGTAATCTAGGTAGTTGAGTTTTGTTAGGATTATAACTTGGCCATCAAGTCAGAGATGCCTATAAATAGCTTATTTGAGCCTTACTCCTCACACGCAGAGATTGAGAGAGCATTCTTTTGTATACTTTGAGGTACGTAATACAGGTTAGCATTTGCTATATCTCTTTTCAGGCATTCAAGAATAAGGTTTTATTGATGAACAATTATGTGAGAAGGGTAAATCTTACTTAAATGAACTTAAGTGAGATTGTCGTTCAAAAGAATAGGCCTAATTTATGGTACAAGTTTGGTGTTTTCAAAAACCTTTATAACACTAGAAAAGGTGTGAGAGAAAGAGGAGGAATAAGGAATTATCGAGTGCTAAGACATGGGGACCTAGTAGGTCCGATGTTTGGGAGGATTAAAGGAAGCTATACCAGGGAAGTTCTGGATAATAAAAAGGTAGAGGGCCAGATTGAGCTCACAAAGTGAGAGAAAAGAAAGGGGAGCAAGGAGTTGAGGTTAAAGAGTAGAACAAGTAAAAGCCGAAACCAACCGAGAGCCATAATTTTCGACCAAAGCTACAATTATATTTTCCCTATATATTATTCCTTTGGTTCTCATTCACTAATTCAGGCCAAACGAGTAATAGTTTAGTCACGATTGATACTTATAAACCATCTCCAAATGCCTAACTGTTGTAGTGCTGTGTCTATGTCACCAAACTACTCTCGTCATCTCCAATTCTTATTGACCCTGTTTGGCAATCAGCTGATTGCATTTAGCTGTTAGTTGATAGTTGATTATATCAGCTGATTTGACCAGCGGATTGCATTAGCTGTTTGTTAAAAATGTTTGGTAAAATTAGCTGTTTAGTATTAGCTGTTTATGTGTAAAATGACTTATGAGGACATGACTTTAAAAAATTTATAAAGATATGAATATTATAATAAAATTTGTGAAATTAGGACTATATTAATTAAAAATATAATTACTCTATTTTCAATGTAGTGTAATCTAAATTCTAATATCTAATACATCTACAATATTTTGTGAAGATACATATTTAAGTGCATACTATTTTCTTCTTTTTTAAAAGAATAACATATCTCCTATGATTAATTGGATATATACAAAATAACTATTGATATATCAATTTTAGAATTTAACAAAATTTTTATTAAAATATTTAAACCATTCACATTATTTATTGATAAATAAGGATAACAAATTCTGCCCTTCATTGTATATAATATCGCTGTGCCACATCAAGCACAGTCTGAGCAGAAGTTCTAAAGAAGAAAACTTGTCTGTTGCATGTGATTGGAAAGAAAAGGAGAGCAATGAATGTTTTATCATTCTAGTCAAGTTTAGACCTCATGTAATAATCTTGTTGTATTCATTTTTGGTTGATCGAAGATTATAAGACTGCTTTTGTTATGCTTTTGTTTCGAATGCAAGGTTAGATTGTTAAGCAGTAACTGAATTGACATTATGCATGTAATGAAGAATGGATTACAGGATAAATTCCAAAAAGAAACATCTTATTCCATAGAGTGTTCTCATATAGCCAGTTCATGGTTTTTGGAAGCTTCATCAACCCACTTGAATGCTCTTGAATACAGTAATTTACTGTGATTGAGGTTTCATGTCAGGAATTAGAAATCCAGTCAACAACATTCCTCAAGCGATGTTTCTTCAACTTTTTTCTTCTCAGACTAGTTCCCCTGAAGAAACAAACACAATTCTTATAAATAAATGCATTCATTAGAATCCAATTTGCAATATATATATATATAAAGAACATTACTGATTCAAGGGAACTATTTGCTTTCCATAACAAATTTTCAAATTAACTACATAACATTCAAAACATGATATAAGGCTATGAAAGTAATCACCTGGCTTTGAATGGCCCCAATCACTAGTTTGTTGCACCCTAAAGCATACACAGTTTCTAATCTAAGACATTGAAGAACCAACGTATCTGGAGATATGGACATATTTAATTAGCTTCTCCTCACACGTAAAGGGTGAAAGTGTAAGATTCAGACCACTGTTGAGCTAATTCATATAGAAACCTTAAACAATCAATACCTAGATGTAAGTTTTTGCAAGAGTTCAAATTCAGATCACTGAGTTTTCGACAAGTTAAATACAATCCCCAGATTCAAGTTTAAAGGTGAGAACAAGATAAGAAAAAAAATCCTAATTTCAGTTCCAAGAACTAGAGAAAGCGCTCGCAGGCCCCTAAGATCACAGAGCAAGCAAGCCACCATCATCTTACTTTTATACAACCTGTCAATCATCAGTCTATTAAACATTTACAGCTTTTTGCAAACAACCATTTGACTTGTCCTTTTTACAAACAAGTAGGAAGAAGATTATACCCAGATATTCGATTAACTGCATTAGCAGATGTGCGTATCTCCAGAAACTCTAAAATGGGGCAAGAAAATGCAACACAGGCCAACATTGTCGCATCCACATCCTTGCAACAGCTAAACAAATACTAATATTACACAGTGAAATGATAAATTTCTTTATCTTATGCATAACCACTGAGCATGACTGGGATTCATATGCCTTATAACCAACTAAAAACATATTTACAAACCAAACCTCGACTTCTTTCCAGAATAATATCTTCGATAATTCTTTTGTCTGTCTTTTAAAATTTTCATTTGCCTCACTTTAATTTGGCCACATTCAACTCATCTGCTTTATTTACATTCCTGCAAAAATCACACAGCGCTATTAATTACTAAACACAAATTACACACGCAGAACTCATATATTAAAAAGAACAGAAATTAAAGTTCAACAAGCCAGAACAAAAAATCCAATTGAAACCCTAACAAAAATCAAGAATCAACACTCACAATTCATTGAGAACCTCAACAAAACACCTAAGAAAAATAACCTTCCAAGAATACCGCGGACCATGATAATGAGATGATCAACAGAGGAAGCAACGTTGAAAAATAACCTTCCAAGATGGGTGTGAGATGTCGACAAAACCGACGTAACCGACAAGGAGAGCAATGTTAACATTTTGACAAGGAAAGAGCACCTGTGGAGGCAAAAGCAAAGAGGGCAAGATTGACATTAAAATAAAAATCATCAGCTAATTAAGTGAAATGCTCCTCCGAAGGAGCTTCTTCAAAATCAGCTGATTGGGTTGAATACCCAATCACCTGATAACCAAACACAATAAATAGTTGTTTATGATAGTCAATAAACTAAACATGATCAATCAACTAATTTTTAGTTGATAAGCCATTCACCAAACGAGGCTATTATCTAGGCTTATTTTGCTGTCCTTGAATTGTTTTTTTCTAGTTAAGTCTGTAGTTGATGACTTGCTCCTACTAATTTTCTTGTGTTTGCAATCTTATGTATTGCCTCTTCTTTGAGCTTCTTCTGCATTTTGCCAAGTATATTGTTTAGATACATACTTGATCCTATTATTGGATTTTTCAGGAAATGGCTGGCTGAGATGTCAATGGGAATGATGCAGTCACTGTTCACATTATTTCCACCATTATTGGAGGTAAAAATGGAGAGCCCAAGCAGGTAAACATTTTTGTGAACAAATCTTTTCTACAAGAAACATATTGACCAATTCGGGGCGGTTGGATAGATGACTGAGGCTCATTTCCTGGATAACTTACTTTTCAGACCATAAGTTACATGGCAAAGCATGTTGTGGGGACTGGGTCTTTTGGTATAGTTTTCCAGGTATAAAAATTTGTTTATCTGTGATAAGTTTCTAATTGAGTACTGGTTCAACAGCTCATTTATCTCTTCTTTAGGCAAAATGCTTGGAAACTGGGGAGACCGTGGCAATAAAGAAGGTTTGTAGGACAAAAGGTACAAAAATCGTGAACTGCAGTTGATGCATGTGGTGGACCTCTCAAACTGTTGGTATTAAATAAAACACTACTCTTATTCGTTATCAGTTGTTCTTTACATTTTACTGTTTTATCGATACAAAGACAACTTTCGAAAGGCTACTCTCTCCCAATTCAATTACAACTCAGAAATTAGATAGTCCTATTGACATTACTCTCTATTCTATATAATGACAGCCAAAAGTATGTACAGCAAAAAGGAATATTCATAACAAACTTCTGCAGACACCATACGCACTACTCCCCTGCCTAACAAACATAACAACTTGTGGTCCCAAAGTATTTACAGGACATCCCTTCTCCTCGTTATTAGGCCTAGATCTTGGAAACTTCTTTTACTGATATTGAGTTAGGCCCACAGCCCCAACATTCTCTGCAACAATCCTTGATCCTTTTCTACCACTGCGTCTCCTATAATATTGCATAATAGGAGGTCTATCAATTCCATCCCCAACAAGTTTGACCTTGTCCCCAAGATTAAAGGAAGGAAATTGTTGTTGAATCACAGAAAATGGTTCCCAAGTAGCCTCAAACTTCGGCAACCCTTTCCACGCAATCAGAACCTCCAACAGATCTGGTCTACTGCAAGAACGGACACTGAGTACTTTTTCAGGTTCAACAAGCCATTCCAAGGAGCTGGTAAGGACTAAAGGTAACTTCTGACAGGGTTTAGTGGCTCCAAGAGCTACTCGCAGCTAGGAAACATGAAAAACAGGATGAATAGTAGCTGAATCCGGTAACTTCAGCTTGTATGCAATTGTGCCAATTAGCTGCAAGACCTTATAATGCCTAAAGAATCTTGAAAAAAGCTTCTCGTTGGGTTTCTTAGCCAAAGATTTAGCACGAGACGGACGCAATTTAGTGAACACCATATCACCCACCTTAAAGTCAATTTCTCACCTTTTCAAATTAGCATACTTTTTCATTCAGTTTTGGCCCAACACCAAATTCTCTTTCAATTCATCAAGCATTTGATCACGCAAGCACAATTGTTCCTCCAACGTAGAGTTTTGAGTCTTAGAAACTCCATACCTGATAATAGGTTGGGGTTGCCATCCATACACTACTTGAAAAGGAGTGTATTTAGTAGCCGAATGATACGAGCAATTGTACCACAACTCTGCGCATGCCAACCAATTGCTCCAAACCTGTGGCTGAGTATTGAAGAAACATCGGAGATACGTTTCCAAACACCTGTTCACGACCTCCTTTTGGCCATCCGTTTAAGGATGGTATGCTGTATTACTGTATAATTCAGTACCCTGTAGCTGAAATAACTCAGATCAGAAGTGGCTAATAAAAATTTTATCTTGGTCGGAAACAATCAACCTTGGAAAACCATGTAAACAAACCACACTTTGGACAAACAATTCAGCAACTTTAACGGCTGTATAAGGGTGTTTTAACTCCATAAAATGGACATATTTAGATAACTGATCCACTAAAACCATGATGGAATCATACCCATTTGATTTTAGCAGCTCCTTGATAAATCCCATAGACACATCTTCCCATATTGCCTCCGGAATGGGTAAGGGTTGTAATAACCCAGCTGGAGAGAGTGTTAAGTACTTGTTTTGTTGGCAAATAGCACACTCAGCTACAAACTTGTGTATATCATTCTTCATACCTTCCCAATAGAGTTCGGAAGCCACCCTCTTATAAGTCTTAAAGAAGCCGGAATGTCCTCCCAAAAGGCTACTGTAGAATTCCTTCAAAAACGCTTGGATGAGCTCCTTATCCTTAGGAACCACTATCCTCCCCTTATAACGAAGCTGGTTTTGCACAATACTCCAACCTTCCTTGGCTCCCGGATCATTGCGCAATGCTGTTAATATCTCCAGCAGCCGTGGATCCCTTTTAACTTTTGCCGATATCTCAGCCATGTCTAGCACCTGTGCCACTGTGATAGAATGCAACTGAACCTCTTCTTTTCCTTCCTCAAACACACGAGATAATGCGTCAACCACACAGTTATGCGCACCAGGATTATACTGGATCTCAAATTCATAGCCCAAAAGCTTAGAGAGCCACTTTTGATGCTCCATGGATACCAACCTTTGCTCCAAGAGGAATTTTAAACTGCTTTGGTCTATTCGTACACTAAACTTCCGCCCCAATAAATAGTGTCGCCATTTTTGAATTGCCAACACAATGGCCATAAGTTCCCGCTCATAAATCGACTTGAAGCACGATTTTCCTTAAAGTGCTTGGCTGAAATAGGCAATAGGATATCAACCTTGTGTAAGTACAGTCCCTAATCCCATCCCTGAAGCATCAGTTTCAAAGATAAAAGGCTCCATAAAGTTGGGTAAAGCAAGCACCGGCACTGTTATCAGCACTGCCTTTAAATTCTCAAAAGCAAGTGTAGCCGAGTCATCCCAAAGGAATGCTCCTTTTTGAGCAATTGAGTTAAGGGCATGGCTATCTTCCTATAATCCTTCATAAACCATCTGTAGTAACCAGTCAGCCCCAAAAAACCACACAACCCTTTAATATTTCGTGGAATAGGCTAGCTCACCATCGCTTTAATTTTCTTGAGATCCGTAGCAACTCAGACACCCGAAATAATATGCCCGAGGTACTCCACCTGCGTTTGACAAAAGTGGCACTTATTTTGATTAGCATATAAACTGTGGATAGTAAGGAGAGATAGAACCTCTCGTAAGTGGCGGAGGTGATCATCCAAGGTGGAGCTATAAACAAGGATGTCGTCAAAAAAAACCAAGACACTTTTCTGCAACATCTTCCAAAACACGGAGTTCATCAAGGACTGAAATGTAGCTGGAGCATTAGTAAGACTGAAAGGCATTACTAAAAACTCGTAATGTCCCTCGTGTGTTTGAAACGAGGTTTTGGGCACGTCTTCAGCTCATACGTGAATCTGGTGATATCAAGATTTTAGATCCGGCTTAGAAAAATATTGGGCACCGTGTAACTCGTCGAGAAGCTCATCAATGGTGGGTATGGGAAATCGATCCGGCATTGCAGCTTTGTTCAAAGCGTGGTAATCCACGCAGAACCTCCAGCTTCCGTGCTTTTTCTTAACCAATAATACAGGACTGGAAAAAGGACTCTCACTCTCCCTTATGATACCAGCCACCAACATCTCTCCCACTAGCTTTTCGATCTCTGATTTTTAAGCTTGTGAATACAGGTAAGGTTGAACATTAATGGGGCCAGAACCTTCCTCAAAATGATAGTGTGTTCTTTTTCCTGTATTGGGGATAGTTCGGAAGGCTTGTTAAAAACCTTTCTGAATTCCTCCAAAAGGGGTTTCATAGCTGGCTCCACCATATCTCCCTTAACCACCACTTGTGCATGCATACTACCGAACTCAATCATCAATCCCGAACCTTCACATTGGCATATCTTCCACATGGACTTCAGAGATACTGCTGATTTACACAAGGATGGATCCCCCCTAAAGACAACCTCCTTATCCCCCATACATATCTGCATAGTCAATTTCTGCCAATTATTAGTGGTTTCTCCCAAAGAGGTTAGCCACTTCATGCTTAGGATTATGTCAGAATTGCCCAAATCGAGAGGCAAAAAATCTTCTACAACCACCAACTCTTGTAATTGAACGGGTACCCCCTTACAAACTCCTTCTCCTCCCACAGTCACACCTGTTCCCATCATGACCCCATACCTTTCAGTCATCGATTTTTCCAACCCAAGTTTCTCTACCAACACATTGGAAATAAAGTTATGGAAAGCCCCACTATTAATCAACACAGTTGCCTTGTTACCATAGACATCCCCTTCAAGCTGTAACGACTTTGGTGAAGTTAATCCCACTACAGAATTTAATGACACCTCTACAGTCGCCATCGAAGGATTTTCTCCATCTGTTGGCCCGTAGGTCTCCTTTGGCCCTTCCTCTGTATCTGAATCATCATTGACCAATAAAACATTCAGCTGTCGTTTCTTACATATGTGCCCCGGGTGATATTTTTTGTCACAACGAAAACATATTCCCTTTTCTCTTCGAGCCTGCACTTATGAAATAGTAATCCTCCAAAATGAGCCATGATTAGAACCCCAATTTGGAGTGCTAGTCGTTGAGGATACTGTTTGGCTTTTTGTTGCAGGTGAAATTTGAAGTATAAGGTTAGTTTGGGGGTTTGGTTGTCTGATTGTAGATGGTGTTTTTGGTGGCTGTATAAATGGTGGATGATGGCTTATGGTTCTTCCATGGATCTGGTGAGCTGGATAGTGTTAGGCCTCTAGTTTCTAACCTTTGAGCTGTATCCATAGCTTCAACAAGCCCAGAAGGATTAAGGACCAGCACTTCAGCTTTGATTCCTGGATCCAGTCCATTAATAAAAACAACACCTATAGTATCGTCATCCAAGTTAAGAGGGATTGAAGGGGACTCAAACTTTTCCCTATATTCTTGCGCTGTTGTTGTTTGACATAACGACAAAAATTGTTGGTGTAAAACATTCACGCTGCCTCCGAGGAAACGGTGCAGGATCTGATTTTTTAGTTGCTCCCATGTCAAAATTTTTTGATGCTTTTCCTCAAAGCGTAGCCATGATAGAGCACCCCCTTCTAGACAAACTGCAGCAGCCTCAAGCTTTTGTGCCTCTGTCAACTGATTTGCAGTAAAATATTGTTCAGCTTTAAACAGCTATGAATGAGGATCCTCACCCTAAAACACAAGCATCTCCAACTTCCTGGTATATTCCTTGTATTCACAGTGGTGCATGGTTATGGATTAAGGTTGGTTGATGGTGGTATTTTCATTTGTGGCTTCTGGGTTGGTTGTTTTGTTTTGTGGGGGTAGTGGGCTAGAGGACGTGTTTGGTTCAGGTTGGTGGTCTGAGTTTGAGGATGATGGTGTACTGGGGCCATAATTTGTTTTGGTTAAATATAGTTGGTACAGCTCTTCCATTCTCTCCATATGCTTCTCAGATGCAACCATAAACATGGCTAAAGTCTTTGCCAAGTCAGCCATATTCTCCTCTAACACTGGCATCTTTTTTTCCACTTGATCAACTCGTTCTGTCATTCTCGTATTGGGCATTCGCGTGGTTGGGATTGCAAATGCTCTGATACCAAAATAATAGCGTCTTTGTATCGATAAAATAATAAAATGTAAAGAACAACTGATAAAGAATAAGAGTGGTGTTTTATTTAATACCAACAGCTCGAGAAGTTGGTTTTCTCCCAAAGACAGCTTTCGAGAGGCTGCTCTCTCCCAATTCAATTACAACTCAGAAATTGGATAGTCCTATTGACACTACTCTCTATTCTATATAATGACAGCCAAAAACATGTATAGAAAAAGGAATATTCATAACAAACTTTTACAGACACCACATGCACTACTCCCCTGCCTAACAAACGTAACAACTCGATGTCCCCAAGTATTTCAACGGCATCCCTTCTTCTTGTTATTAGGCCTGGATCGTGGAAACTTCTTTTACTGATATTGAGTTAGGCCCACAACCCTAACATTCTCTGCAGCAGTCCTTGATCCTTTTCTACCTTTGCGTCTCCTGTAATATTGCATAATAGGAGGTCTATCAGGACCATCCTAATGTCATCTCACTGAAGCATTGCTTCTTTTCCATAACTAATAATAATGTAACTCTTTCTATACTTGGTTATGGAATATGTGCCTGAGAGTATGGATTGGGTTCTGAAACATTACAGTGATGCAAAGCAGACAATGCCTCTCATTTATGTGGAACTTTACATGTACCAGGTCTGTGTAATATGGATATAGTTGTCTTTGATTTCAATCTCATTTTCCAATGCTAACTATAGGAGCTACAGATATTTAGAGGTCTGGCATACATCCACACTGTTCATGGAATTTGTCACCAGGACTTGAAACCTCAAAATATTCTGGTATTCTCCTATAATATTTTCTCCTAATGAACAGGATGCCTTTTTTTTCATTTTTAGGATTATGGAGATGATTTTGTTTTCTGCAGGCTGATCCTTTGACTCACCATGTTAAGCTTTGTGATTTTTGGAGTGCAAAAGCATTGGTAAGCTGACTCCCTCTCTTAGTTTCTTCTCTTTCGGGTTCCATATCATGCAAGTATTATTGGTATATCAAACTGAGTTTAATCAAAAGCTCTTAAGTTCTATTCTGGATGAAGCTCTGGCTACGTGGAACATTAAATTTAGCTGTTCTTATATGGTTTTAGCATTATAATTGGTGATTAACTTTGCATAATGTCATTGGTTGGTGATTGTCAAAAAAGTCTTCCTTCTATTAGGAGAAGTTTCTTTGGCAGTTTTAGAGCATCTTCTTCTGAAACTGGTCATTTTGACAAGCCTAAAGGGTGTGAAGGGAAAAAAAACCACCGATTGAATTTACTAAAGGGAAACTAAATGTTGATCTTTCTACTTAGATGAAAACATACTATATATTGATAGTATTGAATCATGCTAATTGTACCTTGGATTGACAATGGATGCATTTATCAGATCAAGGGTGAAGCGAACGTATCGTACATTTGTTCCCGATTCTATTAAGCTCCATAACTTATTTTTGGTGCCACAGAGTGTGTGACCTCAATTGATATATGGTCAGCTGGTTGTGTTCTTACTGAGCTTCTTCTAGGGCAGGTTGGAATTTCTTTCTATATTTGATGTTGCCTATTTAATAGACATGTGTGCATTTTATTAAATGTTCCAGTCTCTTGAGTGTTTGAAAATTTTTGCAGCCGTTGTTCCCTGGAGAAAATACAGTTGATCAGCTTGTGGAGATTATAAAGGTACAACTTGCTTTGTGATGATTATATATGTACATTCAAATGTGAACAGTATTATTAAGTACTGTTTTTTAGCTTCTTGGCACTCCTATCAGAGAGGAGATTCGCTTGATGTATGAATCCAATTTATATTGATTTTCGGTTTCCACAGATAAAAGCTCATCCTTGGCACAAGGTTTTGGATGTTACTGTTAGACATTTTTCCCCTAAGGACAATTTTGTCAATTTTCCATTCAGTGGGCAGTTATTAATTGTAATTTGGTTTTTAAATAAATTACCGGTTAAGTTACATAATTTGATCCAGATAAAGATAATAAAGAGGCCCAATAAATGATCTAAATTAATGGGTCAAAGTCTGGGTAGAAAATGGTTCCCTTTCAGTGTGGACCTGGACCGTATCGGCTTTGTGATGGGGAAGCCTGATATAGAAGCTTATATATATATAGGGGGGCCTGTAGTTACTTAAGTAATTCATGAGCATTCAGAGCTCTGACCCGTTAAGAGCGCCCGCGTATTAAGAAAACTATAGAAAGGCCTAGACTTCGAGCCAGTGAACATTTTTCTATAAAGGTCCCGAGGAGATTGGAGCTTGTTTGACAGCTGGAAAAGGCTTATAAAGATTGGATGGAACCGAATCAAGTATTCCACATTATCTTCATTTTTAATCCTTTCACGTCCGATCCTGGGTGCGTAATAAAGTCTGCCCTACGTGTTACAATTACTTTTGATTAATCATTGATACAGTAGTTCAATTCAAGAGGAATTATGTTTTAAATCATACTGTGCTTCATATGCTTAGGTTTTCCACAAAAGGATGCCTCCAGAAGCAATTGACCTTGCCTCCCGTCTGCTGCAATACTCACTAAATTTTCGTTGCACAGCAGTGAATTCGACCCTTTTATGACTTCAATTTTATTTTTCAAATCTTTGTTGTGATCTTTTTAATATGCTTAGTTGTTTTTCACATAGTCACAATCATGTTATTAATCACTTGCATATATTTGACACCATTAGTCTTCTAATCTTAGGTTATCGCCTTTTGTTTTCTTACAAGCAAGACTCCTTTCTAACAAAAGTTTAATTTTGACTGCAGATGGAAGGATGTGCTCATCCTTTGTTTGATGAACTTCGAGAACCTAATTGTCGACTACCGAATGGTCGGCCCTTGCCACCTCTCTTCAAATTCAAGCAAGAAGTAAGATAGATACTTTTCTAATCTAACTTTGTATGTTAGAATGCATGTATCTGTTCATTAGTAGAATGGTGTTCATCTTAGAGAGATAAAATGATAGAATGTATTATTGTGTTTTCAGACTTGATACAGTGATTATATAATGAATGGTAACAACAGAAGCTATATGGGTAGTGGAAGTTTGTTACAATATAATAAATCAGAGCAAAGAATTTGTTATAACAGAAGATGGTCTCAAGTTGTACGTTGCTGGTGCAGTCAATTATGCCCCCGCAAGATGATGTTGCGACAGACGACATTCATCTTGGTACAAAAGTGCTCAAGTTTCTGTCTGGATAGAGCTTTGGTTAGAGCATCAGCAACTTGATCATGAGTGGAGATATGAGAGACAGAGAGAATATTGGACCGAATATGTTGGCGAACAAAGTGATAATCCAGAGCAAGGTGTTTCATGCGTGATGAAATTTAGGATTAGAACAAACATAGGTGGCTCCAAGATTGTCATTAAAAAGATGTGGTGGAGTGGGGAGAGGGACATGGAGTTCGAGTAGAAGATTCCGAATCCACATAACTTCTGAAGCAGCGGAGGCAAGAGCACGATATTCTGCTTCAGTGGAGGACCTAGCAACGGTGCGTTGTCGTTTGGAACTCCAGGACACATGATTACCGCCGAAGAAAATGATATAGCCAGAGGTGGAGGTGCGAGTATCAGGATCACCACCCCAGTCAACATTAGTAAACGCATGTAAGCGTAAAACTTTAGGACAATAGAGTTGGAGACCAAAATCGTGTGTATGTTTGAGGTAACGAAGCATACGCTTGAGTTGTTGAAAATGAAGGGCAGTCGGCTTGTGCATGAATTGAGATAGTTTGTTGACCGCAAAACTTAGATCAGGTCTGGTGATGGTCACATATTGTAGAGCCCCTAAGATACTTCGAAATTTGACGTCATTCGTAGTGGCAGTACCATCATGTAGGGTTAAAGTAGCAGTGGTGCTTAGTGGAGTGGTGCATGGATTACAATCGGCCATATCAAACTTGGTGAGTAGATCATGAATGTACCATTGTTGGGAGAGAAAGAGGCCATGATTGTTGGGGATGAGTTCAATACCGAGAAAATATGTAAGAGTACCCATGTTTTTCAGGGAGAATCTTTTGGAGATGACAGCGATGAAGTTATTTAGTTCTTGTGAGGAGTTCCCTGTGAGTAGTAGATCGTCAACGTAGACAAGAAAATATAAGAGCGTGGAGCCTCGACGAAGTATAAACAAAGAGGAATCACAAGTACTGTTGATAAAACCATAGTTAAGTAGGAAGCGACCAAGTTCATGATACTAGGTGCGAGGGGCTTGTTTGAGCCTATAAATGGCTTTTCGCAATTTACAGACATGAGTTGGTTGTGTAGGATCAACAAACCCTGGGAGTTGCTTCATGTAAACTATGGCCTTGAAGAAAGGCTTTGTTGATGTCTAACTGATGAAAAGGCCAGGAATGCGCAAGAGCAAGCATGAGAATGATTTTGATAGTCTGATGCTTGGCAACGGGGGAGAAGGTTGCCTTGTAGTTAATACCAAGACAATGACTAAAATCCTTGGCAACAAGTTGTGATTTATAACGTGAGACTGATCCATCTGGATTGTATTTGGCCCGAAACAACCACATACATTTAACCACATTCGGTGCTTCTTCAGCCGAAACTAAGGTCCAGGTGCCATTGTTGAGGATGGCATTATACTCTACATGCATGGAGTCATGCTAGTGAGGTATTTGGAATGCCTGGTGGATAGTACGAGGTTCATCACTGAGAGGTAATGGGTGTTTGGAGACAGTATAAGATTTTGGTTTGCAGATGTTATTTTTGGCCCTTGTTATCATGGGGTGACGGTTAATAGGTGGGGCTTGAGATGGTGTAGGGGAAAATTTGGAGTCTTGTAACACGGTAGGGGAGGGGTGGGATGTAAGGAAGGGGGCCTAGAAGAGGATGGTGAATCAGCAGGAGCAGTCTGTTACTGTTGACGGAGAGTGTGTCATAGGAAGAAGGTGATGCAAAATACTAGAAATAGAAGGGGAGGTATTAGTCGTGTGAGAGGAGGACGTGAGGGACAAATACGGAAATTGGTCATCAACAAAGGTGACATGAAGTTTGTTTGTGGTAGGATCCAGACAAAGGTAGGCAAATTGAGAATGAGAGTAGCCGAGAAAGATGTAGGGACTGGAGTGATTCTGAAGTTTATTTGTAGTGTAAGGGCAAAGCCATGGGAAACAGAGATAGCCAAATGAGTGTAGATGACCACAGGACGAAGGTTGATTGAAAAGTAGTTCATGAGGAGTTTTCATGGATAGTATGGGAGTTGGCATCCGATTGATGAGATAGACAGAGGTGAGTACAGCATAAGACCAGAAGGTAGGTGGGAGTTGACTCTCATGAAGGAGGGCTCGAGTGGTTTCAATTATATGACGATGGCAACTCCCAAAGGTGCCATTCAGTTCAGGTGTATATGTTAGGGTAGTTTGAAAGTTTAAACCATGAGTTTGGAGAAATGGTTTAAGTTTAAGATATTCGCCATTATCAGTGTGAAGGGTAAGGATGGGTGTTTGAAAAAAAATTTTCAACAAATGTTTTGAATTGTGGAAAAATAATGGAGACATCAGATTTGTATTGAAGAGGATAGAGCCATGTATATTTTGTGAAGTGATTGCAAATATTACATAATATTTGAACCCATCAACGGAGGACACCGGAGCTGGTCCCCAAACATCTGAGAAAATAATTTCTAAAGGTTTATTGCTAAACAGAGGTTGATGAGAAAATGGAATATTGTGGCTTTTAGCACACTGACTTGAGACGCAAACAGAAGGAAAAGATGAACTAGACGAAATTTTATTGTGTGACTTAAGATAGTGAAATGTATGCTGGGATGGATGACTGAGGATATGATGCAGTGTTGTAGGGCTTGAGACTCTGGAATGACAAGCCTGAGGTTTGAGGAATGAAGAGGTGAAGTCATAGAGATCATTGTGACACATTCCCGTAAACAGTACCGATTGCGTCTAAAGATCCTTCACTTGAAGAGAGTGAGGGAATAGTTCAATAGAGATGTTATTATCAGTGCATAGTCGTTTGGAAGAAATTAAGTTTTTATCAATCATAGGTACATGAAGCACATTATTACATAGGAGACATTTTGAGGTGGTAGATAGATGGAAACTACCGGTGTTATTAATGGGAAGAGAATAGCCATCACCAACATACAAGCCATCATCACCAGCATATGGAGTATAGACTGTCATATTTTATAGTTGATTCATGACATGATGTGTAGTGTTATAATCAAGGATCCACTGCAAAGAGGTGGTGGATTGAGTACCACTACGTGTGAAATGAGCGGTAGGTGCACGGCAAAACCTAGTAGGACGTCCATGCAAATCCCAGCAAGTTTTGGCCAAGTGACCAAGTTTCTCACAATATTGGCAGATCAAAGATCCTTGGCCATTGTCAGAGTAATGATGAGCAATAGGGCTTGAGTGATGGGTATATAGGACATCACCAATTCCTGGGCGAGAGCTGGAGTTGTGTGTGCATGGGCCATGACTAGGAGTGAAGCGTCCTCGGTTGCGATGAGGAAGAGACTGTCGAGGGTGGTGATTGAGAGGTCCATGATGGGAAAAAAAGGCACTTGATGGTCTCTGTAGATCAGAGGTTAGAGAGTTGCAGGTTAAAAATGATTCAAAATCAACCAATTTCTCATATAATTCATCAAAAGCTATTAGAGTATCTCAAGCTCGTAAGGCAGCACTGAGTTCCTTGAAGTCCGGCGACAGACCATTAAGTGTGTGGAGCACAAGTTCAGTGTCGTCAATTGGGGAGGAGATGACAGCAATCTCTTCGACAAGTTCACGTATTTTCTTCAGGTATTCTGTCACAATCGACTCACCCTTGGTAATAGTGAGTAATCGTTCTTTGAGTGATAGGAGACGGGATCTTGACCTGCCAGCAAATGTTTTAGCAAGGAGATCCCATCCATCCTTGGATGTTTGCACGACACGAAGTAATGGAGCCACAAAGGGGGACACTGAAGATATGAGTGTATAGAGCAGAAGCTTATCTTGCCTGATCCAGACTTTCCATGCAGCAGTTGTAGCGTCAGGATAAGAAGCAGAACAATCAAGGAATCCTTCAACACCATATCCGATGAACAAAGATTCCATCATTGCTTTCCATGATGGATAGTTAGTACTAGAAAGTTTGGCTTCGGAGGAGAGGCCAGGATTGATGATGATGACCGTTGTGGAATGAGTGGTGTCAATAGTAGTAAAAGAAGATGAGTGATCGTGTGCCATTTCAATCGGGAAGAGTGTGACAGTATATGGAGTATGATGTGAAAGAGAAAATAGTGACGATAAGGATTCTGAAGTAGTTGGACCTAGTTCTATCTAAGGACAAGACAATCTCGGCAGTGGAGTCGACAAAGATCTCGAGCAGTAAAGAGCTCGGCATAGGAGAAAAAATGGAGCTGTGAGCTTTAAGGCTCTGATACCATAGAGAGATAAAATGATAGATTGTACTATTATATTCTCAGACTTGATACAATGATTATATAATGAGTGGTAACAATAGAAGCAACGTGGGCAGTAGAAGTTTGTTACAACAGAATAAATAACAGAGCAAAGAATTTGTTATAACAGAAGATGGTCTCAGGTTGTACGTTGCTGGTTCAGTCTATTAAATGGTGTATTGACATGTGAAATCATTAAACGCATTTAAGTATAAAGGATTTATTTTTAGGAGTGCTAGCTTACAGGAACTCTTACTTAACTGGTGTATTAATGAGTCGCCATTGTTTGTGGGAGTATACATGTATTATACATAATAATACAGCCTACAGTATAATGTATTGGTGGTCTGTGAGAATACAAGAGTGTTTGTGCTTTCCATCATTACCAAACATTGAAAAAACAAGCTCCAAATTACTGAAAATCAGAATCGTGAGCTAAAATAGTATGAAAAACATATCTAAAAACAGAACAAGGAAGTTTGATATCATGCAGTAACGTCCTACAATAATGTCAAACTGGAAGAAGCACTCAATGTAATATCATGTCTCTTGTGAATTAAGTGTTCGGAAGAAACTCAAAAACTATTTAAAATATATATTAGGGATGGATTTCTTTAGAATGAATTAATTTTTTTGTTTATGTGATTTTAGACCATATAAAGTCGATAGTTATGCATATTTATGAGGTATGGTGATGATTACAATTGATTGGAAATGGGATACTTACCATTCTATTGCTTATGTTGTATTATTTAGGGTCAAAGTTTGGAGTGTACGGATTTGTTGGCTACAAAAAATTATTTGACACTTATCTTTGGCATGTAAATGGAATTATTTAGTTTAGTAGACATCATTTTATTTTTCATTTATTATTGATTACTCCAAATTGATGCTTTGCTATGACCATTTTCCTTAGCAGATAGTTTGGAAATATTGTCATACTATTTAGGCAGAGTAATGTAGTCTGTTACATATATTGATAGATGGGAATATATTTATTTTTTCATTTATTTTGATTTTTTATTTGGCAATATGTTATCCTACTTTGTGTAATTTTAGGTGAGAAGATGATAGAGAAGGAGCTCAAGGATATAGGAGAGAATCGAGCTGCGTATTCTACTTTAGATGAATCTTACCATTTATAAATAATAGATTTCTTGACTCGAACTCAGCGCATAACAGTAAAATAATGGAATTGTTGATAAATTATTACTCAATTTTTAAAGTCCCTGTAGTTATATAGACCTTTGATTTGAGCATTATTTTCATTTTTGTGGTATACAAACCTTTGAGTTGATTTTCCATTAATTATGAATGTACTTTGGTATTTACTACGTACATTAATGTAAAGATGTTTGGATAGCTTAACTTTGCAAATCACACCTTATATTCTACTTTATTATTTAAAGCTTTAAAGTCATGATTTTATGGATATTTGACTTTAACGTCATATTTTCCTTATAAGTAAATTTTTACTTTAATATCGTCATCTCGACATATAAAGTCCACACTAATATTTGGTTTGTTGTGGGTTTTCAGATATCTTTTCCTAATATGATGCATTCCATTAGAAAATTTGTCAAGCCAATGATTTTGAAGATTTTATAGGAATATACATGTCAAATTCACTTAGTTTAAAGGATTAGTTGATCATTCTTCTCAAAGTTTAAGATATGTGCTTCATTGATCATAGAGATACGTCCATCATTTTTTAAAGAGTTGAAAATTAGAATGCATCACCAATTATATTCCTTGGACATCTACTATTATAGACCTATAAAATAAAGAATTTGTAGGAAAATAGAGTGAAAAAGAATAACACAGTGAATTATATGGTTTGGTTAATTTAACCTACTATTACGGGAAAGAACGACTAGTATGATATTTTCTTCTTCTTTTTTTCTATACAAGATATAGAGTTTTATAATGTACAAATAGGTTTCTAATTTAGGAAAGAAACCCATCTACGGAAAGATACAATTAGGAGAGATTGCCTCCAATTTAAGAAGATTAAAATAAAAGGAAAACATCCAATCTTATGATTTCCACACTCGCACTCAAGTTGGATCATAAATGTTGATCATATCTAATGAAATCATCGAAATTTTGCCTTGGGCAACATTTTGGTGAATATATTGACTGTTTGCTCCTTCGTAGGAATATATATCATGCAGATTATCTCTTTTTCAACTTTCTCTTTGATAAAGTGTCGGTCCACCTCTATATGCTTGATTTTGTCGTGTTGAACTAGATTGAGGGAAATACTGATTGCTGCTTTGCTATCACAATAGACTCTCATAGGTGACTCTAATGTGATATGTGGTTCTTGCAAGAGTTTCTTTAGCCATAACCCCTCACATATACCGTGTGCCACGACTCTGAACTCAGCTTCAACATTACTTCAAGCCACTACATTTTGCTTCTTTTTCTCTATATAACTAGATTTCCCCATACAAAGATGCAATATCCAAAAGTTGATCTTCTATCGTCAGTAGAGCCAACCGATTTTGCATCTGTAAAAATTTCTATTCCCCAGTCATCACATTTCTTAAAGAATGGCCCTCTACTAGGAGTACCTTTGAGGTGCCTAAGAATCTTATACACTCTTTCAAGGTGAACCTCCTTCGGTGAATGCATATGTTGGCTCACTATGTTTACTGTGAAGGTGATGTTCGGTCTGGTATAAGAGAGATATATTAGTTTACCTACTAGTCTTTGATATCTTTCTTTGTCAACTGATTTCCTTGCATCAATCGTTCCCCTACTTGTTTCTATAAGAGTATCACTCAGCTTGCAACCTAACATCCTAGTTTCATTTAATAGATCAATCACATATTTTCACTATGAGACATTGATCCTTTTTTTTATTTAGTAATCTCTATGCCTAAGAAATATCTCATCTAGCTAAGGTCTTTTACTTCAAATTCAGTGGCTAGGACTTTCTTTAACCTTGCCATTTCGAAAACATCATCCCCTGTTAGTACAATGTCATCCACATACACTATTAAGATGGTTTTCTTCCCTTCTTTGGATTGTTTAAAGAATATGGTATGATTTGAATGTCCCTATTAATATCCTTGACCCTTTATCACTTTAGCGAATCTGTCAAACCATGCCTTTGGAGACTGTTTCAACTCATACAATGATTTATTTAGCTCAAAAACTTTTCCTTCCTCCCCTTGTTTATAAAAACTTGGTGGTAAGGTCATAAAGTCTTCTTCCTCTAACTCACCATTTAAAAAATCATCTTTTATGTCAACTTGCTGGAGTGGCCAATCTAAGTTGACTGTCAAAGAAAGTAAGACTCTATTGTATTCAGTTTTGCCACAAGTGCAAAGGTCTTTGTATGGTCAATTCCATACACTACAAGAAAACAGTAATTTAGCGACGGAATACACCGACGGAAAAGGTAAATATTCCGTCGGTATTTAATATTACCGACGGAATATACTGACAGAGAAAAATGTCGTAGATTCGATCGTAGCTAACTTTACCGGAGGTAAAAAAATTTCTGTCGGTAAATTTAGCATTGGAAAATAAGTTACCGTTGATAATTTTAATGAAAATGTAGCGACCGCACAATTTTTCCGTCCGTAAATTACCGACGGGCTAAAAGTATCCAACGCTAAATTTACCGACGGTAAGTTCCCTAACCGTATGTAAATTTAGCATCGGAAGGTTAGTAACAAGGATTCCGTCGGTAAATAAGCTTAACCATTACCGACGGAATGTGTTCTCCGTCGGTATATATTATAGAATTTTATCGACGGAATTGTTGATGTTCCGTTGGTAAAGTTATTAATTAAATTTTTTAAAATACTTATTTTCATTATATTTAAATCATAACCACCGGAAAATTTTAATAATTAAATATTTATATTATATATTTAATTTGGTTAAATAGAAATTTTGATTAATGATTAAAAGTTAAAATATCTTAATTGATAATAAAAACGTTATATTGTAAATAATAATATCTGTAATACAAACTAAATGACCAATACTACACTACTGATCAGGAGCTGGTGGATCGTCTGGTTGGTGCGGTGACCTGCTACCCTTACCCTTCAATTCATCAATCTCCCGACGGAGTTGAGAGTACATGTCCAACGAATGTTGTTGCGTTGCTATCGTCTGTTGTTGCGCAATCATCGACTCTTGCAATTGACGCATCTGTTCTAACGTCTGTTGCAACTAAATGGACAATGTCTGCACTATGCTCTCAAGCGCCTCTACTTTATTGTTGTTGGACCGCCTAGTAGATGCTGTTGTAGTAGATGTGGAGGATTGTGAATAACAAGTATTCGCAAATGATCTGAGTCCGAATATCCTCCCACGACGATCCCTACCACTAACTGCTTCCAAGTAAGTGTCAGCCTAATCAATATTTTCGGATTGCTAAGACCGCCGTTCAATAGTTTGTTGTATTTGGTCCTATCAGAAAGCAATGTTTATATATTAGTAGGTGATAATTATGAAGCATATTATTAATATTAAATCATAAATTTCACTTACATTTACTTCTCTACAACGTTGGTTGATGAATGTCACCCTGTCACGCTTCTTAGTATGAGTGTGCAGAAACAGTTGATGGGGTGTAGGTGTCACGCCCAAGGACTTTTTCTGCATAGGAATAAAATGTTAGTTATAACTAAAATAGATTTTATAAAGCAAATTCAATTAAAATACAACAAAGAAAAGAGATGAGAAAATAACTATTAATTGTAGATACTTACAAGTCTTTGTGTATGCTCTTGGTGAGTAATAGATCCTCCCGTATGTACGGGAAGACTCTCTCCCTCGGGTCCTCCATGTCTGTTGGCCGAATTACGCTGTGAAACCAACATCGCCGCAAGTGATGTCCAATACGTCAGCTAACGACTCCAAATGTCTTCAGAAATAAAAAGCAGTCGTATAGCCGCCCTGCATATCGCATCAACGAAATCGCGATATCATGTACGCGCTCTCGACTCCCATACTCGATATATGATCTCATCCAATTGAGGATCCTAAAAAATTATTTCTGTAACAAAAATAAACATATTTGATAAATATGTTGATGTAATAATAATTATCAAATTAATGTAAAAATTAATATTAAAAAGGAAATAATTAATTGTATCGTACCTCAAACTCATGATAGTAAAATTCTTTTGTGGCATGAGAGATATTCTTCCAACAATAGCCCTCAGGATCAATCTTCTCCTTAAATTTTGATGTCATATTCCTCGAACAGGATCCAGATGGAACAAACCTATAATATAAAAACAAATAAATTTATACCATTTTCAAAAATGTAACTTATAACTTAATTATAACATATAATGGTAAATGTATTTTCACTTACTTATTATTGACTATTATGATGTATTTTCTTCTATCGGGTCCCTCAACTCTAGGCTAGCGGCCGTCTCTTTCATCCGCATTATTTACCCCTGATATCTCTGTCGATATAAAGGGACTAAATGATGAAGGAGTAGTAGATAGTGTAGCCTCATCAGCCAGTGTAGTAGGTGGAGGTGAATCCGTAGTAGGTGCTATAGCACGAGATCCTTCACCTCTACAGTATAAACCTCCGAATCGTGGTCTAAAAAATAGAGGTCTGCCAGTATCTTGTCTTCTCTTTAGTGCCATATTTCAACCTGAAATCAAATTTTGATTGAAGTTTATAGAAATAATACATTTTCATTTCAATAATTTATACAATAT
>JAOTAY010000006.1:20403776-20423280 GCA_025629805.1 Erythroxylum baracoense
ACATGAACTATCAAGATGTTAGAAGTCTTGAAAGACATCAATCAATATATATCATATTATGAATTCTAAATTTTTTTTCTTAATTCTAAATTTTAATATATATATATGCCGTGTCCGTGTCCACCAAATTTTAGAAGTTGGTGTGTCCCCGTGTCCGTGTCCGTGTCGTGTCGCGTGTCCGTGTCCGTGTCCGTGTCCGTGTCCGTGCTACATAGGCTAGAACATTTAGTAATGACAGTAGATAAGGCCGTCAGAATCCAAGTGATTTAGGAAAATAATCTTGCGCTTCATCACGCAATCAGATGAAGACTTGGAAGTGCATTTATTGTTACTGGTGGCCCTTATGTTATGGTCAGAAGCATAAATTCATGAAAGGCCAGAGAACGTGCAGTTATTTCACTTGACAAAATCAGTCTCCATGTACATTGATGTTAAATAGCGCACAAACAATACAGACATGGGTACTCGAGGGACATGAAGTCCGCTGCAAAATGACTGCCTCTTAAACCTTCTTGGTGAAACCTAATTCTTAAGAGCAAACAGACATTTTGGATGGAAGTCACTCCCTGTACATATTCTGTCTAGCATGATCGTCAGGGAACAGGAAGTCATTTGCAGGACCTATCCCAACATTTGTAATAGGAAGGGATGTTGAAAGACTTTGTTGACTGGGCATCTGTGGCGTGAGGAGATGACAAGGGGGACTGATGGCATAAGTGGGAAAAACGTAGTCACTGAAAGAAAGTAGAGCTGGATCCAAGCCAGAACCGCAATTAGACTTCTGACCAGAAATTCTTGACCCACCTTTCACATATCTACTAGTGAGAAGTTGATCCCCTGAAGAAATGCCTGATCTAGTTTCCAAGTAAGAACTAGAAAGAAGTAGGTTGGCAGTAGCTGATGGGAACCTCGTGTCAGGGCAATACTTTCCCAAACTCAATCCCGTAGTTGAATTAAGGAAGTCTTGCCTAGTGTTAGCTTCAACTGAGAAATCAGTTGGTAGTCTGAAAAGTCCTGCACAACCAACAGGACTACCTTCTTTAGACCCAGGTATCATCAAGGGAACTGAAAGCTCACAGCGATGTGTGTCAAAACCTCCACCCACTGGAGGGAACCCATTGATTCTCTGTTGCAGTGAGAGCCTTGCTTTTCTAAGTGACTCCAGTACACAATCCACTTCATTGGCAGCTTTGTGAGGCAGCAGTGCATAACAATCCTCATGGCTTTCAGAACCATTTGCTTTACAGACACTAATACCTGAGCTTGATGTACATGAAAGATTAGAAACAGCCCTGGAGGGATCATGTAAGCCAAGTGAATTCGAACGATTTTGGTGTTTGAGCGATGGTGTATCCTGACTGATTCCAAGGATCTCCTGATTTTGCCTCTCCCAGGCCACAGAGAATGCAAAGTCTTGAGTTGCAGTCCTAGGACCAGCTGTACTAATTGTATTTCTTTGCTGCAAATACCCAGCGGCCACATTTGAAGGATAAAAGAAACCACTAGGATGAATATTGGATAATTCTTGCACTGCTGATTTTTCGCCATGATTTTGCGAGGGAATTGTCTCAGCAGGGCGTGGAGTCCATGCCTTCATCTCATATCTCTCCTCAGTAACATCAGAGCGGTTCCCTGGATCACAGAAGTCCTGCAAAAGTAATAATGAAAAGATTCTGTTATATAAAGCATGAAATTGAACAGGCATATATAATATACTGAAAATGATATTTTCTGTTAATACATGTTTAAAGTACTTTTACTGATTCCAATTGTAACAAAAATGAGATGTTCATTGAGACTGCAGATTGAAAAAGTTTCCCTTTAACAAATGCTACCGACTTGATTTCAAAGAAATTGACAGATTTTTCAGTTACAGTGATCTGGAGCAAGCATACCAGTGTACTGTTATGATCTCTGAATTTCTCTTCCCATTCTCTTTGAGCCTTTTCCATCTCTTCATATTTACCAATCAGTTCAGCTTGGTGCTCAAGTGCTTTCTCCATGTCTCTGTCCCTGTCTCTGTCTCTGTCTCTATCTCTATTGTAAGCATTACAGTCAAGGTTATTACCACTTGAATTTTGTTCATTTTCCAAGTAGCCAGAGAGTTGGGCCTGTTTATCTTTCCTTATTTCAACAACGCCTCCCAACATGTCAGGTTCAATGCCACACCCATCTACTGTAGGAGAGATCACATTTTCTACAGTCTCAATTTTGATTGAATTGGTTTTATGTTCCATAGGTAAAGATCTGTCAGCACAAAAAATAACTTAGACAAGTGTCTTGACCTTGGAAAAAATAGTAAAATAAAAGATAATCAATAGTGAATATGTAAGAAATGTTTGATATCCAAAAACTTTCTATATTTTATTCTTCATTCTCTATAATTCCCTTTCCATTTAGAGTACCATTCTATTTTGTGGCTGTAAAGTAAAAGTGTTACAGCTACAAAACAAACTTTGCATGATGAAAACGGGTTGTAAAGTAAAAGTGTTACAGCTACAAAACAAGCTTTGCATGATGAAAACGGGTATTCAATTCAACTAACTTATCGACTACCTTGGAATTGGATATGAAAAACAGAATAACATACATGATGGTTCCCTGATGATTAAATCTAGAACAAGAAAACAAAGTAGAAAATAAGTTTACCTAGAGTCTTTTCGTTTTATCTGGCGGCATGACTTTCCTGTTCGATGTTTTGGTGAAGAATAAATGGACGCAAAACTGTTTCGTCTTCTCAGGGACAGTTCCTTGTTCTTTTCAAGAGAACGCGGGCTATCTTTGCATCCTTTCCAAGACAAGCTTCTACCAGGTACTGGAGAAAAGTCTAGATCAGAAACCAAACCTCCTTCCGACTCATCTCTTCTCATTTTTGAATTGACATAATGATCCTCTCCTCTAAAGGAGTTATTACCAGCTGCAGATTCACAATGGGTATCCTGATCAGAGCTTGAATCATAAGTATCATAAACATCACTTATCCCATTGCTCTCCAAAATCGCAAGAACATCTGCTGTTGCTCTCTCAGCTTTCATTCTTTGAAGGGAAACAATCCTTAACTGTTCCTCCAATTCTGATACCTAATGCACAAAGAAAGCAAATACCAAACCAATCTAAGAGATACAAGAAAGAGGGAGAAGGGGAAGATGCTTAGAGAAAGTCTATATTGAAGTACCCTTTTGGTTAGTTCATCAGCTCTCTGTCTAGCACTTTTTGAGACTGATCTTTCAGAGAGCAACCGTGCCCGAAGGAATTCAACAGTCATCGCATTATTATCAACATTGGAACTTGTCCTGATGAATGAGCAAAACAATTACAAATTCATAAAGAAGCGTGAAATTTTCATTTAAATGAGTATTAGTTCATTCAAATGGACAGCCGATTCACGTATTTATCTTGTGCGTAATAAAAACTGAATATATTTCTGCCTTGAACTTATTTAAGCCGCACAAAACATCCAAAGATTATGGCTTTGATTCAACCTTCCATAATAAACCTTTCTAGTTCATTTTATCTAAATCATAAGGAACCACACATTCCTGGGGAAGCAAATACAAATAAATGAAGCCGTTAATAGTAGCAACCCCCAGATCTTAGTCGGGCGACTAAGAATCAACGACTTATCAAGGCAAAACCAGTAAAAATATTTTAAACCCACCTCAGTGACCAAAAACGAAAAAAAAAACACAGATGAAATTTACCTCTGATCTTGCTTCCCCTGATCAGAATTGCTCATAGTCGCTGTAGACAGCACCAAGAAAAAGCACAAAATAACACGCACTTAAAAGTCCAACTTCGAAAGCCCGTTCCTGTGAACGAACGAAAAAGAACCAAATGGACAGAGACATATAAGATTACGTGGTAATCACAGCAAATCAAATTATGTTACAGAAAGATAACAAATGACTTGAAAGAAAAGAATCATATGGGTCCTATGACCATACCTCATGGTCTGAGAGAGAATGAACTGCATCATTAAATTATTAAACCCTAAAAGCGTGACTTTTACTTTCACCAACTATAAGAGATATGGAACGGAAGATGAGTGTTCAGGTCCATCGAGAATGTACACAGAAGTTTCTTTTTTGAGAAGATTGATGTTAAGACCATGGCCCATCATCATTCTTCCCCCATCTCTTTACCTTTTTCCTCTTTTATTTTTTTTCTGCTTTATTTCCCTCTTTTGCTGCTTCAACGAAGTTAAATTTAAATACAGTATTAAACAAGTAGGGTTGATTATTTAATGCTTCACAAACGAACTAAAGATTGTTTTAAGAGCTGGAGAGTACATTATTATGAATTTAGTAATAAATGAACACATCTTAAGTCCTATTTTAATATTCGTTCAATACAAATATTAAGTTCTGATAGCATTTTCACTCGATGGAATGAGTTGAGTTTTGTATTGTAATTTCATTAATATATATCTTTTATAAAATTAAAGTATATATCATTGACATTTAGGTCCTGTTTGATTGAGGAATTAGTAATGGAACGAGATAGAATGTAATACATTTCTGTCATTTATTTGAGGGTTTCATAATAAAATAGAACGAAATGAGATGGAAGCAGAGAGTTCCATGTGATGTTTCATTCCATCATAAACAGTGAAAATAAGAAACCTTTAATTCAAAAAGTTTAGAATAGAACGTAAACTAATAAATACATACTACCTAATATACTCTCGATAAATTTTCTTAATACCAATTATTTCTTTTATTACTTCTTCTTCCAACTTCCATGTAGATGCTTATAACGTGTTTGATACATTTCTACATTTATACATTTCTCTCTGCAAAATCAAGTACTCTTTTCACTGCTCCAACGCAACTTGAAGAATTAGCAAGAGCCGAACATTCTTCTCTGTTTGGCTTAGTTTCTACTTCATCTCATCTCAGTCCTAGCATCTTCAATCTTTCTCCATCCGGGTTTTCCCCCTTTGCTTTTGTTTTTTGATTTATCTTGAATTTTGTGTGAGATTTAGTTGAATCCAATCGTTTGTTATGGAATTTGATTGGATCTAGAGAGATTAGTGTGCTTATGATCTGGGGATTGGATTTGATTCCCTGATCTGGAGTCCTTATTTGTAGATTTATGTTAGGCTACGATTTTTGGTGGTTGTGATGTTCGTTTTCTCTTCTTTTGATTTGTGGTGGTTTTGATCCTGTAGAAACAGCTGATTGCTTGTTATAACGTGTTTGAATCTATTAGTCTATGTAGATACTCGATTCCTAGTCTTCGTTACCTATTAAGTTTCTTCTCACATTCTATATCCCTTCACTTACTTAAAATTGAGATTTGAAATAGGAGGTCTCTGGCTCAAATCAAAGTAGGAGTCATATGTGTAATGGAGTGGGGAGTAGGACGCTACCTGTGGTGTAGACTGGCTCATACAATCACACAAAATGAGTTTTCTAACGCAAAGTTTTGTTATTTATGTTCCTGAGTTATCTCTGAGTAATTCTTTGATTAACACATTGAATTTTCGATAATATGCACAGGTCAATGCCTATTAAAGGATTAGATTAAGGTGAGCATTTGTTCGTTATCTCCTATTTTTTTTTCCTATTATTGAATGTTCGATCATGTTTTAATAAGCAGCTGCTTTTGTGTGTTTAAATTCTTGAACTTGGGATTTTTTCCCCAAACTTATTAAACTGGAAAATGAGAGTTGGACCATTGCTCCACTTTATCAAACTCTGGAAGGAAACCATCAAATAGAGTTTGTTTCTCATGAAAATTTAGATTTCGGTTCAGAGATACCGAGTTCATATATCCCAATTTGTCTCTGTAAAAGTGAGTTCCTGCACTGTTAAACTTTTTGACAAATTGAGGAGATAAGGTGTTAAACCTCATTTTGCAGGGCTATCTTCTTCAATTGTGTTTTTGAAAAAGAGATCTGAGTAAGGTAAATGCATGACTACATGTGAAATTTCACCTAACCCCTGCCATGACATAAATGCTTTCTTTATGAGCACTGGAGGTTCTTACTATGGGTTGAGCTGCTAAAAATGTCGATTATTTAATTTGAAAGGCACATATATATAGGTCAATGTTGATGTATACTCTTGTAGGTGCATTCAACATAATGTAATACAATGATCCACTCATTTTAACAATCTCACTCATTTTATATGTTGTGTTATCTGAATTTGGGTTGTTTTTCAATCATCGCTGTCTTCTTTGTTTCTATTTTCCTATTACTTTGCTTGACATTTTAGTGGGGGAATGATTAAGATGAAGCTTCCCTTACGTTATTTCTTGTTGCTTTTATAACACCATGTATAAATGGAGATATCTATGTCATATTTGTTATATTTTGATTTTCACAATCTAAAAACTACTCCTAATTTTATTCTTTAGACATAAATAGTGAACGTAATCGAATGAATAATCAAAAACGAAAACTAATTCGTATAAATCAATTCACGCTTGTTCATGTTGCTTGTCTTATGATCTATTGGTGGTGTTACGTAAGAGACGTGCGAAAGACAAACTTCAAATGCTTACACCATCAGAGAGATCGTAATCAAAGGAAAGTATCATGCGAAGAATTATATTTCATTCCGATGGGAGAAATATAATTAGAATACAGCCTAAACCATTTGTCGAATTGTGTGATTTATTAGATAGAAAAGGTGTGCTTTGACCCACTGTAAATGCAACTGTTGAAGAATAAGTTGCGAAGTTTCTATACATATTAGGGTATAACGTTACCAATGGGGAGATTGCGTTCTTTTGGAGTCAATTTGGGAAAACTGTAAACCGTCATTTTCATAGCGTTTTGAAAGCAGTTACATAACTAGAAGATATGTTCCTAAGACAACCTGACGTATTATAAACCCCATCAAAAATATTGAACAATAGTAGATTCTACCTATTTTTTAAGGTGATTTTCTTTTCTAAAGTGGGTACATTTATATTAAACACATAATATTTGAGAATAATATACTTCAATATTAGGATTGTGTTGGTGTAATTGATTGTACACATATCCGTGTGAAAGTACCTGCTCGAGATGCTCCCAGATTTTGTGGGAGAAAGGATTATCCATCACAAAATGTGTTGTGCTTGTTCTTTTGATATGAAGTTCACATATGTATTGGCTGGGTGGGAAGGAACAGCATCCGATTCACGGATTATGAAAAGTACACTAACCAGACAGGTCTCACTTAAAATTCCCCAAGGTAAAAATAGGGCTCAATTCTTATTAACTAATAAAAATCATAAATTAAATTTTGACATAGTTTTCTTCATATAAGAAAATACTATCTTGTTGATGCTGGATTCATGTTAAGAAGTGGACTTATTACACTGTATAAAGAGGAACGATATCACTTGAAAGAATATTCAAGGAATCCTCCACGAAATGCTCATGAATTATTTAATCATTGACACTTATCATTATGTAACGTTATTGAGAGGGCATTTGGTGTGTTAAAAAAACAGTTCCCGATTATAACATCCACCACAGAACCATCATATGGCATTCAGAGTAAAAAAAATTATTATGGCTTGTGTCATTCTGCATAATTCTGGATTGGTGCAGATTCAGATGATCCATTTCTTAGTACAATGGAGGGGAAAATGATAACTAAGATGGGTATGAAAATGACAAAGAAGATGATGCACACAGTGGAGAAATTATAAGAGATAACATGACTGCTCATATGTGGGCTGATTATACTTTAGGATAGATGTTGCCGCATCACAATAAATTTATGTTTTCCATGATTTTATATTGCTTTAAAAATATGTATTGGCCACTTGTATTTAAATATGACGCTATTTATTAATGTTGTTAATGCTTTCATATGCAATTGTGTCTTTGTAATGCTTATTCATTATTCTGGCCTTATATATTATTTAGAAATATTTCAAGCTTCAATATTTTGTATGCTTTTGATATAAATTTTATATTTTGTAGTTAAATTTGTAATATACAAAATGTCACCCCAAAGAGAGCTATGCTTTTGGAATCAAGCTATGGATGATGCTTTGGTTGACGCATACTTGCACCAGCATCGACAAGGAAATCGTGTTGGTGGGACTTTCACAACATATGCACTTGATACAATTTGAGCTAAACTAAAGGAAAAATTTCCAGATAAAGGAATCGATAAGGAAAAAATTAAAAATCGAAATAAGATTATTAAGAATAAGTGGAGTAAGTGTTTTGATTCATTATCAAATGGAGGTAGTGGATTTGCATGGAATCTGTTAACAAATATGTGGACTGCTGAGCCAGAAGTGTGGGAGACCTTTATCCAAGTGAACTTGTTTATTATTTTGCTGGAAGAAAATATGATATATGTTGTGATTTGGTTGATTCATTGAGGTTTTTTGTAACAGGCTAAACCAGAAGCTGCCGAGTGGAGATAGAAGCCTTTTTCATAACTACGAGAAGGTGGTAGAGATTTATGGACGTGATAGAGCAACTGGCGAGCATGCTAAAACAACACAAGAGATAAAAAGGTCAACCATTTATGTCGATAGTGGATTTTCCAACACCATGGATGAAAATGATGACATGTGCACTTACAATGACTTAATGAATGAAGACAATGTAATGATAGATGGTGATCACACCGATTCTCCAATGGGAATGTTAGCTCATTCGCAAAATGCAAACCCAGGAACATCACGGAAAAGGAAAAACAGGGTAGATAATGGTGAAGATGTAATTAAAGATGGCCTTCAGACAATTGCAGAAGCTATTATAAAATCTACTTCACTGTTGGTTAAATCGCTTCCCATTTCAGAAGAAGAACTTTATAATCATTTGGTAGAGTTGGGACTGGAAGGATCAAAATTGTATGAAAGTTATCTTTCCCTTGTTCGTAAGCCTGATGGAGTCAAGACATTACTTGGTGCACCAGTAAATATTTAGAAGAACATGTTGGAGTTCATGATGTCTTCTTAGGAATAGAAGGCAAGTGTAGTATGTGTTGATGACTTGGTATTAGGTCCTTTTCTATCTATTCAGTATGTACATTTTGTCAGATATTTTTGTATATTTTGTGGATTAACTTATTATGAAGCCATGTAATTAAGGGAACTAAATAAAACTAAATTTTTATTTATAATATTTTCAATGTGGATAAATGATGTTGTGCATGTTTTACTGTTGCATATTTTTGGTGTTACTCTTTATTTCGTATAAAACTCTCAATCACAGCCGTGACTTATCTAAATGTTGTTCCGTGTTTTGTCGCGAGGTTACTTACTATTGAGTATATAGACTTAGCTTAACAGGTTAGGGTTAAAGTTTGGTTAATTTGGTATAGAATTTCATATTTTTCTAATTAACCCTTTGATGCTTTGCTCAGGCAAGTTGTTGATTACTTTATTATCGTTGGGCAAGTTTTTCTTGGATTATTACTAAAACTTATGGTTTTGTGGTAAAAAAAGTCTCTGCAAGCACTGAAGAAGATATCTGAGGAGCACCTAATAGCTTGCTTACGAGCTGGTGCTCCTATGGCAGTACTCGCTTAGTTGGATTTCTTTTCAACTGGTGTCCAGGTAAATGATTTTTGTGACTTCGTCTAGTGTTAGCTACGCCGTGTGCTTTAAGGAACTGTAGGATTAGGGAGTGTTTTGTAGAGTTTGTTTATATTAAATTCTGTGCTTCCAGCGAGTAGCATTGTCAACTGCTGTAAATATGTGCAAGAAACTCCCTTCAGATGCTGTTGATTTTTTCATAAAGGCTGTTCGTTTATTGTCAAATCTTCTTCAGTATCACGATTCAAAAGTAAGATTTTATTTTGTGTGTAAACAACTTTTTTTTTGGTAGTTGATGTTTTCTATCATTGTAGGTATTGGAGCATGCATCTATATGTTTAACTCGGATTGCAGAAGCCTTTGCTTCATCACCAGACAAATTGGATGAACTATGTAATCATGGACTGGTCACACAGGCTGCTACTCCTATTTTCACAAGCAATTCTGGTGGTGAACAGGCATCTCTTAGCACACCTACATATACCATAAAAACAATCCCTACTATTGAGTTTTATTGTCTTATATGTTTATATTGCTTTTATTTGACATGAAGCATGCAAGGTTTGATACCTCTGTTGTCTATTTGTTCAAGTGGGTCCCATTTTAGTTCCAAAACTTTACTTCTTCTTAGAATAAGCGACATTCTTAAGGATATACTATCAGGTTCTAGTGTTTCTACAAATTCGTCTGTCTCCCCAGCTCTAAATAGATCATCTGAGCAGGTGACTGCTGTTTCCTATATTATTATAATTCCATCTGATTTGGGTCTATGTGATTTTGTAGACTCCATCATTATACTATATGATTACTTTTTAGAAGATAGAATTTAACATTTCTGGTTTCTCTTTTGCTATATAGATTTTTTAGATTGTCTACCACTGCAAATGAGCTTTTCCACCACTTCCAGAAAGAACAATCTCCCTCCCTATATGCCCATTTTTGATAGTTTATGCTGTGAAGAAATCTCCTTTAAGCAGCTTTGCAAAACAAGATGATGTAAATGGAAATGTTCTTGAGCTTCCATGTAATTTACTTCCCTAAAATGATCTACTAACTTCTTTACTTAGGACACTTTTCTAAAACGATGTTTAAATTTCAGTACCTGCAATACTTCGTAGATTTTGTAACTTTCATTCTTAGGAATGAAACTAAAATTATTAAGACCTTTATAAATTTAGTTTGGACTTTGTTACTTCTATGAGAAATTTACTTAATGAAAGGTGTTTTTGGTTATTTTGCTTCTCTTAATGACAATCCAACTTTTTCTGATGAGATGTCTAAGTGTAGTGATTATTGCAAACTGAAGGTGAGTGCTAGATTAGGGATGTTTAGGATTGTGGAGCATCAATATGAAAGATGTTCCCTAAATAAATATCAGTTGCCATTCACATACTCAACTCAACTTTGAGTTTTATATAATGGAAATGAGATGGATCACAGCAATATGAAAGCAAAATGGTAGGATTGGAAGCTCAATGGTTTGGATAGGAGCAGAAGCACGTTTGAAAGAGTAGTACCTGGGTTTTGTTAACAAGATAGATTCCTATGTTATTTTGTTTAATGTGCTTTGCTATGCTTTTGTCTTAAGATGAATATATACTTTGTTTATTATTCTCTAGATCTGACGTTAACTTGTGGTATGCTCATTCTTGTGATGTAAAAAAGTATAGTTTGCATAAGCATAACATCTTTAATCATATTCCTTTGTCATATACTTGATATTTATAGTAAAATAAAATTTGCAGGTGTAGTGATTTATGCTAGTTTTACTTGCATTCTTTTTGACTCATCTAAATTGTTTGAGAGGCCACTAAAATATAAAAGCATATGCATTTCATTTATGGGATTGTTTTATTTCTCTTTAGTTTTCAGGGATTATTTCTGTTTATATATATCATAAGAGATATATGTCACGTGGATGTATTTCTGCAAAAACTTTGTTGCAACAAACTATACATGTTATAGTGTACTCTTATATTGTTCTATTCATTATAATGATGGACTTGATTTATTTCAATTGATCATTTTTTCCTTGCTAAATGTTGATTTATTTGCCTAACTCTTAAGTTTTAGGACTCCTCTTCTTTTGTCAAGAGATCATTCATGGATAAAACTCACCAGCTATTGGACTGCCATGTTATATCTATTAGATATGCATGTGTTTTTGATTGATTGCATCAGATGGTTCCAAGGATCTCCTTGATGCAGTATGCTTGTTTCTCATCTAAACTATCAACATATATATACAATAAGGAGCTTTTTTTTCCTTACCCTAGTCAATCTCTTCTCTTACTCTTTGTGTAGTCACTGAAGTACATGGAAGCATTTATCAAGCAATATAGTAATGAAGCTTGTATGCGCTGGGCATCAATGACAAAAAGAGTACCAATTACAACTTACCCATTATGTATTGTTGTTTTCATGATCCATATTCTTGCTCATGACATTGACTTTTCACCTAAAAATGTCATGATGAACAAGTATATGCCCAGATTTGTAAGTGTAAAATTTGAACATAGTTTGGTTTGTATAGTGGAGTGCCATTAAATTGTTATGACGCAATATCTTACTTTTGTCGTCCATTATTTCAACTCATATGGGCATTATTAGATCCTAATATTGTGAATGGCAATGTGGATCTGATTAATGATTAATCAAAACAATTTTGGCTTTATAATTTGATTTTGAATTTTTACATTCTCGATATCATTTTATGCGGTAAAGCGATTAGAGAAGGTTTAGCAGCAAAAATTGTATATAATTAATGATATTTTCATTTTATTTCTCTATACCCTAATAATAATATTTTTATATTATTATTAAAAATTGTATATAATTAAGAAAAATAATAAAATTTAATAAAATTTTTATTAATGAGAAATAGAAAATATATATAATTTATTCTTTAATTGTTTATATATATTTGTATATAAATAAAAATATAAATAAATAATTTAAAAATATAAATCACATATAATAGAATACAATTTATCAAATAATTAACAATAATACTCTATAATAAATTGTATATAATTAATAATAAAATAATAAAAACTTTTATTAAAATTTTTATTATTTTAAAATAGAAACTTGAATCGTGACTTTTTAATTGAACATGATTTCTGGTTTAAAATCATAGAGTTAAACCTCTTGCAACAACCATTTTAGTATCAGGGTTATAATAGTCATTTATTATACATTCCATTTCATATCATCAGTCTTTCAAACAACATTTCACTACATTACATTATGTATCCTTCCATCCCTCGCAAATAACTTTTCACTATATTACATTCCATTTTATTATAAATCGTTCCGTTCCTTTCCATTCCACTTCATTAATTAACATCCAACCAAACAGGCCTTAAAGTCTTCTACTTTTCTCTAGGTCAAGCAGAGCACGCTCAAGGGAATGTAGATTTTGGTAGCTATCACATTCCTGCTCTCTTCCCTTATCGAATATTGGTCATTAAGGCCCTGTTTGGTTAAGGGGTTGGTAATGGAACAGGATAGAACGTAACACACTTCCATCGTTTGGTTGAGGGTTTCATGATAAAAAGGAACGGAATTGGATGGAAGCGGAGGGTTTCATGCTACATTCCATTCCATCCTAAACAATGAAAATAGGAAACCTCCAATTCGGGAGGTTTAGGATGGAACGTAAATTAATAAATACATACTACCTAATATACCCATAATAATTTTTCTTAATACCAATTATTTCTTCTAACCTAACCCCCTTTTCTCCATACTCATTTATTTCAATTGATCATTTTTTTCCTTGTTGAATTTTGATTTATTTGCTTAACTCTTCTTAAATTTCAACACTCTTCTTCTTTTGTTAGGAAAAATGGAAAAAATATAAAAAATTTATTCTTTAATTGTTTGTATATATTTCTATATAAATAAATAATTTTTAAACATAAATCATATATAATAGAATAAAATTTATTAAATATTTAATAATTAATTTGATATAATTAATAAAAAATTAATAAAACTTTTATTAAAATTTTTATTATTTTAAAATAGAAAATATATAAAAAATTATTTATCACGGTTGTAGCTTGAACAAGTCACAACCGTGACTTTTTAATTGGACATGATTTCTGTTTTAAATTCATAACGTTGAACCTCTTGTAACAAACATTTTAATATCAGGGGTATAATAGTCATTTATTATACATTCCATTTCATTCCATCTATCTTCCAAACAACATTTCATTACATTACATTATGAATCTTTCTATCCCTCCCAAACAATGTTTTACTTTATTACATTCTATTCCATTATAAACTGTTTTGTTCTGTTCCATTCCATTACATTAATTAACATCCATCCAAATAGGCCCTAAATATATGGCAGATTAAGAAACAGATGAAACCTACACCAAAATTAACCTGATGCCACTTAGCTACTCTCAAATTTGCAGATAGCAAAAGTGATGATGTGTTGTTCAGGGGGGTCAAAAGAGCTGAGTCTCAAGAGAAGCCTATTTCTTTTGCCAAGACATTGACTCAATCTAGTGCTAATAATGGCGGTGGTTTCTTTGTTCCTTATTATTGTGTTGAGACTATATTCCCGAGATTGGATTACAGTGTCGAGCCTCCTATTCATGCGTTATTGTAAAAGATGTCTATGGCAATAACTGGAAGTTTAGGAATATCTACAAAGGCACACCTTGTCGCAATAACTAGAAGTTTAGGCATATTCATTTATGTTGTTTTTTTTATGCTAGTTCTTACCTTATTGTGTGTTTCCACCGCCAACAACCAAACCTAATCAATACCATTATGTTTTAGTGTTGGAAAACAAATTTTTTGATCACATCACTGCAAGAAAATTGCAAATTACCTACGAAAAATTCCCTACAAAACAATTCTGTAGTAAATTAGCGACAAAAATTACTTTTCGTAGGTAAATTTGTCAGGAAAAAGGTATTTTGCCCCAAAAAATATGTCATTAAAAGAGGAGGAAATTTTACAATAAAACTTTGTCAACAAAATTTAGGGATAGAATAATGAAAGTCACAAAAATAGGTATCAATTGTTCTCGGTAAAAATTAAATATAAAATTGCAGACAAAAAAATTTGTAGGACATTCTTGACGGAAACAAATTCCATAGGTAATTTACAGACGAAAATAAAGTTTTGTAGGTAAACTACTATAGAGTGATGTTTCCATAGGTAATTTTCCTATAAAAACACCATTTCGTAGGGAAATTACCTACGGAAGAATGGCATCTTGGTAGGTAAATTCCCTACAGAATGGTGTTTCCATCAATAATTTACCTATGGAATGATCCGTAGGTAAATTCAAACAATGTCAGTATTGTGCTTTAAATTGGAAGGAAAATGATGTCATTTTCCTTTGAAATTAATGCTCAAAATTGAAGCC
Organism: Erythroxylum baracoense; assembly: GCA_025629805.1. NCBI lineage: Eukaryota > Viridiplantae > Streptophyta > Magnoliopsida > Malpighiales > Erythroxylaceae > Erythroxylum > Erythroxylum baracoense. The sequence goes on from JAOTAY010000006.1 coordinate 20,418,676, forward strand.
CCCCTCCACTTTCATTATTGTCTTCTTCTTTTCAGCTTAGGTTCATCTGTTGTCATTTTCTTTATCCATCAACGTTGTCCATCATCTTTATTTTTGCTTCCACCAACTGCTTCCATTGTCTTAGGTTTACCATCTCGAGGTTGGTCATCTGTGCTCTGCTCTTAGGTTTATTTTTTCTGCTTAAATTTTTCTTGTTAAATGGTTTTATATTCATAGGTTTTGTTACTATGGATTGAGTTATTAGGGTTTCTTTTAGTTGTTAATGGGTCATTGTTTGTTGTTTTGTGTTAATATTGGTGAATAATGGAAAAAGATAGCAGTTTTGAAACAAATTAAGGATGAATTTGAGAAAGGTACCAAGTGTTTAACGAAAGTTCCCTAAGAGATTTCTCACATCATTATAGGTTGCCTTCATCTTCCTTAGGTGTTAAACCATCTTTAGAGTATTATAGACGATATGCCTTGATATCTACTAAATTATAGAGAATAGGATTCCATCATCTAGACAAAATATAGGACCTTAAAATTCACTTCAAAGTCATGTAAAAGGTTAATACATGGTCATCTAGATAAGAAACTAGGACTGGACTTGTATAGGAAACAATTATATATCCCTCATATTATTTCATCTTATGACTCGCTACTTATGAGAACTTGGCATTATAGATAGGATTAAGTTTCCAATCACTAATTTATTATGTTTTTTTGTTCATATGCAAAAGAGGGCTTAGATCATCTATACTTTAAGTGTTATTATACTTTTATCATTTGGGATAACTTTTAAGGTCTTTGCAATACCCATTGCAATACTACTAATTAGGAGGACTCTCTATCCCTTAAGCCTCTAATTTACAGATTCGTTGTAAGGTTGACAAGTGTTTTTTCATAATATACTTTTGGGGATCTAATATATTATATATAGTATGAAAAGAACATTAGGATCTTTTCTAATGAATCTGTCAGTTTAGATGGTATCGTATGGAACTTGAAAAATAAGATAAAGATGAAAGCCATTACTTGGAATATGCCGTTTCAAATGTCCCCTGAAATATGTGCTAGCTAGAACTTATAATAGGAATTCTCCTGTATGCCCCTTAACGTTTCCCCTTTATGGCTTGCTTAATCTTACATCCTTTGTTAGCCTTATAACTGCTACACTTTTGTAACTAGCCATTGTTTCATTAATTAAGTTAGTCACTTTTAAAAGGAAAGAATTATTTTTAAATGATTTGAAAACATGTGTTTACCTCCAATTATACATGTATAGGTAGATACAGATTGTTAATAGTGACTAAATAATGTTTAATGTTAAGTAGTTGACAAATAATTAAATTTGTGATCAATTGTTTAAATCTCTACTTTACTAAGATAGGACCTAAAAATATTCATGTAAACCAAATTGCAATTGTTTTTCTTTAATCTCTTTGAATTTGTAATACTTTGTTATTAATATATAAGTTGTATATTTCTTGATTTAGCTTTGATTTATAATTTGCATAAAAAATTTTCTTATCGTAAATCTAGTTGTTCTATTTTTTTCAATTTAAAGATTCTTTTCAAGTTAAAAAATTTATTATCTTGTTCACTATGTTTTATTATTTTTGATATTTCTATGTTAATTTAGATATTTTCTTTCTAATAATTATTTTATCCTAGATAGTAGGTGAGATATCATATACGAATTTTGTTACAATTAAATATTTCATTAAATAATACGTTGTTTACACCTTATAAATTAAAAACAGTAATATCTCAAAATCTTTGAAAGATGACACTTTAAAGTGAACAACTATATAATTTTATTCAACATTTTTATTATTAATAATATCTCTAATTATATTGAAATATATTTTTAATATATTGGAGTATGAGCTAATAATTATTAACATTTTCTGTTTTTTTCTTTCTTAATTTGAATATTAATTTCCTTCTTTCTTAAGAAAGTTATTTACAAGATCTTTTATCTAAAGGAATTTTAGTTTTTTAATATTACCTAGAAATTCTTTATCCTCTCTACATTAGCAACTTAAGTTATCATTACCTTTCCTATCTTGACCTTTTCTTTGTTCTTACTTATTCCTATTCATGGCATTCTACCTACTCCTCTTCTTCCCCCTGAAACTCTTATTAATGCTTCTCTCTTTCTTGGCGTCCTTATTCCTTCTCAAACTTTCACCCTGCTCTCTCTCCTTCTTATCTGTTCATAAGTTTTCTAAGCTTTACATAGAGACCTAAGTAATTTTTCTATCATATCAATATCAATATAAGATTTGAGTAAGCCTTTAAGAGAATTTATAATATCATTGAATTTAAAGCTAACGCTTAAGGCTCTTTGATCACGTTTTATCTATATAAGTACATATTAATATGTAATAATATAACTTTTCTCTCCTTAGCTTGGATAGTTTCTTCATATGTGACTTTTATAGTATGCCAAATTTCATATACCAACTCAGACATGGATACCTATTATATTTATTTCGATCAAATGCATGAATTATAATGTGGATGTCTTTACTACTCAGTGAAATAACCCTATTGGTAATGGTGCACTAGGTTTTAGAATCTAAACTTTCTTTCTTCTTTCAATTTCAATTCCAATTAGTGCATTAGGTGTCAAAATCTAAACTTTCTTTCTTTTTTCAATTTCAATTAGTGCACTAGGTCTTAGAATTCTAGTATCCCAAAGCTGAAGGACTATTTGTTTAGGTCTCTCCCTCTATTGGATGTTCATTTATCGAGTATAAACCAGGTAAAAGCCATCTTCTTGTTTAACTATGTTTTATTTCCCAATATAAGAACTGCTCCCTTACTAACTGTATAATATAAGATACTCTACTATCAGTCTTTGATATTTGTAGTGAATTACATAAAGAATGAATATGATGTATATGATGTAATCTATTTGGGCCTATTTAGATTATGCCTTGGACATTTTAATTAAGTTGTTTAGGACTTAACTAATTCGATTCAAACCTAAAATAAGACCACTTAACCGTTTGGAGTTCGATTTTATGAATCATAATAGTTTTTCCTCCCTTTTAATAATGACTATATGATTTTATTTTATTCATACAACTGTTGTTTTTTTGATTGGTTAGGGTGAAGTTAATTTCTTTTTGGTTAGATTATGTTGGTTGCTATCAGGGACTTATTACAACTTATATCCTGGGCATTTTTTTCGTTTTAACTAGTTGTGCCACTTCATTCATATTTTGTTGGTTTATTTGACTACTGAGTGTTCATTTCTCCATTTTCGGAGTATAAAGGTACTAACTTTGTTGTCTTTCTTTCAAATTTATTTTTTAATGTATATGTTTATTCATGCTAATCATTGAAATGGATTTTCCTTTAATGTTTCTAAAGCATGATTTATTTATCTATAAGTAAACATCTCCATCATGTAATGTTTAGATAACTGCTTAGATGAAGAAACAATATAATTATATTAATTCCTCTCCAAATATTTTCATTAGTTGGTTGATATGAAAGGTAGATACTTGAAATTAATTGGCATTATATGCAACTTAAATTATTTCCCTATCATCTGACATAACATAAATCTATGCATATGCTATAATAAAATGCTTTCTTCATGTGTTACAATTAATGTGTAAACTAAAAATTAAATGTTCTATAAGATTAATATGAATACTACCATAACAATTATTATATCTAACTATGAAATCACTTTTTTTAAATAACAGTTTTGCAGAAATGAGTAATATTGATAGATCTTAGATGTATAGATGATTAACACTTGATAGTTTCATTAATCTTGAGTTTGTTGAGGGAGTTCAAGCTTTTATTGACTATGCATATGTCAACTTGCATATATGGATGATCCAAAAATCAGATGTCCATGTAAAAAGTGCAAACATATTCGTTTTCTTCCTATTGATGAAGTGAATCTCTATTGTTCTAAATTATTTTGAGTGGACACGACATAACACTACAAGGAAAATGCGTTTTTGCAACGAAAATTACTGATGAAAAATAAGATCATTTCATCGGTAATAAAGATTACCGACGGAATTCTCCGACAGACGAAAGCGTCGTAGAATCGGCCATAGCTAATACTTACCAACGGTTAAAGCATATTCTATCAGTAACTTTATCGACGGTAAAATTTGATACCGTCGGTAAATTTATCGATGTTATATTATCTTACTGTCGGTAAAGATATCGACGATTTACTCTATGCCTGACTGTCAGTACCATTTAGTGACGATTGTTTTGTTCCGTCGGCATATTTACCGATGGTAACAAACTACCATCGGCATATTTGCTAAAAGTTTTACTGACAAATATATGCTTCCGTCGGTAATTCCTTCTACCATTACCGACGAAAAACTGATGGACCGTCGGTAACGGGTCATGAATTTACCAAAGGACGTTTCTTTCTATTGGTAAATGCGTTAATTTTTTTAAAATATATAATATATATTTTCATTATATTTAAATTATGGTTAATGCGTAATTTTAATAATTATAAATTTATATTATACATTTAATTTGCTGAAATAGGAATTTTGATTAATGATTAAAAGTTAAAATATCTTAATTGATAATAAAAACATTACATTGTAAATAATAAGTATTTGT
>JAOTAY010000006.1:20423380-20451476 GCA_025629805.1 Erythroxylum baracoense
TTCATCGATTTCAATCTTCACAACCTCACCATCACCAAAACTATCCTTCTTAGGAGGAGAAGAAGGCACTGGTATTCGTGGAGGCCCTCTTCCTTTCTTCTTGTCTCGTGGTCTCGCCTGAAACAAACCCAAAAAACACTTCAGCTCATCAAAACTCAACATTCAACCATAAACCATAACCCCAGAAAGGAAGAACCAAGAAAATGTAGAGACATTTTCCAAAAGAGTGATTGAATCGCTTTCCTTTCGCAGTCTTCTTATCAACTCTGCCACAGTACACTGCACCGAACACATGTTAAAAAAAAGAGACCAAAAGGAGAGCTACCGAGCCACTGAGTTGATACAAATATAACTAATTACCAAACGGGACCAAAGGAGAGGAAGTGGCAGAGAGTGAAAACGAAGCAAAGGAGTGACACAGAGAGACACCCATAACTTGTGATTGAGAAGAAGATAATTGACGACAATTGAGCCAATAAACATGAGAGATGCACAAGGAGAGCCAAAATAAGAGGATTACAGAGAAAACGATAAAGGAGCAGTCGAAGAGTAAAGAGCAAATGAAGGCAAAATCGACAAAAAATTATAAATCCTATCAGCTGATTTAAAAAACGCTCATGGGAATGAGTTGGCAAAAAATTAGTTGGTTATGTTAAATCAGTACTTCTAACCAACTCTTTATCAAATAAGTTTAACAATTTTTTCATAAGATTAATAAGTTAAAATGACTCAATTAGCTAAAGAAAATCTTGTCAGCTATTTACCAAACATGGCCATTGATTCCCAAGTTGGAAGTTGTACATACACCTAATTCTCGTAAGTTCTCCTACTTCCACACCTCACAATTGAATCATATAGTTTCGCTCCCTCCCCCACATGATCCATCCAACAAGTCAATTCTAGTCCAACTCTAACTATATGTGGAGAAAACATGAAATCCCAAAATAAACAGGAGAATCTTTGAAACATCTTCAGCATCCACCCTTGAGAACTTGAAATCCATACTAATCAATTTGAAGGGGGGCTCTGACCATAAATTTCTTATTTATGGGGCCATTATTAATGTTGGAAAGTAATGCAAATGATGGGTAGCCGCTATTAATAATAATAGTAGTGTGAGATAAATATTAGACAAGCCTCGGTACTGGTCCACTCAATCCCAGCTCCATATCATTACTCCGTGTTGTGTGTGTTCTGTTAGGTGACTGGCGAGACTAACGCCTAGTATTCTCCTTAAAGCCAGAAACTTTCACTCCCTGCTTCTTCAACTTTGAATTTCTCTTTGTCTTTCCTACAGATAATTAAGTGAATTGGATTGAAAAGAGACCAAAGAAGAAGATGGCTAGGAAGAAGATCAGGGAGTATGATTCCAAGAGGCTTCTCAAACAGCACTTGAAGCGCCTTGCTGGCATCGACCTCCAGATCTGCTCTGCTCAGGTTTCTGCTTACCCCTTTTAAGTCCTCGCATTATTTACACTTATGTCTAGTCATTGAGTGGAATTGTTGGCTTAGGAATGCATAAATATTGCATCTTTTGATTAAATCAATGAAAACTTAGTCTGTATATTCTCTTTAGTGGGCAGTGATTATCCCTACAAGGTTGAGTAAGAACTGAGATCTGGGTGAATATAACGTCCAACTATGTATGATTGTTGGACATGAGAATTCCTTAATCTTTTTTCTTTCTGGTTATATTATAACTGTTTTTCGCGTGAATCTTCCATGATTTTAGTTGATTGAAATACTATGGGTATCTCATTTCCCACCATTTCCAGTTAAATAAGTGATCATGCAACCCGTTCTGAAACCACATTCCGTCTTTTCCTCTTTTTTTTTAATACACAATTCTAAGCGTGGATATCTTTTAAGGGGATCCTGGGCGTATGAAAATTTTGCTTTTGTAGTTAATCACGACGATTACCTTAGACTTGAATCATATGATAGTTCTGAATTGTTTAGCAACGTGGTCATCTTTGGAAGGTAACTAATTATCGATGGAAATTGTCCTTGATCACTTACTAATGGAAAATGTTGTGAAGGTGACCCATGCTACGGACTTCGGAGAATTAACCAACCAGGAACCATGGCTTTCATCCATAAGATTGGTTGTGAAGCCCGATATGTTGTTTGGAAAGCGTGGGAAGAGCGGTCTGGTAGCGTTGAATTTAGATATAGCTCAAGTGGCTGATTTTGTGAAAGCACGCCTTGGAGTTGAGGTGATTACTAGTCAATAAAAATGGTATTTTCTTTTTATTTGCATGATTTAGATCATTCTGGAATGACTTATACTTTCTTCAGGTTGAGATTGGTGGCTGTAAGGCTCCAATAACTACCTTCATTGTTGAACCATTTGTCCCCCATGACCAAGAATTTTACCTTTCAATTGTCTCTGAAAGACTTGGTTGCACCATTTGCTTCTCAGAATGCGGAGGTATTGAAATTGAAGAAAACTGGGAGAAGGTATGCCTTTATCACAATTACAACTTCCTGCTGTTATTTTTAGTGCATCCCTCATGGTGGATGGCTTTTATTTTTTCATCAATATAGGTCAAGAATATATTCCTTCCGACTGAAAAGCCAATGTCATTGGAGGCATGTGCTCCATTGATTGCTACACTTCCTTTAGAGGTGTGTCCCCTCATTGTTATATCTATTGAATGAATTTGTTTATGATTCGCACATTGTTTTATGCAGTTGGCATTAAAATTTTACTTAAATTAATTTTTTCATGAGTAGAATAGTGTTCTTTACATAGAAAATAAAGACCGGTAAATGCTATTTTTGGATATCATGATACTTTCCAATTTTTGGTAGGTCTTATAGCTATTATATCTGTCACAGAAACAGAAGAAGGGAAAATGAATTGTCTTCTCACAATTGATTTAGAATTACATAGTTATATACATCTTAGTGTAGGTGGAAAAATAGGAACAATCTCTTAAAAAAGGAATCTATGTCTTGGGATTTCAATAACAGTCTCTTAAAATTTTATAAAGGAAAACATGCCCTTAGTATCCCATAATCCTTGTGATATCAAGAAATTGACTTTCATAAAATGGTATAAAACTCATATACAGCTTGATGCTATCCCTCAAGCTGAAGAATTGGTGTCTTCTATTTCTATTTACAGGTAATATCATGAAAACTTGAATTATTCAACACCTTTTAGAACGCCAGCTAGTTGGATGCTCAATAGAACTTTGGACATGCATACAAGCCCTTCTTCCAATTTCTTCTTGATGAAGTGTCTATCAACCTTAATGTTCTTTGTCTTATCATGTTAAATAGGGTTACGAGCAATATTGATTACTAATTTGTTGCCGCAATATGCTTTCATAAGATCCTCCTGCTTAACTTTCAAGTCATCTAAAATGTTCTTTAACCATAACATTTTGTACAGGCCATGACTAATTGCTCTAAACTCTGATTTTGCTGATAATCTAGCCACAACATTTTGCTTCTTGCTCCTCCAAGTCACAAAATTGCCTCAAAAAAAAGTAAAGTAACTTGTGGTTAATCTTTGATCCCCTACAGATCCTGCATAGTCCGTATTAGTATATGCTTGTAGGGTAAATGATTATTCATCTTAAACATATGCAGCTTGTAGATGTGGCTCTTGAGAATCCTGCATGAACTGACTAACTTTGTTTCCTGAGTATTCTATGTCGGGTAGAGTATGAACAAAGTATATAAGCCTGCTAATAGCCTTTGGTACATCTCAAAAGTAAATGCATGGAAGGAGTTTCTGAAAATGACCCAGAGACATACTTAAGTGTTTCATTGGTTAAGTTAAACAAATATGGTTGAAAGTTGTTTGTGGACTTGTTGGAATAATGCTTTACACTATACTCTGTTTGGTAGAGTATTGCACAACACTTGTTTGATAAAATGCCCCATTGAACTGCTGACCAAGTGTATGACAAAATTCTTAAGTGAAGTGCTCACAACCTGTTTGAAGGAAATTCATTGAGAGCTTGATTGAGAAATTAAGTTGCAATTAATGGAATTGAAGGGACTTATCTAGGCTCAACTTAACCCTTGTGAGTTGTGACACATATGGTCTGTGGCACTAGCATCAATTATCCAAGCATTGGCATAATATTTATACGAGGCATTCATGCAAAACGAAAATAAAGGTTTACGTGAGAGAGCCAAAGACTAGCACCAAAGGGCTTCTCAAGGCCTTAATAAATTCCTCAGTTTACCACACTCCTCACTATTAAAACCTCCTTTATCCAAGCCTTATCTGTTTTGGGTTGTTCCGTCAAGTGTGCTTGGGACCTTTGCTACCCTCCATGGTTTTTCCACTCTTGACTTGGTGGCTTTCTATTGAGCCCGAGAAAGCTCGAATATTTTGCAAGTCTCTGGTCTTTTGAATTGAATTAGCTTCTTTGGATGGGTTAGGATATCTGGAGACAATAATCTTGGATGCAGACATATTGAGCACAAGGAAAAAACAAAAAGGAATCTAGTCCTAAGAAAAATGCAACAAGAAGGTTTGCTCGAAGAAGAATTCCTGAGGAAAAACCCTAGGGTTCTAATAACATGACAATGGAATGGAAAATGAATTGTCTTCTTGCAATTGATTAAGAATTACATGGTTATATACATCTTCGTGTAGGAGGAAAAATAGGAAACAATCTCTTAAAAAAGTAATAAATCTTATAGGATTTCACACTCTTCTATAAAAGAAAAACTGTCTCCTAAGATTTCACACATTCCTGAAGAAGGAAAACAGTTTCTTAGTATCTCACAATCATTGGGATATCAAAAATTGACTTTCTTAAAATGGTACACAACTAATGTACAGCTTGCAATATCTGGTTATCTTATTAACCATATTGTCATTGACGGGGTTGCTAGATATTTGTGTTGGTTGAATTTGTAGAGAGTAGAATAGAATGCAAAAAGTTAGGAAAATAATTAAACAGAAGAGAACACAGCTAGGTTCTTGAGAAAGCTTATGTCCTGTTTCCTTCCAAGAAATTTCATATGCTTGATTTACCTTGTTTCTCTATCAGAAGGGGCGATCACCCGAATACTGTGTATAACTTTATCATACTGGATACCTATGCAATCAAAGAATAGATGCCTAATAATCCTCTTTGGAGCTTCCAGATTTACATTCTTTGTATTTCAGAAGGATTAATCAGTCTGATATTGTATATAACTTTATCATACCGAGTACAAATACAATCAAAAAAAAGAAAATTTTCTATCACTTTTTGAATTTACTGAAATATATGAACACCTACCCTCAGTTTGAATTCAAAACTTATCAAAGGGTCTGCCACTCTTTTACTCTCCCTATTTGTATCTTGTATCTTGATCTTCTAATTTGTCCCTTGAGAGTTACAGAACATTCCTTGTAGAGTGTTACAAGTATCCCGTAAGTAATTTTTTGCAAACTAACTTGATTTACAGAAGCAGATAGATGTTTTACTGCTTATGGGGAATCAAGCCCCCCAACTAGAGGCTTGATAACATTCTTAGTGCTCATGAGTCTATAAAAAAATCTCTAGTATGAAGGCGCTGAAGTTTATTGTCAGCCTATTTGTAGTTTTGTGTTCTCTGTTCCATAATGTCTATTTCTTCTATATTCTTAGCACTGCTTTCCTAATTTTGTATTGTTTTAGATTCGAGGAAAAACTGGTGAGTTCATAATGGGTGTATTTGCTGTATTTGAAGGTACGTACAGTTTAAGGAATGGCATACTCGTTAGCATATAGCATGATTGGTGAATGAAATCTAATCCATTTGCTATGGTGACCATTGAACATATTCATTGCTTTCATATGATTCCTTTCTTGTTTACTATTTCTCGAGGGAAAATCTTCTTGATGTTGATGGAACTTTCTTTTTACTGAGCTCTCCACAGATCTAGACTTTAGTTTTTTGGAGATAAACCCATTTACACTGGTGAATGGGGAGCCATATCCACTAGATATGAGAGGAGAGTTGGATGACACTGCTTCCTTCAAAACCTTTAACAAGTATACAGTTCTTAACGTTAGATTGTTTCAGAATTTAAAGCTAGGTTGATAGCTCACAAGATATGGCTTGCTTCATCATTTGTCGTTCATTCAGGTGGGGTAACATAGAATTTCCATTGCCTTTTGGAAGAGTTTTGAGTGCTACCGAGGGCTTCATTCATTCACTTGATGAAAAGGTGATCACCATGTGGCATCTTCAATTTCTTCTATTCACTTGCCAAGCCTTTCTATTACATTATATTAATCATGTGCTTGTCTTTCAGACAAGTGCGTCTTTGAAATTCACAATTTTGAATCCAAAAGGACGTATCTGGACTATGGTGGCTGGAGGAGGGGCCAGCGTCATTTATGCTGATACTGTGAGTTCTTATATGCATTATTCAGTTAATGCATCTTGCATCTGGCTTTAAATAACTGTGCAGACTATGCCTTTATTTAAGTAGGTTGGAGATCTGGGCTACGCATCGGAGCTTGGAAACTATGCTGAATATAGTGGCGCTCCTAATGAAGAGGAGGTCTTACAGTATGCAAGAGTTGTGCTTGATGTAAGCAATAAGAAAATTTTGAACTTGAGGCCTTCTAGAGTTTCCTATTATGTTGATTGTCTATGTTATAAATGATGTTGCAGTGTGCCACTGCCGATCCAGATGGCCGTAAGAGAGCCCTCCTTATTGGAGGAGGTATTGCCAACTTCACTGATGTTGCTGCTACATTCAATGGTATTATACGGGCTCTAAGGGAGAAGGTATATTTAGTTAATTAGTTGAAATTTCAGTTAAACGGGTGGACTGTCTCATAGTTAAACTCTTCCTTTCCTTTTCATAAAAAGGAATCCAAGTTAAAGGCTGCAAGAATGCACATTTATGTAAGAAGAGGTGGTCCAAACTATCAGACTGGCTTGAAAAAGATGCGCGCTTTGGGAGAGGAGCTTGGTGTCCCTCTTGAGGTATGAAAGGACACTGGTTTTACTAATGCATTGGCATATTACAAGATTAGGCTCTGCTGATTTTTGGTTCTCTACTTAAAACCAAACTATGACTAGCTTTTTCCAAAGTGCATGCTTGATACTTCATGTCAAGGGTCTTAATTAAATTGCGATTGCAGTCGCATTGTGCATAATCTTTTTAAACCCTAAAATGCTTTTCAATCTTTTTAAAGTTAATGTTAGAAATTATAATAAAGCTAAAATTTTGAAATTAATTATTTTTAAATTAAAATAAAATATTAAGGATAAAACTTATTTAGAAACTAGCCTACTAATATAACTTTTCATAAGTTAATAAAATTATCTATTAATAATTACTTAGTCTACTACAAATACTAATAATTTGTAAAGTGAAATTAAGATTTTTATGATTAAATTATTATTAAAATTTTTACTTACTACATTCTAAAATGATAATCCTACATGGTAAATATTATGTCATTCTTTACATATGATTTGCCTACATTAAATCTCTATCAACCATTAATGCCATTAAATTGTAAATTCTTTTTTTAGCACCTTTACTTTCTTCACAATTTATGTTGAACATTTTTCATTCTCTCTATAAATACCTACGATTAAAAATTGAACTGGCTTGGACAGTTTAACTGTGAAATTTTGAACTGACTAATTTTAATTTTTTAGTTCGACTTATTTTAATAACCTTTGTTGTTAAAAATTAACTAGTTTATTAATTAATCAATCAATTTTTATAAACTAATCGATATTTATAAAGTAAAATAAATAAATTAATTTTCATGTAATAGTCTTTCTTTTCAATTAAACTTTAAATTAAGAATAGTGTCCTTCAATCTTATTTCAAATCTTTTAATTTTATTCAATCTTTAACCGGTTTTATAACGATTTAATACTGATTGAGTCTTTTAAGTTTTAAACTCCTTATTTTATCAGTTTAACTTTCAGTTTGTTTTGTAAAACATTGATAAATACTTAATAGCTTCCTATTCCATCTTTCTCACATTTCTTATTCTTTATTTTTCAAATAAGATTGGAAAGAGAGAAGGAGATTGTCTTTAATTTAAAGTTTAATTGAAAATAAAAAGTTTATAAAAATCGATTAGTTTAATAAAATAAACCAATTAATTAATAAATAATTTATTTTAATAGCAAAAATTATTAAAATAAATCAAATAAAAATTAGCTGCTTTAAAATTTTTATAATTAAATTATAAATCAAACTATGGAGCCAATGGATTGCAAAAGGCCTAACTTGTATCCTACCTTTCTCCTTTTCTCTTTTTATAGCTGTAATTGCCGAAAATTACTGATTATGAGGTTGTTTTCTTTTAAGGTTTATGGACCAGAGGCTACAATGACAGGGATATGCAAGCGCGCAATCGATTGCATCATGTCTACAGCATAACTTTTGCATCTTGTGTTCTTGTTATTGTTCGATTAGCAATTGTATTGGGATAATTAATAATTTTGGACGGTTCGTCTTGAGCAAAACAAGCAAATGCAGAGACAAGCCTGATTTAATTGCTGTTGTAAACTGGGAGTCAATTTGTTCTCGTCTCTAGATCTTTGGACGATGTCGTGCATTAAAATGTCTATTTAGGGAAAAAAAAAAGTTTAGACCAGACATTAAGTCTATATGATAAGTAACGTTAAAAAAATTGTTACATTATTTGTATGTCTATGAAATTTTTATGATGATTGTATAAGTTATCTTTTAACTTGAGGTCTCCAAAGTTATCTTATAGAAGGATTTTTATGTTTTCATACTACTTATGACTTATTTAATCATGAATTGTTCAATTGATACTTATTGGATGTAGTATGAACTATATGAAGATAGTTGTGTGATTAAGATATGATTCATCACTCTAAAGTAATTAGGAAGAATGTTGCAATGTTCTCGATTAATATTGGTTCTAGAAATTTTTGACCAAGGAGGAATGACGCTTTGTAAATAATTTGCAAATGTTATTAATTGAATCAATAAGTAATGAAGAAATGCTAATATAATTGGACACAAAATAAAGTAGACATTAATTTTATGCTCTATGTTTAATTGAAACATTGTATGATGAAAGAATTGAATTCTGCGAAAAAATCATGCATAGAAAGGTTAGTCGAAATTACTTTAATGTTCTTAAACAATTGGGTGGTCATGATGAGTTACTAGACCCAATCTTAATATGTGATTCTAAATTGTTTAATTTGAAAATTAAAGATCAATTAAAAGAAGTTTTGATTTATCTAATTTTAATTATAAATTATATAATCATTACTAATATATTTAAGATTCTAATGAGTCTCACATGAAGAATGGTTTGAAGAGAGAAAAAATATTTTATCAAGTTGGACTTAATTGTAAAGTTTGAGAAACTTTATGATTAAATATGAGATATTTAATAAATAAGAATCAATATGAGATATTGAATCTAATTTAAATATAATTAGTATTTAATTAGAATTATTTGTAATTATAAATAAAGTTTAACTGAAATTAGAATTTAATTTTAATTAAATTAATAAAATGTCTAAAACTTACTATAAATAGACTTAAGCTCTAATAGAGTTAGCACTTCTTGTTAACCTCTCTGTAAGAGTTACAAAGTTCTCTTAACTTGTTCTGTGGATACTGTTAGATGCTGGACACTTGTGAGGTACAATGGTTGAGATAAATTGATTTTAGAAGTGGTTCGAGAGATACGACGAGAAAATGATCAAACTTTAGAATAATATATGAATTAAGATTCCACTTTATTATGATTTATATATTATTCATTTTATAGAATTAAAGTGATATTGATTTTTGGGAAATCAAAATGCAAAAAATTTCATAATTATTTCACTAAGTTTGGGATCTGATCCAATCCTGATTTCCCAAGAGCACGATCATGACTCTAAGGCATGATCGTGGAAAAAGGTTTTCTAAACATGAGTTTTTTTAATGTTTTTAAGGTTCAGGATAATTTTTAGAATCAATCAAAGTGAGAAAACCTTAGACATAACCTTAGAATCCTAATGAACTATAAAAGAACATGAAAAACACCAAAAAGAGGCAGTAGTCATTACATCAAAGAAGAGCAAAAGGAGACATCAAGAAGAACTTTAGAGAAATTCCATATTTCTAGATCAAGACACAAACTAGTTTTCTTTCTTTTCCCTTCGTGGTCGTGGATGATTATTTGGATTTCTATTATGCAAAACATGTTTATGGATTTTTAAACGTAGATTAAATTATTTTGGAATCATTTTATGAATCTCATATCTTGTTGAATTCAATATATCTTTGAATGTTTGTGATAATTGTCATGCTTATACTTGGTAATAAATCTAGAAAATGAATCAAGTCATTAGTATTAAGTTGCACAACGAGAGTTAGTAGCTTAATAGACCTCAAATTATCATATTAACGACCAATTGAAGTGAGATCTTAATTGTGAAATTAATTATCTATATTATTACTTCAAATCTAATTGAACAAGTTAGGAGTAGTTTTGTAAATCGAGAGATTATAAATCTATAAATATCGAATTCAATTAGGGTTACTTGATTAGATCTTGAAAGAGAATGATCAAAATTTTAGGATATTTTAGATCAAACATAAATTGAATTAATAATTTTAAGTGAAACAAAATAAGGATATAATAGTTCCTAAGTCTTTAACTTTTGATTAATCTTAAATTTCATTGGTAGTTCAACTGTTTATTTGTTTTGTTTTATTTTTATTTTAATTTCAATTATTGATTTTATTTCAAATCGATTCTTAGTACCTTAAACAAAGTTCTTATTCAAGTTATTTTGGTGTCTATTAGTCCTCGTAGGAATGCTACCCTTGATATTACAAGATATGATTCGTATATTTACGATATTATGAGTTTTATTATTATTATGTAAAACTTGCTCAATAGTTTGCTCTCCATAGATCTCAAAGAAGTAAGAGTTCTACCCCCTTTTATGCTTCTAAAAATACTTAATACCTTTTTTGACTGCTTGAATGTCTATTTATAGCTAATATGGTTCTATGAGATACATGATTTGATACACGGTTGTGTATCCAAACATGTATATCAAAAACTTTCCATTTTGTGTTTCTACATGGCCGTATATGTTGCAGGAAATGCTGAAATGATCCTACACTCTTTTAGAGATTTCTATGGTTCCATACACGGTTGTGTAGGTTGTAAGAACTTCATTTCTTACATTTTCTTGTCCCATCTTCACTCTAATTCATCTCCTTCTTATTCTACAAAACCAAACAATGTTGAACATCAAGAGGATGGCTCCAAGGAAGTGCTTTTAGCTCATTTTAGCTCCTGTGCTTTTAACTTATACCTAAAACCAAATTTGAACCAAAATGACTATCTTAATCACTAATTATTAAGGAGTTCATACATAATCAATCAAGCACTCATTAAGTTCCCCTACACTTACCATTTGACCATCCTTGGGCAAAATAACAAAATCAAAATCGCAATCCAAACACTTCCTCATTTTCCATAGTTACTAAGAATAGATAGTGCCATAGTTACTAATAATAGATAGTCAACAGAAAATATGAATAACTTTCAAAACCATGGCAAGAAATAAACATTAAATGCCTTTACTTATGATCAACAAACAACCATTTCTTGTAGAAACTGAGCAATTTAGGGGTAGACTTTGACAAGATATGTTTGAGAATAAGGTAGATCTATAGGTACACTCAAACACCATTCTTGATTAAGACAATCCAAGACTTTGCATATCATTTCAGTTCTCCACTACTATAATTCACATGAATAATCATGAATCAAAGAACTTTTTAAGGTTGTATGTGGGCAAAGGTTATGGTGAGATGTATTTGGATAGTTTAATGAAAAGGCCATTAAAGCTAGTGAAGTAAGAAAAACACTCAATAGATCATCAAGTACAAAAATTAAAAGTCACTTAAAATTGGGTACTACCAGCTATAACGAATGCAAAAAACTATGTTTCATAGCTTAGATTTAATCCTTAACACCATAAACCATATGAAGCATAAGGAATTAGAAGAAATCACTCATAAAAATTAATAATAAACACATTGGGACCACAAGGAGTGACCTTTCAAAACAACATCTCTCTCATTTGCATTATAATCAAATCACCCATTCCATACAACCTTATGAGGAAAACTAACATGAATTACTTTACAAAAAAATGATTTTCCTCCTTGATAATTTTATTTCAATTTTTTATTTGTTTATAATATTATTTTTCAACAAAAATTGAAAGAACTACATTAACAATGGAATTCATTGTTAAGAGATAAAATCCCATTCAATCAATTATAATCAACCCCCATACATACACACCCCTACACTTATACTTTTGTGCATCCACAAACATCGACAATCACAAATGCTCCACTAGTTTAAGGGCTGGGTAAGACATTTGGCTAGGTTAAAGGCATGTAATGTGGTTAGCACAAAAGAAAAAAGGCCAATAAAGCTCAAGGGGGATTATAAAAAAAGGAAAAATCATTGATATATAGGCTATTTGGTTAATTTAACTTGTAACAGAAGAATGCCTATATTATTTTCATGTTAATGCATGTGATAAAAGTGTAATCTCAGATAGAAAATAAAAGCAAAGTCAAGATGTATATGTCATGAAGGTCATACATAAATAAAAGACAATGAGACTAATATGAATGTGTCAACATAAAAAAGCTCAAAATCTTACTAGTTTATATCTACCCAATAATCACTACTCTTCTAAAGGTAATGTACATTGACTAATCACAAGAGTAAAAAACATGCTCAAGTTACCATAAAATTTTCTAGTTAATTCTACTCTCTAATTATAATTGTATGGTTTTAGAAGCAATAATGAAGGAGAAAATGCTTGTTAATTTGGTTTGATTCTTCACGAATAACTTAAACACTCCTGATAAACAAACTCAAAACACACATGATAACTAAGATCCCCACTCCCACACCTAAAACTTGCACTGTCTCTAATGTAACCTTAAATGTAAGAAATGGAGCATTCAAACAAAAACATCAACAGCGAAAATGTAAATGAAAAGGAGCAAAATTCCTTTGAGTAGCCTCCCAAGCAGTGCTTTTGTTTATTGTTATTGGCTCAACTCTATGTTTTCCTTATCACGTAACGAAAATTTGATCTCCAAGGATGACAACTTCTATGTTTTCCACTTAACCTTCTTCTAGGTAAGGCTTGAGTCATTGACCACTTAATTGCAATGTCTTTCCTATTTTTAGACTCTTAATCTCTACTGCACCGTAGGGAGAGACATTAGTAATCACAAAAGGATCGACCCAACAAAGAAAAAGTTTATGCAGAAACAGTTTATATCTAGCATGATAAATAAGCACTTTTTAACTAGTTATAAAACTTTTTCTTGAGACATTAAAAGTTTCGATCTTCTTTTTCGTTGAAACTACTTTTTGTTTATATGTTTGCTTCCATTTACAATCTTCCTGTACTGAAGGGTCGATCACATTAATTGCAAAAACAGAATAGTCATGATGGGAGTGCTTATTAATATCAAAATATTGAAAAGAGTAACTTCCCTATCAAATTCCATCATGAGGGTACCCTTACAAATATCTATCCTAGTTTGAGTCATATTAAGAAATGATCTCCCTAGTAAGATATGTATTGGATTATAGGAACTTTCATCATTCATGTCAATCATATAATAATCAATATGAAATATTAATTCATTCACCTACACAAGCACATCCTCAATCACCCCATCTAGGTAAGCGTTACTATAATCAACCAATTATATGATAACACTAGTTTCTTTTAATAGGCCTAAATTCAAAGAAACATACATGCAATGAGACATAACATTAATTGATGCTCCTAAATTTATCATCACATATTTAATCTTATTGTTACCAATCTTGTAAGGACTAGTAAACATGCCTTCATCTTTAAACTTAGGAGTTATTTTCTTTTAAAGACCAAAATTTTTTTTAAACCCATCCTTATCATTTCATTACCTCTTAACCTTTGCTTATTGGTACATAAAATCCTAAGGAATTTCGCCTTGGCACTTGCTTGATCTCATCTAAGAGTGGTATATTCACCTCAATCTTTTAAAAAATCTCCCACATCTCTTTATCCTTATCTTCCTTGTTTGACTTTGCTAACCTACTAAGGAAAGGTGGAGGATTAGTCTTTACAACAATTGGAACTTCAACATTTACCTTTGAGCCAAAAGGTATATCCCTTTCTCCTTCAAGCTCCTTCTCTATTTCTTCTTCACTAGCCATCCTTTTTGTGATCCTCTTAAGATCCTCAAGCTCCCTACCAGTCCTCATGGTGATTACACTAACATTCATCATATTTATCTCAGGTTGTGATGATAGTTTTCCTCCTTTTTAGGCTTCAAAACAGTTGATAGCCACTACCATATGACTCATTTTTTCTCTAGATTTTGAATGCCAAACTTTGTCTCCTGCTAGAACTGTTGCACATCTTATTAGAATTGTAAAGTGTTAATTGCAAGAGATTTAACTATATATTCTAAAGAGTTACCTAAGTTGGAAGAAGAGGCTTATAACCTAGGTTGGAATTATTGCACTCCTTGTGGACTATTCAGGAAGTGATTTTGCAGCCTATTCCCCCTATAACTCAAGTTTGGATGATCTCTCCATCTTAGTTTATAAGACTGGGAATAGGGGTTGTATTGGTTGGAAAAGTTCCCCTTGCAGCATTAATGTACTCCATGCTTCCCTCGTGCAAAGTTGGACACCTATTTGTTAGATGGGTCACATTTGCACATATACAACAAGTTTTTACTTATGCTTGTCTTACAACAATTTGCCTAACAAAGGATGTTAGTTCATCTAAACGAGGTTCTATAGATGAATTATTTACCTTATTTACCCACCAAACATCATTGCAAGTGTCAACTTGTTGAGTATTAGCTGTCATGTGCTCGATTAAAATTCTGGCCTCCACAGGAGTCTTTTCACATAGTGCCCCACCAGTCATTGCATTGACCAAGCTCCCTTCTGTAGGCAACAATCCTTTATAGAAGTATTGGATAAGGAGTTGTTCTGAAATATTATGGTAAGGGTAGCTGACATATAACTTTTTAAAGCTCTCCTAATACTGATAAAGGGATTCTTCATTGGGTTGCTTATCCTGCATATCTCTTTTTGTATGTTGGCTGTCTTTGATGCTAGAAAGTATTTCTTCAAAAGAAGCCTCTTCATTTCGATCCATGTGCTAACACTCTTAACAGGTAGATTAAAAAACTAGTCCTTTGTTGCATCCTTTAATGAAAATAGGAAAGTTCTTAACATGATTCTTAACATGATCTACTCGTTTGTTACCCTCGGAGGTTACATTTTTAGACAAACCACATTGAACTCCTTAAGATGCTTATGAGCATCCTCATTTGCAAGATCATCAAAGTTGGGCAAAATATGGATTAAGCCAGATTTGAGCTCAAAAGTATCATGTTCAACAAAATTTGGCAAAGTGATATGTAAAGGCCTTTAAGTCAAATTTAAAGTGGTAAACTCTCTTAAAGTTATTGGATTGGCTATAATATCCTCAAGTTCAATTCCTTCTTGTATTCTCAGAGTTATTTTGGTTTCACTACGTAATCTTCGCACTGTCCTTTTAATCTTAGGATTAAATTGCATAGGTATTCAAATAGAATCATAATTAACAAAAATAGAAGAAAGAGACAAAAAATAAAGAACCGAGTCCCAGGTTATGTCCCGTTACAATGTGTTAATAATTAGATCCGACCCAATAAAAAACATTTTAGGAATATATGATTCCATTTAATCCGACCTAACTTTTTGTTAATACTAGGTATCAGGTTGGATCGGGTCGTTATATGGAGTTGAATTTTTAATGCCGTTCTTTTGCGTTTATTAACATGAAGTGACATTAAATATTTAAAATGCTCTTGTACAACTTTTGTTATAAAATGTAACTTCTAAATTTTCATATTAGACTTATATAGAGTTATGTTAGTTTTAACTACAATCTAATTCAAAAAAAATTTAAAACTAATTTTATGTTAATATCTAACTAGAGATGAAAATGTGTAGGGTTGAATCCAAATAATGTGATCTCCATCAAATTTAAAACATTGAACCCAAATTTAATCTAAAAATTTTTATTCAATTTATTTTAAATCTAATTGAATTTAAAGCATTAAAATTTACATTTTTAAAAGTGACTATTTATTAAATATAAAATGATCTTATTTTATTACATAAAAATAAAATTATTTTGTGCGAAAAATTTATATTTTTGAGAGTAGATGGAACCGTGAAGCTTGAAACAGAGGCTAACCCAGTAAGAAACCCAAAAAAAAGCCGCACGCTGAAATTGTTTTAAACGATTGAACCTACTCTAGAAGAATCCGTTAAAATTGTAGGAGGCTGGACTTTTGCCCTTGCCAAGCCATCCCTGTATCTAACCGGACAACTGTGACTTTGGAAGAATTAGAAAAAGAAATGCCACTGGGAAAGTATTACTGTGATTACTGTGACAAGGAATTCCAAGACACACCCATTGCTCGTAAACGCCATCTCCAAAGTTCCTCTCACCTTCGCGCAAAATCTCTCTGGTACAGCACCAACACCAACATCAGCTTTCGTGCTTCATCTGATGCTGGCTTTCCCAAAGGTGTCTGCAATCGCTTTGCCAAAACGGTAGCTTTTTCGTTCTTTTTCGTTTTGTTTTCTTGTGAGTTCTTATTTTATCATCACATCACTTGTTTTTGATTATTTTGATTTAAAACACTTACTTTTTTGGTGTAAATTATGAAGGGATTTTGTCCATTTGGAGATTCTTGCAAATACTTGCACACATCTCCTACTCCTCAAGGTGAATTTACAAGTGTTGGGATACTTCCGAAATTTAAGTGATCGAATTATAACAACCCTTGTGCGTAAATGATTTTAGGAAATACATTCATGGGTTATTGTTAATGCCTTTTGTCATTTTTTTTACCATTCAGCTTCGGGTTTCGTGGAAAATCAGCCGTCCCCTATTCTTTCGACATATCAATTAGTTGGCAGAAGCGCTATGCAGGGTAATTATCTGTTGCTACGTGCTTAGTTCGAAAGACTTCTGATAACTTCTGCTAACCAAATTTAACTACTTTTTTTGTTGGGAGTCAAAGATGCAGTCGTTCCATGTTCTACAAGTAAACCACAAACACAGGGTTGAATAGTTTGTGAATACTTACTGTTTAGCGCGAAACTTGCACTGGGTTGCATTAGCTATTACATCCTGTGCTCTCTGATCAGAAAGCTTGTCGTGTAATTTCTTTCCTAGTTCCATTGGCTACTATGAGGTTCTACTTAGTTTTGTTTCTTCTTGTAATCACCAGGTGATGTGCTAAGAGATAGCATGGGAATGTCATGGGGTAATTTGCCACCATCATTAAGGCCTCCTCCAGAATGTGGATACCTGCCTCTTCCCTTTGTTGATTGGGGATAACTCCTATTTGCAGTTAGGCATCACAGTTTAGTATATTTATCATTGTTATTTTGTTGTGTTAAGATGTGAGCCCTGTGAAGGAATGCCGCTTTTGTGTATTCTCCACGATCCAAGTTGGTGCATTATTTTATCCATCCCTTGTTACATTAGCTGGCACTTATGGCTATGTATTCATCTGTTACTTGTTTTTTCTGAAGGAACACTCCAAATAGTTCCATTTTGGAGCTATTAGAACAAAAAAATTGCTTCTCTGGATCATCTGTTCTGTGTAATCCAATCATATAACAAGAGTGCATAACATAACAATTAGGAGGCTTTTTTAGAAAATTTGAAAATTTATGTTTGCTGAACAAGTCAAGAATCTTCCTAATGCATCCTTTGAACGATTGGTCGCAATGCCTCGCAGCGTCATCATATTATCTGGTCCCCTAGAGATGCTTCAGTGTATATGCTTCCTCTTCATAGTATGTATAGAATGTATAATTGTGATGATGAGTTGTGCTTGAACACAATAAAGTAGATGAAAGCAAGGTTGGCAGTTGGTGTGTTTTCTTCTCACCCCATAATGATTCAAGCCTCTTAGTGATGCCAATTTGTCCCATACGTAGGATGTTTTCTAACCTTAGGAAACTGCATTTTGTTGCACACTTCCTTGAATTGCAGTAAAAGCTTATGAAGGGTTTTGAGGGGGCTGAGGATAAATTGGACCTGATCTAATGGTATTGAGGGGACTTGGGGAGAAATTTGACTAGATCCAAATGAGCTCATATATACTTAGAATATTATATCTCAATCTAAAACTTTAAGACAATGAGTTACGATCTTTATATCTAATTACTCTTCTTTTCAATTTCCAACAATAGAGAACTTAAAATCATGTATTCACGTACCATGTGACCCTACCAGATCTATATTACGCATTCGTCCGTAATAATTTGTGTTATTTGTAGTACCAAGATGGCTTGCTTGGAATAAGAAGCTACATAACTATAAGGTAGACCCTCTGGTGTTCTGTCCTTAATTGGTTTGATATTTGGATTTTACTACTAGTGGTGTCCATGAAAGAGCTAGTTTCATTGACCTTTGCAAATTCTGGAGGAGATGTTATTTTTTGTATGCTTGAGCCAAGAGTTCTCATGACATAACTAACTGAACTTTCTCTACTGTGGGAATGAGGAGCTGCTGGGAATGATGTGAAGTAATCGAGCTGCTTACTGCTGTTGCATCCTGTGGGCCAAAATATACTTTATGTCCTTTTGTTAAAATATTAAACATGAGTAACTTACAATTTCATTAAACAAAGGTTCAAGCTTTCAATGCTATATGTAAGGAGAGATGTTAACTGCAAAAAAAAAAAATACTTTTTATTATTTGAAGAAACGCAACGTAATAGAACTATTAGATTTAGTTTCACAGAAAGTTGTATATGAACCGATGGCTAGATATCTTGTCAGGATACTGGTTCTTCAAGAAAGAGAATACTTCTGACTTTTTCTTTTTTTTTTCTTTTGACGAAAGTGAGAGTTTATTTGAAGAATGAAAAAAGAAAGTTATACACCACGTCTACCAAATTTGATTATTATACAAAGTTCAAATTAAGATGTACAGACCAAATTACTGTAGAGTATAGCATTAAATTGCATTAAATTGAAGGCATCTTTCGTCCTGCATATCACTTCGTCATTGCAAGCTCACTTTTCGCCCAACATTTAGGCCATTATTTATTTCTTGGGCTAAACAAGTTGAGTTTACGCACAAAGATGACTCTACTGCATTCAAACTTCTAATTAGTTGGAGAACCTAAGCTCTTTGAAAGGACAGAAATGGCAGATTTTTTGAAGGGACAAGTCAAAATGCTCAAGACTTCATTCATATAACCTTGCAGAGCATCAGGGAATTGCTGTTCGTATGCAACGTTCATACAACTATGAGTCATGATCTTGCTTCCTTATAGGATGTACCCTCAGATAACTTGTAATGATTAGGATTGATCAAAGACAATCCTGTAGCGTAAGAAAGCTTGTAAAGTCTCTTGCTTCTGTTGTTTCCCTAGTATGCTACTCTTCTTGTACCAGGTTTAGGAATCCTAAACCTTTTTCCTTTTTACATTAACGCATTTTATTTCTTATAAAAAAACTTTCATCCTGCAAGTTGGGAGATTCAGTATCATTATGCTAATTTCCTCCACTTCTTACTATCTCTTCTATAATATCAATTGCAGCCATCAACTGAATGTATCCAAGACATTTCAGAAATTAAAGACTAACATTTTCGTAGGCCTTCTTCAACAGTACTATTCGGACAGTTCTGGCATTAATCAAAAACAACCTCAGTAGTAATCAAGTTCCAAAAGTGAACGGAGAAAGGACCTTCTCTAAAAAACGAAAAGCCAACGTCTCATTTAAGGCTACAGTCACAACTCTACTTACGGGAATTTTATCAACTACTGCTTCGTATCAATAACAATCTACAGCCACATCTTAACCAATTTTGTAAACTACTCCATAATCAATAACACTCCTCATTTTATTAATAAAGATCTTTCCATTCCTGACTTCTTAAATTATATAAACAATACCTGATATAGCCAATTTAATGAGTATCGTTTCATGATATATTCCTTAATATCAATCTAGATAACTAAAATATTTTGCCCTACCGACTTTAGGTTGTGCTAAGCTAACTCACATAACTGCAATAAGTGTTTCCACACCTCTTCTGTGAAATATTATTAAAAAATAAATGATCGTGAGACTTAAATCAGATCTTAAAAAAGAAAACACCCTTCACATTCACACTTACATATTGAGTTCTCAACTTTTGGTGGATTGCTAATCATAGAATAAAGCTCCACTTTTTTAATATTTAGGAATAACACACTAATTAAAACAAGTATACTTTGATATCTCTAGGTTGAAAAGCTTCCCATGTAGACTTTGTAAAACATTTGCCGAAAGAGTATTCTGTCTGGACTATCCTATAGGCTCCGTCAGGAAAAGGAGAGGAGTCAAGCATATTTGCCTTTAATTCAGGAAGTTGAAAGGAATTAGCTTGAGACCAGCTTCAAGCCCTATTATAGATAGTAGCCATCCATTGGAGACAATAGGTGACTATCCTTAAAAAATATAAGTATTTCTAGCAAAGGATCTTAAAGTTTCAATCAAAGTTATAGTACGGTACTGATATCAGTGTCGGATTTAGTTTTGGTACAATACTAATACTAGTTAATATCAGGTGTCATTTCAGGTAAATTTTAAAATTTATAAAATAATCGCTAATTTTTTAAATTATAAATTAGTCCCTCAATATATTGTACTGTATAATTTATAATTTTACATCATGTCTGTCTCAAAAAATCATTATAATATAAATTTTAAATAATAATAATTTATTTATTTTATTAATATTATTTTTCAAATATTTCACATATAAATAATAACAACATTTAATATAAAAAAGATTATTTTGTCATGATACAAATATAAAATTAAGGACAATACAAAATACTTAAAAGATTACAATTTTATCATATAATAAATAATAATTACATCAAAACATCAAATAAAAAAATAATTAACCACGACTCTCTAATTATTACAGTTTACAACAAGAGTTTGAGCCAATAAAGCAACTACCTAGAAGTAAAAATTGAAACAAAAATATTTACAATTATATTTACATTTCATACGTAGAATTTAACGTATACATCAAATATAAGTGAAATTAAAAGAAGATGAGAAATAAAAACTTGAAACTTTATTTAACTAAATACCCGCTCAAATCGCATTGACCCAAATTCTCATTTGGTATAAAATTCTCATCAATAACAAGAGTCTCATTATTATCATCATTTAAATTCATTGCACTAAATGACATGTCAATAATTTTCTATCTAAGATTATCGTCCAAGTTACTTTCATCTATCAAACCCCGTTCCTCAGAAACCCAATCCACTATATGAATGATATGGACAAGGCAAATTAAATCAACATAATTATTTATTCTATTAAGAATCCTAGTAAAAAAATAAAATAAAATTATTAAAAAGTTACAAGAAATCATATCTAACTTAATAATGATTATAATATACCTTTCTCGAAGCTTTAAATTGTCTCGAACAAAGACTAAGTTGTTTAATCTTTTATGCTCCAATTCCTTTCACACCCTGTTGCACACACACATTGATTTAAAATTCAAATTACAAACCTTTGCAATTCTGGAACACTACTTTCAAATTGGTTCCACCAAATAACTGTAAGACAACAAAAGTAACATTATAAATATAATAAAGTGATGATTAATTTTCAACAAGTAACAAAAAGGAAAAAATTAGCGGGATTAAGTTTATCTCTTTGATAAATACCAATTGGCATCCCAAAATCACTAAAAGCATCCTTATAAATCTTAGTTTGTGAGCTTAAAAGATTGTTGTAATAGTTGATAGCATTCTCCTGTTAACTTCAACATTCTTTGTAAAACTTAGACTGAAATAGACTCTAGAATTAAAAAATGCCCTAACTACAAGCAACGGAGAGTAAAGTTGTCTTTCTCATCTCTTATTGATGACTACAAAATAAGTTGTGTATAAAAAAGACCTATTTTTAAAATTGGCTTTGATTGCTTTCTTCGCCGTCTGCATGACATCCTAAAAATAACTCACCGTCACCTTCTCATCTTTATTAACCAAACAAAGTACCCTCACAAAAGGCTCATATAAACTCATATGAAAATTAACATTGGGATCAAAATTCAATATCTTTAATTATAATTCTAAAAATCTCCAATCCAGTATTATACCTAATATGTTGAGATACAACCCACTTATCACTTGTAAATATTTGCCTAAACTCCTTCTACATCAGAATAAAATACTAAAGTGATAAGAAATTATTTGTAAATCTTGTAACAGTAAGATAACACAAATTTCTACCATTAGTGAAATCTTTTCTTATTAAATTCCGGACCCATGTATAATTGTAGGTGAACATGATTATCTTTTTTTCTTTTTGCATAATCTTATTCATAATAGGAAAATAACTAGTATCTCATATATTTTCCAACATCAGGTTAATGCAATATACAACATAAGGAGTCCAATAAAAAGAATTATACTTACTTTTCAATCTTCTAGTTGCTTTATAAGTATAATCATTGTTAGTAATAAAATGAGCAATATTTTCTAGCCCAATTTTGTTCAAAACTTCATCAAATATTTGGAAAGGAGTAACATCATTCCTAACAAGGCCAAATGCATCAATAGACTTTAAAATCATTGTCTCCTTTGTAGAATAAACCAAAAAATTATAATAGGTTCATGTTTTTTATTTTTCCAACCATTACACATGATTGAACACCCATAAGTAGCCTAAGTCATTCTTCTTTCATCCAAATAACTTTTTATTTCATAAACATAGTTGCTTAGAAGTTTACCTCTGTAGTCATCAATTGAAGGAGTTTTGTATCTTGGACCACATGAGGCATTAACATCCACCAAAGGTTAATAATAATAAGATTGGGCAACATTAAATACTATACCTAAATCATACTACCATCCATACATTGCCATGTCCTCGTTATGAGCCATTTCTATAGATTGCAAGGCACTATGGATTGAAGGCTGAGTTCTGGGAGTTATTTGTGGCGCAAAAAAGTTAGATACATATCTCATTCTTTTCTTAACACCAGGTACAACATTTCCTTTTGTTGGATAGGAATACTACCACTTTCAACATCCCCACTATCATTTGGACCACCAACAAAAGAATTTTCACTAATAATTTTGTAATTCAATCTTTCCCTTCAATCTTTCTCATGTTAGTACTCTTAAATCAAAGTCTTCATTCACCATTTCACATCATGACTAACTTTCTTATGAGGCTCTACGTTACCCTTGATCCCAGCTAAATTCTTCCTTATTCTAATGATTTACCCACCTTTCAATACCTTTTTTTGAGAATTTTAAAAAATTTCATTGAATAGTTTGAAGTACACCAGCTAGTGTTAAGCACATGGACAAAACGACATCGTGTTCCAACAATGTAAATGGACAAACGACGTCAGTGAGAGTTAAAACATCTGATGGATAAACAATGCAAATGGACAAACGACGCCGTGTTATAGTAACTGACACTAACCTAATAAAGCAAAACCAACTTCCCCTTTTGCAAATCTGCTAGCCGATACCCGATTAGGGCCGGCGACGGCGAGCTGAAGACGACGCACTGATGACGTCTGGAGGCTCTCCAATCGATTCGCAGCTGCGAGCCTTGATAGGTATCCTCTACCTTTAGTCCTCTTGTAGGGGCTTGTGCTTTCCATGGACACTAATCCTTTGCATCTTCCCCAGTAGTGAGAAGGCTCAACTCAAGCTTGATCTAACGTTGCCATGCCAGATCGGAGAGCACCAATGAGGTTAGTTATTCCATTTTCATACCCTTCGCTACTTCTTTTGCTATCTAACGCTTCAGCCAGATCTGAGAATTAACTTTTGAGTTGTTCTTTGCCAGATTTGTCAATATTCGTCAGGGAGGAGGTTGGCCCTTGAGGGGTCTACTTTAGGTGAGTCTATTCCTTCTGGTGATTCAAGTTTTCTGTTATGTCCTTTGCAATTCGAACATTTTCTTGCTAACTTGCTCTGATCTCCGCAGGGGTCTTCCTTGGAGTGGTGTGGAGTAGAATGTCTTGATGTCCCCTAAAGTTTACACAAGCAGGTACGTGTTCTCTTCATTTCTTTATACTGTGATGGGATAACTGCATATGTTGAACTGTTGAGTTATGTTGGGTTCCTCTGCGTGTATATCTGCATATGTTGATCTGTTGAGTTCCTCTGCTTATATGAGTAGAGGAGTTTTAAGGAAGCATAAGATTTAGTTTATAATCTCCATATATGTATCAATCTCCTACTACAGTATCGGTTAAACTGATTGATGATCAGTTGTTCCCGTATGCTTGTAGTGGTAGGTCAATAATAGAGCTTAGAGAGTTTGCCTTATCTCTAAACCTTCTGCTATTCCTTTCCTTCCAAATGCTCTGAGCACATATAGCAGCCGATAGTAACAGGATATCCTTCTCATGTTGTGTCTTTTGCAAGTGTGGGATATCCAGTAGAATATCTGTAAGTCTGTCATAGGAGTAGTCAGGGGAACATAAATTTAAGATCTTTTTCCAAACTTCTTTGGAGAACGAACAATCAAAAAATAAATGATCTCTAGATTCATCCTCTTGCTTACATAGTAAATAGAGCCTGGAGATGGATAGGAAGTTCAACCTATCTAAGGTACTTAGTCTGTTCAACATAATGAGTCATAACAAAAAGCTCACATTAGGTCTTAGTACCTTATGCCAAATCAGTTTATCCCATCCAACAAAAGTAGTAGACCTTTCTCTCAGTCTTCTTACATCTTTAGTAGTTATCTCTGAAACAGGGATACCCTTCCACAAGTAGATATCACTTTCCCCTTGACTAGTGAATTGAGACAGGGATAACATTCTAACCTCAACTGGGGAGAGGGTCCAATTGCCATTTCTGATTATTTCTTAGAGCTTAGTATCCTTAGGGAATCAGATTAGTAGAGATCTTGCCAGTTGATTTGTACAAGTGGACCATTCCCTGTCCAATTATCAAACCATAGTGAAATTCTTACTCCTGTCCCAATCTGACATTGAATATGCTGAAACATTTCCTCCCTCAATCTGAGTAGCTGGTTAAAAAACCAGGTGTAGCTGGTTTTGGGTTGAAGAGCCCACAAACTACCTTCTTTTAGTATATAGGAGTGGATCCAAATGGACCACATGGTCTGTTTCTCACTTAGTAGTCTCCAAATCCTTTTAGAAGTGAGTAGTGTATTTTTGCTAAGAAGCGAATCCAGGCCTAACCCTCCTTCCTCTCTTGGTTGGCAAACTGTCTTCCAACTAACTTTTTCTATTCCTCTATCTCCATTTTGTTTACCCCATAGAAACTGTTGCATCATTTTTTCAATCATTTTGATTATCCCTTTTGAGAGAAACAGGTAGGAGCACCAGTAGGTATTCATAGACAAGATCACCGATTTCAGAAGTTGAATTTTGCCACCATAAGAGAGTGCTCTATTTTTCCAAGCCCCCAATCTTTTCTGTATCGTTTCAATCAAGGGAAAGCATTCACAGAACCTTAGTCTTCTTGATGAGATAGGAATCCCCAAATAGTGTATGGGAGGATCTGTTGTTCCCATTCCTGTAATTTGGGACAAAGAATTGGAGAGATGAGTAGCACTTTTAGAGAGGATAAGAAAGCTTTTGCTTGGACCAATCTAGCATAAGCCTAAGATGGATCATCAAATCTTCCAATACTTGAAGTAATTGAATTATCACATGTACTTGAACTTTCCTCCATTTACCTATAAAAAATAAATGAAGGTGTATATTAAAATTAACTTAATAACTTCGTATCAAAATCAAATTGTGTATAATAATAAGAAGAAATGAGCAACAACAGTTTCTCAACAATCGTATATCATATGCATATAAATAACCTTCATTAAATTATATAAATGATTCCTTAAGAAAATAAAATGAAACTAAGCTGATTAAGACAAATTAAAGAAAACATACAAAAATGATGAAAACGATGGATTTGTTTAGGACCTAGTTCTTTGGTTCAATCTCGACCTACACCCAATTAGACTTATTTCATTGAATTGTTATTCTTATACCTCTCCTAGCAACTATTAATTGTAGATTAACAACATGCTCTGTTAACCCCAATTTTTCTTTAAGTCGTGTTTAATTAAGAGACGCTCGTTAATTAAACCTAGCCGTCGAATAACCTATAACAAGCTCTTTAGATTTAATTAGACAGTCGCATTATGAATTAGGAAAATAGATTAATCAAGGCAACAACTACACAAGCTCGGGTTATTTAACCTAGGTTATGTTATCCCTAATGATTAAAAACTGTTAGTTGCCACAAACGAATCTTAACATAACAATTACGGATTATAATGAAATTCTAACAATGGGTTCTTACATAAAAATAATCAAATAGAGCGTTCAATCACTTTCACATAACACTCAAAGATTAAACATAGGATAACACAATTAATTCCTAAGAGAAAGAACAATAAACAATGAGAGAAATGCTTAATTAAGTGGTCGGTGTCGATGTTACCTCTGAACTAGCATCGGAATGTCTAGCTCTCTATGGGTCTCCAAAGGAAGAGAGGTTTGCCCCTCTTCATTCTCCCAAAACCTCTCTTTTGGCTCTTCAAATTTCTCCCAAATGAAAACATAAAACTTTTATATCTTTCGGCCATCACCAATATATTACTTTTATACGAAAAATGTAAGGTTTAATGTACAACTAGCACTTCTCATGGTGGTGAGTAGGTGTGTCACACCCTGGTGACACAACTTCTCACGGCCATGATCTCACGCCCATGCACTCCATGTATGGCCGTGAGCATGCTTCGTTCTCCATTCTTTTATGCTTTATCTTGTCTTCTTCTTTTTATTTCCTTCTTCTTTTTGCTCTATGAAGACAACTGAGTGTGGATCTTCAAAAAGTGACCTAAATACAGTGCGTTCAACTCACTTTAGCTTCTTCTCTTTTGAATTGTGCGTAAAACCATATATAAACTAAAGTGAGTATCTTAAGCATTTTCATAGCAATAATCTCTAAGTATTATGGAATAAATTCATAATCAATTAAGCACATATCAATTTCCCCACACTTAGCTTTTTACCGTCCTCGAGTAAACATCTAAATTAAAATCATAAACGTAAAAACATTTACTAAATTCCCATATTTCCTAAGAATATAAAATCATAAGCAAATATGAATGACTTTCAAAAATCATAGCAAGAACTTAACATTATATGCTTCTACTCATGATCAATCAATATTCATGACCTTTAGAAATTGAGCAATCTACATGTAGACTTGAAAAATGTGTTTAAATAAGATATATCTATAGGTACACTCAACACCATTCATGATCTTGACATTCCACAACCTTGCATATCATTTCATTTCTCCACCACTAAGGTTCACATGCATAATCATGAATCAAAGGACTTTTCAAGGTTGTAATGTGGACAAAAGTAAGGTGAGATGTATTTAGGTAAAGTAGAATGAAAGCCATCAAAGCTTGTGAAACAAGAAAAACACTCAGTATACCATCAAGTTCAAAAACTAACATTCACTCATAATTTTGTACATCAACCATGATGAATGCAAAAACCATGTTTCCTAGCTTAAAGTCAATCTCTCTCACCACAATCCACATTAAGCATATATTACTCACAAAAATTAATCATAAACAAGATTCTATAACCATAGGGAGTGATTATTGAAAGCAACATCCTCTTCATATCCAACATACCCAAGTAACCCATTCAATACAACTATAGGAGGAAAGAATGAACAACTTTTCAACACATATGCATTTCCTCCTTGATAATTTTATTTAAACATTTTTCCTTTTTCTTTTTCTTTTCCTTTTCTTTTTTTTATATATATAAACATTGAAAGAAACTACATCAACATGGAAATTTTAATGATAAGACATAAAATGACATCCTAACAATTATAACCATCCAGCATATATGCATACCCCCACACTTAGTGTAACATCCCGGTCCCACATAACGGGTCGGATCAGGGAAACGGGTCTATGAGAAGACCAATTAGTGAAGTAAT
>JAOTAY010000006.1:20482803-20506421 GCA_025629805.1 Erythroxylum baracoense
TCCTCCCCCGTGGGCCACAGGTCCAGATGTCACATAGGACGTCGGGCCGTGGACCCGCCCGGGGAGGGGTTCCAGCAGTAAAGCTCAGCCACATTTTCATTATAAACAAGGTATTTTCTTTTCCTCCTAGTGGCATCATTTACTATATCATCTACATCATTAACAAGTTCTCCATATTCATCACTATCATAATATTCAGACAAAACTACCTCACCTTCATCATTTGCATCACTTGCATCAACTTCATGTGGTCCATTATCTCCATCATCTTTATCTAGACCATTACCTTCATCTCTTTTCTCTAAATCGTCTTCACATCTTCATCCAAATCATTACCTTCATCTCCTTGCTCTAAATCCTCTTCACATCTTCATCTGGACCATTACCTTCATCTCCTTGCTCTAAATCCTTTTCAACATCTTCATCTGGATCATTACCTTCATTTCCTTGCTCTAAATCCTCTTCATCATCTTCATCCTCTTCAACCTTCATATTTGTATCATCTTCATTCTCCATATCTGCATCATCTTCATCCTCCACATTTGACACATCATCTAAATTACCTACATTACCTCCAAACCCTTGATTATTAACATCCTCACCATTATCTTTAACTACATTATCTTGATTACCCTCATTACGTTCATCCTCAATCACTTCAACAGGGGTATCCACACTATGTTCAATATAAATATCAATACTGCATGTACCCATCATCTGACTAACCATATCTAACACACTAGTATCATCTTGTACAACCCTCAAACCATTACATAGTTCAAAACTAGGCTTAAGATAAAACATCTTTTTCATATTGTTATACCCACTTCTCTTACATACATCAATCAGTTCAAAATAGCTTAGTAAGTTATGATCAAATTAAATTTCATCCCCAAAACCACTGTCATAGCAAACATTATCACCCACATTAATAAAACATCCCGTATGGTGAAACCTCAGAGTTACCTCATCAAATGTCATTATGTTAAATCGAAATGACCAACTCTAGGAAAACAAAGAGACTCAGTCAGAATGTTGAAAGGAAACACTGAAGTGAAAGTGAGAAATTGAAGCCTGGCACAACACATGATGCTTAACATATTCATAACAATTCCATCAACTAAGTAATTCAGATTGGTGAAAGGTATGTATATATATACAACTCTTCTAAGAACTTACCAAGTTCTATTAATTATATATATACAACTCTTCTAAGAATTTACTAAGTTCTATGAATTAAGGAACATGGCATTATTTACACCTGTGAATCGAGAAACATGTTCTCGTTGTGGCTCCTACGCTCGTGGAATTTTTTACTTATAAATCTTGTGGGAGCTACATCACTGGTTTCTAGCCTATATACTTACCTAATGGTTTATTATGCCTCAACGTTTCAAAAATACCCATATTAAATGCAACCCTTATTCAATTCAATTGTTACATTAACTTTAAGTTACTAGTAATTAGGGTCTTTCAAATTTAAGTTACTACTAGAATGTTAAATCAAAACTTTATGTTATCATCAATGATAGCCATCATAGTCATAGTATTACAAACAACAACATAAAATCAATACATTATTTGCAATTACAAACTAACTTGTGGTTAACTTCTGAATGATACTTAAAGAATGATCTAAGAAGGATTGTTTTGCTTTGTAGAAATTCATCTGACCACTCATCAGTGGCCAAAACCCATCTACATTTTTTCTTATGTGCCAATTTCCATAGAAAAAATGTTTAGATTATAGGCAATTATTATACATCCATATGGTTTGTATATATAAACAAGGATCTAAGAGTAACTCTAAAAAAGATTAACTTGTATATATACACAGCTTAGAGTGACACTATAATAGGCTTCAGTCCTATTCTAAGCTACTTAAAAAGAGATAAAGTCATTACCTTAACATTAGCAAACATAAACAATTAATAACATTAGAAGCACTAAAATGGCATAGAATCATAATTGGTCATGTAATAGCATAATTATCAAGTTTATTTTTTTATAGATAATCTTCTTCTCTTCAGTCTAATGGCTAATTTCCATCCCAGGACTTACCTTAGTTTCAAGAGATGATGCGTAAACTAGGCAAGCCAACTCCTTCAATGAAGACTAGAGCGCAGATCAGGGGACGATGAAGATGCGTCAACCAGGCAACATAACCTCTTCAACGAAGGATAAAGCACAGATCTGGTGATGGTTTTGATGCATGAATCAGGCAAGACAACCCATGCATAAAGACTGGAGCGGAATGGCCGACAATGAAGATGCATTAGAAAGGGAGGCGATGGTGGGATTTTAAGGTTTTCTCTAACTTTTAGGTTTCTCTTTTTTTACTTTACAAAATTTACATAATTTAGGAAATTTACAGAATTTTAGTGTTAAAACTTAAAACCTTTTTTTTTTATACGTGGCATTTGAAAAAAGGATAACGGTGCCATATTGTTGCATGTAAAACATGCCCTAATTTTTGTCCAAAAAAGTCTTAAATTGAGTAGACTCATAAAATTTTAGACTTTCTTTGAGCAAGTTACAAGTTTAAGTCCCAAACTGATCAAACTCAAAAAAGTTAAGCCCCGATTTGGGCTTTTAGCCTTTAAATAGAAATTCAATTTGATTTGAAAAATAATTTTTAAATTCAATTAGAAACTATTTTCAATTATTCTTCCTAGAACAAGCCTAAATCAATTGCCAACCATTACCCATCTTTATGAAAGAAACCCTAGACAACGCTTATTATCTCATTCTTTCAACCAGTCACTACCATTCTGATTCTCTTCTCACTTTTGGCAAGTTCACTGGTGATGATTTGAGGAGCGAGAAGCCTCACACACTAGTAGTATCCAATATCTAACATCGTGCATCAAAGTTATCACCACTTCCAGTAGTTTCTGCCTTCATCAATCTCAACCACTGGCAATATCTCATGTATCTCATGCCTAGGCTCCTTACCACATCTCCGCTATAATATAATAGGTCACTCACCATCACCAGCCATATACAAAGTTCTTTTTTAAATGACAACATGCTACTCCTCTAACCAATGACACTTCATCCCCTCAATAACCTAACTATAATTTAACCCAAAAATATAGAACTCATATTCTCCAATCAGTAGGTGACCTGCTTCTAATCACCGAGACTATCACCTAATGCTCTCTCCAACTAAATCACATTCAGTGGCAATAACTCAAAATCAAAAAAAAGGGATCCCAAAAATCACAAAATCCTAAAATTTCAAAAAATAATAATAAAAACATAAACAAAGATGTTTTAATATTAATTCAAATTAGAGAATCAGTAGACAAGAATGGTTCTTATTTAAACAAATTGGTACATGGACATAATTGGATTAGCGAGTGTTGGGTGGATTCTAAACCTAAGGTTATAGATATGGGTGACTTCTTAACCTAGCTGAAGTTGAGACTTGTATGGAGCCATATTTTATGACTTGCTTCAGTCACTTAGTATTGGTGAATTTATTATAACTTTAACCGTGTTAAGGTTTGTGTCAAGGAACATTAATATGAACCTTTTAGATTTAACAATTTAATGTTTGCAACTTTTATAAGAAACATATCTGAATGTTTTAGATTTAATTAAATATAATTTATTTGTAAGATTATCAAATTATTCATGAATTAGATCCAATCTGTTTTTAGAATTTAAGATATGTAACTTTTGCATAATTAATTCCATAATTATTTAATAACAATTAAATAAATTAAAGATGATTTTGATATCATTGTTAGCATATCATAGTAGTATTCGATCTTATGGATAGTGAAATAAATATAAAACATTTTTGTTTCATTTCTCAAAAGTCAAGATCACTTAAATTTTATGAAGAAAATAAATATGAATAATAAATTCATGCCTTATTGTGTAGCTTGATCCTTTTCTTAAAGCTTCCTTCAAACTATTCCTAAAACCGGTTTATCATTACAACTATAGTTGTACACGTGTCTAACCTCTAATAATATCCATAGATATTATGAGAGCTCTATAAGTGGTGTATATAGGGTAGGCAAAAAGTGTTAACTCCTTTATAACTTAAACATATTTATAATACAGTTTGGACTTGTTAGTAATTTAACTAAAATTAAATTTTAATTTCAATAAAACTTTAATTATCATTACAATTAATTCTAATTAAATACTAATTGGGCCTAAATAAGGTCCAATATCTTATATTGATCCTTCTTTATTAAATATCTCATATTTCCTAAAATTTCCTAAACTTCTCCTCTCCCTTCTATTCCCTCTCCATCATACTATAATACTTCCTTTATATCTCACATAACTTTAATTCTATCAGGCATAGGTTGTCCGAAGGCCTAGAATCAAGTGGTAAGTGATGGAGATGACTTGTTCAAGCTTAAACTTACCCCATTTGTTTTGGAAAACCCCTCCTTAATTATTTCTCCATCTCTAAAGATACTTCAAACAGGAGTACCCAAATGGAGCATAACTTTAGTTAGATTTTTCATAGATAAAAAGGCCCCCTTTTTATCCATCAAAGCATGGATTCAAGGAGTGTGGTTAAAACTTGTACTATAGCAAGTTCTTGTAATGAAAGAAGATTAATTCATGTTCAAGTTTAGAGACATTACTAGTTTAAAATAGGTCATAGAGTAGAGTCCATGGCATTGGAAAGCATGAATTTCTTTAGATAAAGCTTCTCTCAAGACTATTCCACTTTAAATATGCTTTCATAATATACCAATAGAATATTGAACAATAATAAGGCTAAGACATTTGGTAATTGTAATTTAAAAACCATTAAGATTGGAAGAGCAAACAACAGGGATGAGGAGAGA
Source organism: Erythroxylum baracoense (assembly GCA_025629805.1). Taxonomy (NCBI): domain Eukaryota; kingdom Viridiplantae; phylum Streptophyta; class Magnoliopsida; order Malpighiales; family Erythroxylaceae; genus Erythroxylum; species Erythroxylum baracoense. Next base: position 20,487,627 of record JAOTAY010000006.1, read on the forward strand.
CTGTTTTTCCAAAATATGTGGAGAGGTGGACATGTTATCTAAACTCCTTAACTCACTACAAGTTCTTAGAATATGTGAGGAAGGTCAGCTCAAACCTATAGAAATTCTAATTTCTTACCTTTAGAAATGATATCAACCACCCCCAAACTAAAAGCTACATGCCTAAAGTTAAAACCTCTAACCCCTAGACCTTATAAGATCTCATTCAACCTCACCCTGACTCAATCTCCAGTCCCAGCAACTCCCAAACATAAATTTTAACCACTCATTACCTCTAATGTAGCACCTCCTTACCGTTGGGTACGCACCGGAACGCCCGCAGGTCATTCCGGTACATATCCTATGATAAGGGTGAGCTACGTTATAACATCCCATCACCGATGGGGAGGTTAGAATAATATTTTTGAGTGGTCAATGGGTGGGATGTTACATCTAACCTTACAAGATATTCCCTATAATCTAGATCTATCTCCTTCAAATTACCTTAATGCTTCAAACCCCCTAATAATCTTGTTGAAACCCCTCTTAAAACGCTTCAATTCCAAGTCCTCCAAGTCCCAAAACTTAACTCGCTAATCATGTTGAAACTCATGGTATTAGCCTTAAGATAGATTCCATCTCAACCAAAGAGTAATGCTCTTCAGATCCTAGTCACCCCATTAGCTCAAGAAATATAATAAGTGATAGGTATTTTTTTAGAGTGTGTTTTTTAAAGTGTAGGATATGTTATTAGGTGTTTTCTTGCATGATAATCATGTTTTTAGGACTTAAACGTATGTTTAGTTTTTTGTGTGTTTTATTCGATGATTATTGTTTAGGGCAAGAATTTGATCTCAATATATGATTTATGGGATGTTTAATGTGTTTGGATTATGAATAAAGACAGGGAACTGCAAGAAAAGTTGAAGAAAAAGCTAGAGAAAAAGGACTGTCATAATCATATAGGTATTATAATATCCAACAAGGAGATCAGAAAGAAAAAATTCCAAAAGAACAAAGCTATAGAGTTTTCTAGCTCAAGGCCAAAAAGAAAAATACATGCAATATTCAATCTCTTACTATTTCCTTTTCTTTCCTTGTTTCTTAATGTTGATTATGAATAATTGTGGATTTATTATAGCTATGAATTGATAAATTTTTTATGAGTTACTCTTAAATTGTTTTGTTAAACTTTTATGTTCTTGATTTAATAGAAACATAACTTGTTGTGGTTATAATTTTAATCTTCAATCTAAATCTGGAGATTAGTTGAAATATTTGTGTTATGTTGCACAACAAGGGTTGATACCATAATAGACCTATAAACATTAGATTAATGGGCAATTGACGAGAGATCTTAATTATTTATTAGTTACCTATAGGATTGCTTCAAATCTAATTGGATAATTAGGAAAAGTTTTGAGAGACCGAGAGGTCACAATTAAATTCTTATCTATTTTAATTGAGATTACTTGTTTAGATCTCGAGAGAGGATAATCATAACTATTGGATATCTATGGTCAAGTATCATTAAATTAAGAAGGTGAGGTGAAAACAAAATAAGGATAGAAGTAATTTCTAAGTTTTTATCATTGGTTAATCTCAAGTTCACTGATGCTTTGTTAACTATTCAATTGTCAATTTTCTTTAAATTAGTTTATTTTCTAGCTATACTTATCATATTGTTTTTCCTTAAACAAAGTGTTGCAAAAAATTTTAGGTGTCTAATAACAATTCTTATAGGAATGATACTATTTGTACTATAAATATATAACTTATATACTTGTGGTATAGATAGATTTAAAAAAATCAAACAAATAAGTTTTTGGTATTGTTGGTGGGTGTTGAAGTTTTAAATGAAAAAAATTTATTTACTACAAGTATACAAATCATGGCTAAACGCCCAAATTAAGGCCTAACAATTTTTAGTTTGATTAGTTTAGGATTTAAACTTATAACTTGTTCATCGAAAGTCTAAACTTTCACGGGTATGCTCAATTGAAGTCTTTTTTGGATGGTAATTAAGAAGTGTCATATACGCGCTATTATAAACAAGTCAGTTAATCTTTCAATGCCACATTAAAAACACACATGGATTTTCAAAAAACAAAAAATATAGAAACCCTATTTTGTAATACACGAGTCTGCTTAATTTTGTAATACAGATGAAACCATTCTCTCTTAGCTTCCAGAACTAAATGTCAATTCAAGTTTATATTAACGGACAAGTATCTCATAACCAGGCTTTGCTCCAATAATGCCTTTATCCACCCACCGCTTTGCTCGAACCTCCTCAATGATTTGCAGTGCAATAACATCCCTCCCACCATGCGTGGAACTACCGTTACTGTCTCTAATAGCATGGCGTGGCACATATGACGCCTCTGCAATTCAATTAAACATTTTTTATGAGATGAGAGGGTCCTATTCCTGTTCCTGTTACTCAGATTGGATGAAAAAAAATAGATACCTGAAAGATAAATAAGTGGGGTACTTGAGAGTTTGAACTGTCCGGTAAGCGCATTTGTCCAGTAAGGTGTCAGCTTTATGATGCTTCTTCACCTCAATTGAAAGGTCAGGCTTGTAGCTCTCCTATTGCTGCAAAGTTTTGATTTTGATTTTCTGTTACTACATTGATATAACCAGAGAATAGAAGGCAATAAATCTAGAGTGAGAATAAAAATATAGTACATACCCTGAAGCAGTTCCACTTCCAAGCAGAACCATCTTCTTTAGTAAGCTTAGTGGGACCAACATCCCAATAACTCACTACCGGCTTATTACTTGGGTTCTCCTCTTTAACAGGAGCAGTTGCAGAGGCACTCCAATTCCTGACTCCTGTAAAGGAAGCGGGTGAAGATGGGAGGACGCGGTGGCCATGTTTGGATTGAATAAAAAAGCTAAGAATAGCTTTGTTGCTGAGCTGGTATGACTCATTTTCAGGGTTGTTTCTGTTTGTTGAGGAGTAAGGCACTGCCCTCCTCTCCCCTGCTTTATATATATTAAGGAGACTTTGATTTGTCAATGCACGTATTTTAATTGGAATTAAAAAGCTAAGTCTAAGTTTAAGTCTATCTCTGTCGATAAATAAAGGAGCCTCAGATGCCTTATTTGACACACTCCAAAGTCCAAACCAAGCATTTGTGCATTTCCCAAGTTTTCCTATTGAAGTTGCTGTAGAAATAATTTCTCTGTTAATTAGAAATAAGTCTACGTATTGTTAAAACTTTATGAATCAGCAATGTAAGTGAAATTTTTATTGAGTTGCTTAAAGTTGCGTCTATTTATTTCCTCATCATTGATGTGCTCAATCAGCTTTCTCATCTTGAAAACAATAGATTGACTATGATTTTGGTTGATGATCATTGACATTTTCATACTAACGAGACTCAACTAAGATTGCCTATGTCCAAACCATAACTTTGGATGGATGATCAAATTTGAGCACAATATATGCTAATCAAGAAACCATGTATATGGGTTTAAAGCAAAAACGGAAATAAATGGGAAAAGTAAAAAGTTTGTCCAACAGTATTCTGCATAAAATACTGCCTTCTTGATTAGTGTGTATAGTAAATCAATAAGTCTGGAGTTCCATCAAAGAGGAGTTATCTGGAGTTCCTTGTTATTTTGTACAATGTTGTTAGTATCAGTGTTGGATGTGATTGAGGCTCCACTGGGATCTGAATTAATAACCAAATTTATTTGGAGATATCGAGCAAGAGGATTCATTACTAGAGGTGCACTTGGAAGAGCAACTAAGATTGTGATATTGGTGAATGTAATCTGATACTATTGTGAATAGTGTAGGAATGTTATCAAATACAGAACAGATGCTTTTACACATTTCCTATAGTGTAGTATCTATAACCTTTTTTTAAGTATCTGCAGCCTATACATTTAAACCACTACTTGCAGCAATTCGTGTTTCCATCGCCATCTCCAACAGAGCTTAGCTTGCCTAAAATTACTGGTTCTACGCAAAGCAATGAACCAAAACATTGCTGGTTGCATCTGACCAAATTACCATCTTGCTAATTAGTGAGAAGCATGACAAACGTCCAAGAGTCTCACTTACTGCCAAGTATGTGACAAGTCATTTTTGGGTAGCTTTGCCACAGAATATGCTTACGTTACATGTTTCAGAAGCTGTAAGCCTTTAGCTTTGTCACAATCTGCAACATCTTTCTTCAAGGGCAGATTACACTCCACCTATTCTTTCATAGCTTCCTTCTCCAATTTCTTCTTTTCAGCGTCAGCCTGTCTCTCATTCTCTTCTCGTGATTTATTGGACATCTTAACAAAGACAACCAATATTTGTGTGACTGTATACAGGGCCGGTCCTGAGATTTTGTAGGCCTGGGATGAAAGAGAAGATATGAGCCCTTGATTTTAATTAAAAATAAATTGGAAAAAATTCAATATTTATTATGTCGTAAAAAATATTATACTCATCAGTACACAAAATATAATCAAACAGAACAAGTCCAAGTTCAAGAGAAACGGCGGCAGAGAGGAGCAACAGAAAAAAATCATGCAAGTTTTTATTTTTTTTTAATAAACTACATACACATTATTAAAAGTGGGCCCTGGGCAGAGGCCCAGCTCGCCCCTGCCCAGGGTCGAGGCTGACTGTAAAGTAGAAACACAACAGAAATATCAATAATTGGAATAGAAGTGCATCAATTATTTTGCAATACAGATGAAACCCTTCTCTATGAGCTTCCAGAACTAAAAGTCAATTCAAGTTTATATTAACAGACAAGTATCTCATAACCAGGCATCTAACTCTTTTCTAACACAATAAAAGAATCAGTAAGAAACTAATAAATCAAAACGCATTTACCAAAAGAACAAACCCAATTTCATGGAGCAGTAAAAATAACCAGAGTAAACAATATCTAGAACAATTGAATTGATGTAGTTGCAAGAAAGGACCTTTACAGGAGGTCTTGAGTTCGAGTCACGCTAAAGGAGGAGAAATAGAAAATTTGTCCTATTGATGATCCTCTAGCCTTCTGGGTACAGCTCCTTGATCGGATCAATTACAGACGCCTCGCTTCCAGCAGCAGTGTGGGAGTTGAAGCTACTAAGGAACCCGAGGGCTACTGGGAACCTAATGCTGAGTAGGGAGGTTAGCGATCAATCAGCAGTTGACCAATCAAGTATGTGACGACTCCTTGTGCGCAGAAGTATACAAGCTACGTAGGAACCTGAAGGATCTTGAGGTTCCAGATTTACATCCTCTAAGGTTCTTGGGGTGAGGTCTTAGAAGCTTAGGATTAGTCCGACTAAACTGGAATACCTAATATAATAAAAAAAAAAGATGATAAGTTTGCAACTAAACCTTGTTCAAAAGGACAACGAGCTGGATCTTCTCCAAAGTACTAGGATAATGAATCTGCATTTCTTCCCTGAACAATAGCACCATGTTAGTTAAGCACCAAAACCAGTGATGAATTGTGCAAAGCAGTCATAAACAATTTTAAACACAGAAAACTCATCACTTCAGAGTACAAGGAAATAAGTGACGTTACTGCGGCTTCAACTGTATCAAGGAAATTCTTCAATACTCGGAGAAGTGTTGATGTTTCAGATGACCAAGTTGTTGGAGGGCTCAACTACATAAGTTTTTGTATACATAGCTAAATAATAGGAGAGGAAAAATAACCAAGTTGTTCACTCAACTTGATTAGAAGTGAAGAACAAGTAATGTCAAAACTCAAGCACAATCATGTTATCTACAAATACTAATCCATAACAAATATTGGGCCACAGGTTCTGGAATAGGAAAGGCAACCCTCTCCTACCAGCTTTCCCTACCAATCTCAAATTTGGCAAGATTCCAAAACATGATTCTTGGGTTCTGTCCAAACAAGTTCCAGAAATTTTGAAACTATTTAAGGCCATCTTAAGACTCATTATACTGAACCATTTGATGACCTCCGCACTGCCCATGCCCTCCATTGCTGCGAGTAAAACCTGAACGTGTGATGGAGTTGCTTGCTGTGGAGCCGCCGGAATTGGGAAGCAACAAACTTTAGGTCATTAGTCATTAAAGCAAAAGCTTCAACTTCCGAAAGGGTCTGCACAATTCTAGTCGAGATGGGAAGGTTTTATGATGAATGGAGGTCTAGAAAGTTTAATATGAAAATTAAATTATTTTCTTTTTGTCTAAAATCTACATGGCCTTTCAAATCTACCTGGCCTCTCTCAATAGACCTTTTATATATAGAAACGGCGCGTATATATCACTTCTTAATTTTTATCCAAAAAAACCTTAAATTAAAAGACTCGTAAAAATTTAGACTTTCGTTGAGCAAGTTATAAGTTTAAGTTTTAAACTGACCAAAATAAAAAACGTTAGGCCTCAATTTAAGCTTTTAGCCTACAAATCATATCTTATAGCATAACAAGTATTGTCCCATGAGGATTGGAGTAGTCACCCAACAATTATTGTAATCTTTGTTAAAGGTAAACAATAATATAATTTGCTAAAAGTTAAACTAAAATAAAGAGTTGATAATTGAACAACAATCAATTTAGATGATTGATGAATAATGAAAACTAAGAATTACTTCTATCCTTATTTATTTTCAATCTACCTTATTAATTTAATCCTACTTGACCCTAGATATGAAATGATTATGATTATCCTCTCTTGAAAACTAATAAAAGAATCCTAATTAAAATAGATAAAAATTGAATCGTAATCTCTAAATCTATCAAAACTCTTTATAACCATACAATTGGATTTGAAACAATCTCATGTGTTTTTTCAAAAATAGCCTTAAATTGTCAAAAATTTTAAAAACTAATGACCTGGAAAAGCTCCTTGCACTATCACGCATCCCATGTATGTTCGTGAATGGCCTTGCTCCCACTCTCTATCACGATCATTCATGGGATGGATGATCACGCCAAAGAGCCACCAACCTACTGCTGCTTTATACACGATCATGCTAGACATTATTTTCTAGCCTTTTCTTCTTCTTTCCTTCAATTTTTCTTATCTTCACTAATCACCGAATACATCAAACAACTTTTGAAACATATAATTAAGGTCAAATTCTTAACTTAAAACAATAATCAAACAAACAAAACACTAACAAGAATATAAATCTAAGTCTTAAGCACATGATTATCATCTAAATACTAAAAACACACTCTAACACCTAAAAATCACATTATAATTTACACCTATTAACTTTTCACACTTAAATCTTTGCTTGTCCCTAAGAAAAACTAAAGCCACAAAACAAAAAAATACACAAACACACATTCATACAACAATGCAATAATGGCACAACGACATTATTTCATGAAATTAACTTAGCCATAAATATCAATCACTTAAAAAGTTCTAACACTCTAAATTATTCCATTCATATTCAAGTTCTTTGATTTAAATACATATATTAAGTAGAATATTGACACCTATTCATACATCTATGACACTTGTAAGCATGTGCTCATTCTTATATACCAATTAAAGAGGTAGGTCATCACTAAATACCCGCTCTTAAAATTGTTTTGACATCTAACAAGAAGGTCAGTAGGTTCACTTTTATTGACAATGTTATGCTTTTATATTTTATTTAACGATAACCTTTTCTTTTGACGCTAAGGCAAACACCTTCTTATGAATGTTCCCCAGTTACTCAATTAGATTAAATTTTATCAAGCTTGGTTAGTGTGTTATTCTAAGCTTTTGACACAAAGACAAATATTTTGTGGTGAATGCCCTTAGTTTGTCAGTTTTATAACCCACAACTGGCTATCAGCTCTATTCTTAACCCTTTTTTTTAATGGGCCAGTAAAATAGGAAATTTATTTAACACTTTTTTGTACCTACATAATTTCTTTTTAGTCAATCACTCCCATGAAAGTTTGCTAATGATGTCTACCAATTTAAATAAATTTAATTATAAATGTATAAAAAAAGTGTCATAAAATGAAAGAATAAGTACAATATTTTAACAACATGCATTTAACCTCAAAACACTTTAAACACTAACTTCAAAAGCTAATGTGTCTTCACAAATTAAATGATCATGTTCATACATAAGCTGATTCCTTTTGATTTCATGTCATTGACACAATGTAAAAATCATATTAAAAAATGTTTACACATTGATAACATAATTAAAAACTAACACAATGCAAAAGAAAATTAACACAAAAATGATATGAAGTTGCAAATATATATCCCCACACTTGAAAAATACATTATCCTTAATGTGGAAAAAAAACTCAAACATAAGCAAAAACAAACTAGTAAAACAATAAAAATTAAAATAAATAGAAAAAAATACAATAATACTAATGGAGATAATGGTGGTGATGGTGTAGGAGATGGTACTTGGACACCTTGCACTGAAAAAAAAAACTTTAGTAATTTCTTGGTTTTGTTTGCTAATGATATTATCTTAATTGATGAGACAAAAGAGGGTGTCCATGTTAAGCTAGAACGTTAGAGGGAAACATTAGAGTTGCAAGGCTTTAAATTGAGCAAAACTAATATTGAGTACTTAGAGTGTAAATTTTCAAGTCAATAGGTGGCTTTCGAAATAGAAGTAAAGATTGGTTCAGAAGTTATACCACCAAATAAGTGTTTCAAGTACCTAGGGTCTATCATCTAAAGCAATAGAGAGATTGGTTAAGATATAGTCCACCGTATCAAATCAAGGTGGTTTAAATGGAGAAGTGCATAAGATGTTTTATGTGGTAAAAAGATACCACTTAAGCTAAAAGGTAGATTCTATCATTTAGCTATTAGGTTGGCCATGTCATATGGGACAGAGTGTTGGCCTATCAAACAAGTGCATAATCATAAGTTAATAGTGACAGAGATAGGATGCACCATTGTATGTGTAACCTTATTAGAAGAGACAATAATGTATTGGTAAGAGATAAATTAAAGGTGGCTAGTATTAGTGAAAAATTAAGATAGATGATACTTAAGTGATTCAAGCATGCTAAAAGGAGACACTTTGACGCTCTAATGATAAAATGCGAGAAATAGTACTTAGAAATTGTAAGAAAGAAAAAAGAAGGCCCAAAAAATTAAAAGGAGCAATCAAGAATGATATGACTATGTTGAAACTTACCGAATACATAATCCTCAATATAAAACGGTGGCTTATTATAATATAAATAAAGGATCTCAGATAGAGAAGTATTTTGAATACATAATACTTCTCTCGTAATTATTTAGCCCTCTTAGTTATAAGCCTAAACAATTTCTTATTTAGCCTAATTAATTTCTTATAATGACTGGTTTGATTTATTCTTATACTTGTTTTTGATTAGTTTGTATATTTATTTTCTTATTTTATCTTTTATTATTAATTTTACTATATTCTGTATGTAATGTATTATGTGTTATATATTTTTATTTATATTTTATATTACAAATGAATATGTCAAAAATAACATCTTTGTTAACTAAGGAGTAAGGTTGTATACTTCTATATCTTAATAAATTTCGGTTTTGGCAGCGGTAGCAATGACTAGTGAGATTGATGGAGACGAAAAGAGACGTAAGAAAAACCGTAACATTTCAGCAAATAGCATATAACATCTAGAAGAAGGGTGATAAGGTAATTTCATAATTAACAATCAATTCTTATGCGCCGGTGAAATGCGGGTGTATTTTGACGCTTCACTAAAAATGTCAAAGTTGGAAAACTCAAAAACCAAATTAGCTTTTTTTCCATTAAAATTTTGGACACATTTTCGGCAGGAAGTGTTGGTTTATTTAATAGTTTGTTTAGAAATTTTCGAATTAAATTTATTGATAAATTAAATTAAATTATATTTGTGGAATTAAGTTAAATTCAATTTACACGGTTTAGAATAAATCTATAAATATTAGAATTAAATTTAATTATATTGTTTGGAACACAATAAAAATGAATTCAACTACTTCATACAATTTTTATATCGTTAATTAAAAATAGTATGTAATTAATATATATATATTTTATAATAATTTGTATATTTAAAAAAATAATGGTTTAAAAAAATTGACTCTTTAATTCACGTATTAAATTAAATCATTTGAGATATGAATTAAATTTATAAAAATAAAATTTAATTACACGATTAAATTCAAATTATCTCTTTCTAACGTTCCAAACGCATAAATAAAATTTAATCACATAAAATTAATGAAATCTAACTCGTTATATTCTACCCGCCCTGTAAGTCGTCGGATCAGTTTATGCTCCTTCACTTCTCAGGTTAGCCGCAACAATTTGGACGCATTTCTTTGCTGCTCTTTTTTAACATGATTTGGGAAAGCCTCTACCGTCTCCTACAATTTGTTTCTGCTCCTCTGTGCCATGCTATCGCCTTTTGCGTTTTCGAGGAGAATTACCAGATGGGTAATTCTTAAAGCGTCCCTTTGTTCTGTTTCTTGTGAAGGTAACATCCAAATTATGCCACAAATCGATCAATGCTTACCAAATACTGCTGATTTTGAAACCAAGATTCAATTTTTAAAACGCAATCCATATCCGGATAGCTTGATCAAGGTTTTGCAGAGTACCACAGATGTAAACTCTGCTGTTAATTTATTCAAATGGGCTTCAATCCATAAACGCTTTGACCAAACTGCTGATACGTATTACTGGATGATTACGAAGCTGGGTATGGCTGGAAAGGTCAAGGAAGTTAGTGATTTTTGTGAAAATATGGTGAAAGATGGGTGTGCAGGAGTGGAAAGCACTTTCCTTTTGTTGATATATACATTTGTTAGACATGGTAGGATGAATGAAGCTACGCAGATTCTTATTAATATGGTTAAGGCTGGTTACAGGCCTTCTGTTGACGTATTCAACTTTCTATTGGGAGCTCTTCAGGACGGTAGGGGAGGTTTTGAAGAAATGTTGTTTGTTTACAAAGAGATGGTAAAAGCTGGAGTGGCACCTGGAGTTGATACCTTGAATTGTTTGTTGGGGGTTTTGTTTCAGACTGAAAGGGTTGATACTGCGTTGGATCAGTACATGAGAATGAACAAGAAAGGTTGTAACCCAAACAGCAAGACTTTTGAGATAGTTATTCAAGGGCTTATTTCTAACAATCGAGCGGATGAAGCTGTTGCCATTTTGCAGGAGATGTTAGACCTTGGATGTCAACCAGATTTGAGTTTTTATTCGTCTATCATACCTATTTTTTGTAGGGAACATAAAATGGAAGATGGGATTCGGTTGTTTAAGATGATGAGAACTTCTGATTTGGTTCCAGATTCATTAGTTTATGGGGCTTTGCTACAGTGTTTGTGCAATAACCGTTGTTTGGAAAGTTCTGTAGCCCTTTTTGAAGAGATGATCGAAAATGGTTTGACACCTCCAGACACTGTTTTCGTGGATCTTGTAAATGGGTTTTGTGAGAGAGGGAAGGTAAGTGATGCAATCAAACTTTTGGAAGACAATGATGTCCTGCTCACTTCTCCATATAATGCATTGCTTATACATTGTTGCAATGCTGATAATTTTCATATTGCCAAATGTCTGCATGAGAAAATGATGGAAAGGAATTTAAACAATTGCCATTCATGGAATATTCTTATCAGATGGCTTTGTGAGAAAGCGGATATCAGGCATGCATATGAACTTCTGGGTAGAATGATTATATCTTCATCGATTCCAGACTCTGCCACATACTCAGCATTAGTCCTTGGTAACTGTAGACTGATCAAACACAGAGATGTCCTAAAACTATTTCTTCAACTTCGTGCCAAATGTTGGGACATAGGTTCTCTTTCTTACTCCGAGATGATCAAAGCCTTTTGTAGAGCACAAAAGTTTTCAGAATCTATTGATGTGTTTAAATACATGTCAGAGAACAGATACTCACTACATCATTCCTTATTTAATATGCTGATCAAGGGCATTTGTGACTATGGAATGGTTGATGAAGCAGTCACTTTACAATTGTTGGCTTATAATTCTGGTACTTATTGTGCTAATGAGACTTACAATTATATTATGGTTAGTCTAGCCACATCTAAGAGGGGAAAGGATCTATTAGCATTCCTGTCACGGATGCTGGTTGAGGGTTGCACGCCTGATGGCGAAGCATATTGCACTGTGATACAAAGTATGGTCTCCCAGAACCGAGTAAAGGATTCTTCTTGGTTTTTCAATAGGATGGTTAATGAGGGCTTAATTCCCGATTCAGATACATTATATAAAATTCTTCTATATTTGTGTAATGAAAACCAATTATCTTTGATTTCAGCCGCTGTTCACAAACTTACTTCTCATTCTGAAATTTTAGATTCAGGCATGTATAACGTACTAGTTAAAGGTCTGTGGAAAGAGGACAAGAAAGCTGAGGCATGTCAACTATTGGATTTAATGTTGGATAAGGGTTGGATGCCAGATTCTACAACGCATAAATCGTTGATTGGTTCGGTAGATATGAAGGAAATGGACGAGGAAACTTTGACCATCAGAGATAATATTGGCGACATTCTTAGGGAAGGTTTGGCGGAGGGTAGAGTGTAAGTTGTATGAGGAGATAATTTTTTAGATTGTATATGCCAAAAAAGTCAGTGTAGAGGATAGAACCCGGACAATTTTCATCTTTATGCTTAAATGTTCAAATAAGAAGACTGAGGCTTGATGCTTGTGATCTTAACATCCCTCTTTGTATGCTATTTAATTTAAGATAGGGTTGTGAGTAAGCTATAGAACTAGAAGTGTGTGTGATTTAGATTCTCACAGCACACCACAACTAGAACGACTTAAAACGCCTTTCGTAATGTATTGGCAAATCGTTTAAATTGAAATTGACTTGCGAGTACTGCAAAGCAACTTTTGTTTTTGCACTGAAAGTGCACTGCTCGCCCTTCTCATCTATACGGAAACGATCGCTACGTAAGGGCAAATGTTTCCGGTGTTGGTAAAGTGGGCATTTGCTGAAGGACCGAGGTCTTCAAAAGTCTTGAACAATTGAATTCAAGTTATTTCCTCATCATATCATTACCACTATTATTTATTTATTGATAAAAGCATTTTAGGTATTCAACTGATGACTGCCTCAGAAGAGACTAACCTTTATTCTCAAGATATCCATAGAGGCGATGGTTTGTGCATCCTCATTAAAATATTTAGCACTTGGACTTGATGGAAAACAAGAACTCAATTGCAAGTGTCTAGAACCATCGACATGTAAGGGTAATTCACCTATATATGAACATTACGATTTGCACAGAAGACCATGTCAATGGTGAACGAGAAAATGAGGCCTCTATTTATGTAAATGCACAAGTCCTCGAGTGTTCGGAGAGTTTAAATAGATGATGAAACTCATGAAAAGTAATGAGCTTCAGTACCTTAAAGAACGTGTTGAAACTTACCCATGAAAAGCGAGTACTCACAGCTCCTAACACCTTTACAAATTTACTCCTGACACCCTACAATGGCCCTTTGCAAGTGGACTTGTTATGTCCAAAACCCTTGCATCTACTGCATTGAAGCTGACGTTTGACATCTTGTGCTCCATATTTCTTTGAGGTAGGTCGGCCTGGAGGACGACGAGTAGGTGGTGGGCTTACATTTACTACAACATCTGAAGAATCATTCTGGACTTGTCTTTCTACAATGGGTACAGAGTGAACTGACTGTGAATAAGTTAATCTGTAGCTCTCACTTGTGAAATATCTAGAGCAAAATTCGTAGGGACTCCTCCCAATACACCCAATGACAGCAATAGCATGACAGCAAGGTAGACCAGTAAGCTGCCACCCTTTGCAGCTACAATCCCAGCGGTCAACATCCACTACTTCAAGAGATTCATCACGAACCTCAAATGTGCTACCAGCTGACAATAGATCATGGAGGGAAGGGACCTTTAGAGTCTCCTTTTCTAGTTTTTCCTCCATGGATGGAGTTAATCTTGTCATCCACTGATTAGAAACTATCCTCCGTGAATATATCAACTCCATAATCTTACCCCGAATCACATCAACCATCTGGGTAATTGGTAACTCATGAGCCTCAGATGCCCAACTATAGAATAGCTCACCAAAGTTGGATGTCATATGGTCATATCTCGCACCCTGGAAAATTGAATTTGCCCAGTTTTGTGGCTCACTTTGTACGATCCAATTGTAGGCTTCCAGCGAAATACCTTTGATGCTCTCAATGCACCGATGAAAGAATTCAGGGCTGGGAGCATAAGCAGCGGCATATAAGTTGTCAACAATAAGTGGCTTCACCTCATGAGAAAACTGCCCCTTCAACTCCCGAATAAGTTGTTCCGACAAGTGGCGTAGACAGTAGGCATGGTACGAACCTTTAAAAATCTCAGAAATTGACTCTTTCAGACCCTTTTGTCTATCTGCTACAAATGTTAACGGACATGTTGTGGACAAAGCAGTTTTCACTTGAATCAAAAACCAGTTCCAGTTATCATCAGTTTCTGCATCCACCACAGCAAAAGCAACAGGAAATGCGCCATTATCTCCATCAGGAGCTGTTGCAGCTAGTAATGTGCCTTGATATTTTGATTTCAAAGGTATGCCATCAAGGAAAAGGAGAGGCCTGCAACCTTGAGTAAAACCATATAATGATGCATGGAACATGACAAATAATCGCTGAAAAGTTGAGTCTTGCTTTGTGGTGAAAGTAGCAAAGCTTCCCGGATTTGTTTCCATTATCTTCGCACAGAAATGGGGCAGCTGATTATATGCGTCCTTGTATGAACCCTGAAGTTGTTCTTTTGCAATTTCTTTCCCCCGCCAAGCTTGAAAGTAATTAAGTTGGATTCCATACCCCTGTTTAATATCATTTACAATATCCTTGGGTTTGTAATTTGGAAATACCTTCAACTTTTCCTTGATAATACTGGCCACCCAGCTCCGAGTTGCCTGATGGCCTGTTGTCACCACCGATCCTTCGCATGTATGTGTTGAATTCATCTTCTTAATGCAAATTAGTTGTGTGGTAGACAACCTTGATGCATGAATCCTCCATGGACAACCTTCTGCTTTACATTTAACAGTCACCCGGTGACTGTCATTTTTCTTATACCTAAAAGCAAACTGATGTGCAATCGCATATCTACGCAGTGATTCACGAAATTCATGAACACCACTGAACCTTTGACCAACCCCAGTAATTGTGTTTTGCCACTGCTGTGCACCTTGGGCATTCTTTTCATCACTGGAATCAACAAGAGGAAGAATGGGTGAGATTTCAGATGCTAGATTAAGCTGTGCATCCTCAATATGAAGATCGACATGGTTGGTAATGACTACAAAGTCAATAGGTCCAGCAATTGGTAAGCTGGAATGGACAGTATTGTCTACACTGTCTTCTACAACACCAAGAGGCGCATCAATTGGAGCCGCTGCTTCAGACAGTGTTGTTCTGCTAGATCTACAAAATGAATTGCAGAAGTTAGATCAATAGATTCAAAAATGATAAAATGTTTTTAGGACAGACATCAAGACGACTACCTACTGCCAGGCAAGTTTGAAACATCGGGAAGAACAGCATCCTCCACTATTACATATATGTCTGTCATAATAGAGTCCCCATGAAATTTTATCATCCGTTTTAGGTCCTTGTCATTTGAGATAGTAATCAGAGTCTTGTTGTTTCCTGGGAGAAAGTACTTAAGGCATATGGCATTGATGCCACAGTTAAACATCTCAGCAATTTCCATCTTGAAGTCATTTAACTTCATGTCATCATCAATGTCTATGGCGTGAGCATCACCACCTCTATATGACAGGGAACCAGCGTTATCAATATGAAATTCACCACCTGATTGACAAATTGCTATCAGTTTTGGCCTTGCCATACTCTACCAACAATTAAAAAAAAAAAAAAAGTACTTGTCAGTCATCCCGAATAATTAAACAAGGTAACGAGTTTTCAAATGGTAAAAAATATGTGAATAACAAATCAACATGCATCAGGAATCCAAAACCTCATCATTTCAAAGTTTAGAGGTCTATCAGAACGAACCTAAAAACCAATCTATGTATTGTTGCTCATCACACGCACACAACAACACAAATACACAATTGCATAGTTCACAAGTACTTGATTTCAGTATTCTGACAGATCCAGCAGTAGTAAAAGGACTGCAAACAGGTCCTCAACCTTTACAGATTAAAGTTCCAAGACCAAGAAAGGAATTCTGACAATGCTAACCGAACCCAAAAGTGGGTAGCCTTTGATAACAGGTCCTCGAGCTTTACACATTAAGCTTCCAGGATCAAGGTAAGCATTCTGGCATTTAAAACTTAAAAAATGATTATAATTCCACATTAATTGACCATATCATTCAATTCTATTTGTATCCAACAAAATAACTATGGTGTTTTTACGAGCTTTCATGTTCCAGAATAAGAAAATGAAAAAATATATATAACATATGAAGAAGTTATTGAATTATCAGCCCCTGGGAAAAAGCTCCAGAAATATTTGCCCATAAAGCTACAGTAAATCAGGAATAAACATATGATTAAAAAAAAAGTTTTTTTATCAAGAATGGATCAAATGAATGTTTCATCAATAACCCAGAAAGA
Organism: Erythroxylum baracoense; assembly: GCA_025629805.1. Taxonomy (NCBI): domain Eukaryota; kingdom Viridiplantae; phylum Streptophyta; class Magnoliopsida; order Malpighiales; family Erythroxylaceae; genus Erythroxylum; species Erythroxylum baracoense. Next base: position 20,504,158 of record JAOTAY010000006.1, read on the forward strand.
AGATTATTATAAATTACAAGAACGAAGCCAAATTTAAGAATTACCATCTCCCTCCGGCTGTATCTTTTGGGAAAAGCAATAAGAACCACCAAAGAAAAAGAGGGTAGATGGGTTTAGATACGTACCTATCAATTTGTACCAGTGTAACATGGAATGTGGGATTGAGAAATAAAATTTCAAAATTTGTGCAACAAAATGAAAGCAGCAGAATCAGTTAGCAGCCGCATACACTGTCAATATGCTCTGGGTTAATAATTACGAGCATATAGAAGTAAAATTGGAGTAGAAATGAATCAAAAGGTTGAATACCTAACCCTAAATTTGTCAAATAAGCCTCGCAACCAAGTGATGAGTTGCAGTCACACAGACACGGAGAGGCAGGGTTTTAGGTGAAATTTGTTGGTTTCTCTATTTTATCTTATTTTAAATTAAAAATATTATATATAGCCTAAGGTTGGTTAAGTTATATATAGCTTAAGGTTGGTTAAGTTAATAAGTTATACATTTTATTGTTGGATAAATTACATAAAAAATCACATACTTATCTCAATTTTATAATCTTAGTGTTTGTTTGGTTCAGTTTTTAGAGGGTAAAAAAAAAAAATTTCACCACAAATTATTTTTAAGAAAAATAAGTGTTTAGTTATAAAATTTAAAAATATTTTTTTAATAGAAATGACTTTTTTAAAAATTAAAATACAATATTTTTAAAAATTTTAATTAAAACTTTTTTTTAAAAATCTTCTATATTAATAAAAACTCTACTAATATAAATCTATCTAATCTACTGATAAGTTTTCTGATAACGGTACTAACATGACACACCATGTCAGATTTTGGATACTTAGCACGAGGCTATCACATATACACTATTTTTCAACTAATTAATGTTTTTTTATTAAATCTAAAAAAAGTTAAATCGTAATTCGTTTTCTCCTAGTAACCCATCTGGGTTTGACTTTCTTCGATGTTTTCTGCTTTTGTTTTTGTTGACTGCAGAGCTCCGATTGTGATTACTTCGACCTCGGTGGGTGGGAGTCTTGTTGGGTGAGTCTCCAATGGAATGGTTTATGGCCTCTCTAGTGACTTTATTAACCAAGAAAAGCAAAGGCATCCTTCTTCGTACTTCACTCATGTTGTACTTCTCATCTTTGCACCATTTCTATAAGAACAATCACAAATCAACCTCCAGAGGCAATCTACCTAGAAAAGTAAACCGTGCAAGGTAAATAGATCAGTCAGTTAGTCAAAATCCTTACAAGTGGATAAAGATTTTTAAACAAGAAATCGTCAATTTTATGCATCAGATGGACTTACTCTCAACTCATCAGATGGATCAAATGGAGGCGAGAATCACTTTCCCATCTCTGATAGTTAGGCTAAAACTGGGCTCAGCATTAGAATAAGCCCTTATAGTGAGTTTATTAGATAGACCAATCCTAGACTTAAGGCCATACTAATGGTGTCCAGAAGATGGCAGATGTCCAGAAGTGGCAGATGAGGCTGGAAAGAATGGTGGGTCTCATGCTGCTCACGTGAAACATGGATCACACCAGTCATTGCCCGAGGTCGGGCACCATACTTAACCTCTTCAACATACACAGTTGGTATTGGTGGTAGTAGCGGTGTAAAGTTCTCATCTTGATACTATCTAGATGCAGTGCCGACCATGAGAAGGGGCAAGTAGGGCATCTGTTGAGGACTCAATCTCATAAGAGACCCATCTTTAATATATTTGAACAATATTTTTTAGTATGTTTTTTATTTAAAAGAAAAGTAAATCTTTGATTATCGAAGAAAAAAAGTTAACGTTAACTAATAAATAACTTCTTTTATTAGCTATATTATCGAGAAACGTTATCATTAACTTTTAATCTTGAAAATTAAATAGCTTTTTTTATTAGCTATATAACTTTAACTTGTTATATTTATAAATATTTTTGAAGCATTTGAGAGTATTTCTTATACTCTAATTTTTTATTTTCGCTAACATGTAAATATAAGATATTTTAACTCAACAACTGGTAGTAAAAAAATTTCACTGTTATATGTCTTCTGAGTTTTGAGTGAAAAATTTTAAATATAAAATTTCTGATTTTTTAATTTTTAACTTATTAAATATTTGAACATATTATAATTAATTTATAATTTGTCATTAACGTGAACATTATATTACCATTTTAAATCAAAACATAATATTAAATGATATTGTGTTTATTTGTGTTTCTCCTTTTTTATTTTTAAATTACTTATTATTTATAAAA
>JAOTAY010000006.1:20521587-20536491 GCA_025629805.1 Erythroxylum baracoense
ATACTCATTCATCCATACCTTATACATATTATTCATGTCCTAAAGATCATGTTTGCATTAAAAGAACTCATTTATTCCTTTAACAACTCAAAATTTTCAGATTTGAACTCAACATATCAAAACAGTTCATTCTTTAGATTATGACATCAATTAACTACATAAACTTATCAAGATCTTAACCAATTAATCAAGAAACAATATAGGCTCATTCCTAATCTTAATCAAGTCCAAATATACCAATTTATAGTGAAATTTTCCAGCTGGTTCAACATGTACACAAGGCTGAAATTAAAATTCCAGAATTTGTCATCAACATCACTAATGTGTGTAACTTTTCTACCTTCAATGCCTCACGAATTTAACAAGCTTAAAGACATCACTAACATCTGAAATTTTCCAGATTTCATGTCCCTTAAGGTTACTTCATTTCAGGTTAATTAAACTTCCGAATTGGTTACACTAAGGCTTATAAAATTTTGCTCACTTATGTCATTAACATTCATTCTTTTACAACACACCTACATCTTAAATTTTCCATATTTGAAAACACCTTAATAACACCTATCTTTAGCATGAATTCCTAATAAATTATACTTCAATTCCAGACTTAATTCATCCATGAATCACCCTATAACCCACGGTTTTCATATACCAAGAACAAGTATAGAAAACATTCAAATTTATTCAACACCTTTCCAGCACACTTCATCATCAACATCTCATACATTTCATTCCAATTCAAGCATCATTCTTCTCCTATTTAACATGCCATAAAAATCAGTTTGCTACTTACTTAATAGAATTCCAATTCAACTCAAAACTTCAAGATAATCTATCCCTACAGGTAAGCAAGATCAACACAATTCTAAGGTGAAAATGAGTTGATTTTCGGCAAAGACAAAGGGCAACAATTAGCTACTTTTCTTGGCTATTTTGTGAAGGATTAACATGTATATTTCATGTAACAATTTGGATAGGGTTTAATCAAAATTTAGATAGAAGAAAGTAGCAGTTTCGGTGGTGAAGCAAAGGGAAGACAGTAGAAACTTAGTTGATGGAAATTGCTTCATCAACATGCTAGGTGTCAACATCTAATCATAACATTTTTCTTAAGGCATGGAAGACATTTGCCTACTTCATAAGCTACCTCTAATTTAATCTGTCCACATGTCTCCTAATTATTGGTCCACATGTCACACAATAATTCTTCAATTAATTAACTATGCCAAATGCCACTCAATTATAGGCGTAATCATCCTAATCTTTTTATATATCAATTATCCTACCACTTGTCTTTTTTAATCTAATTGTACACATTAATTCATCAATCTCCCAATTAATAACAATTAATTCCAATTTACTAATTGGAATGCAATCAAACCAAAATGCAAGACATAACAATTTACAATTCACATCATAGTCACTTTAAAATCTTTCATATCCCAGGATAAGTCAATTGAGTGCATATGTTATCTTTGTAATGTGTACAATTATAATTCATGTGTGAATGGTAATGTTATGCATGCATATGCAATGCTTGATCTAGGGTTCTAACCCTAAGCATGTTCCAGAAATTGGATATTATAAGTCTCCTACCCTTAAGAAATTTCGTCCTCGAAATTCTTACCTAATTGATCAAATAGGTAGGGCTATTGATTCCTCATGTGCTCCTTCATTTTCCATGTAACTTCCCCACTCGAATGATTCTTCAGAGGACGTTCACCAATGGGATCACTCGATTTCTCAACTATTTATTCTGATAACCAATTATCTTAACCGGTTCCTCAACATAACTTAAATTACTTGCAATTTTAACTTCCTAAACTGGTAACACATTCATCAGATCAGATCGATATCTCTTAAGCATACTCACATGAAACACATTGTGTATCTGAGTCATTTCAGCAGGTAATGCTAACTCATAGGCCAATGGTCTAACTCTCTCTGTGATCTTATATGGACTAATGTATATAAGGCTGAGCTTACCCTTTTTACCAAATCTCAGCACTCCTCTCCAAGGTGATACTCTCAGAAACACCTTATCTCCCACCTGATCCTCTATATCTCTCCTGTGCTGATCCACATAACTCTTCTGTCTATCTTGTGCTATTTTAATTCTGCTTCGGATCAATTTCACTTTATCAACAGTATCTTGGATTAGTTATGGATCTTTAACAATCCTTAGACCCTCTTCATCCCAATACAAAGGCGAACGACACTTTCTGCCATATAACGCCTCATACGGTGCCATACCGATACTACTGTGATATTGATTGTTATAAGCAAATTCAATCAAAGCTACATACTGATCTCATGCTCCTTGAAAATCCAAAACACATGCTCTAAACATATCCTTAATAGTCTTAATAGTCCTCCCACTCTGTCTGTCTGTCTGAGGATGAAATGTAGTACTAAAGTTCAACTTTGTACCCAAAGCTGTCTGTAAACTATCCCAAAATCTTAAGGTAAATCTAGGATCCTTGTCCAAAATAATGAACACTAAAGCTCTATGTAACCTCACTACCTCATTCACATATCTCCAAGCTAATTGATCTAATGAGTTATTGTCTCTCACTAGCGAGAAATTAGCTGACTTGGTTAATTTATCAACAATGACCTATATGGTGTCATGTTGTCTCCGAGTTCTAGGCAAACTCATAATAAAATCCATAATGATCCTTTCCTATTTCCACTCTGGAATAGGCAAAGACTGTAACTTACTAACTGGAGCCTGATGCTCTACTGTAATATGTTGGCAAGTTAAACACTTAGCCACATATTCAGCCATTTTCTTTTTCATCCCTAGCTACCAGAAATGTTGATTCACCGTATTATACATCTTAGTAATACCAGGATGATAGCATAAGCTGCTAAGTGTACTTCTTCCAGAATCTCTTTCCTCAGTTCCTCAACATCGAGTACACATAACCTCTGTTTCAACCATAATGTCTCATTCCTCAATTCAAACTCAGAACTCGAATTCACTTTCAACTTCTCAATAAGCTTCATTAGTTTAGGATCTTTACTCTGGGCTTTACTGATCCTCTTATGTAACACAAGTCTCAACTTTAATGTACCTATCAATACCTCATTCTGCCCCAAATTTAACTCAACATTCAATGCTTTTAATTGAACTAGGTTAGGCAACATCGATAACTGTACTTGAGCCACACTGCTATTGGATTTCTGGCTTAATGCATCAGTTACTACATTAGCTTTACCAGGATGATACTCAATTGTACAATCATAGTGCTTCAATAATTCTATCTATCTCTTCTGTCTCATATTCAACTCCTTCTGACTCAATAAGTATTTCAAACTTTTATGATTAGTAAATACCTGAAAAGTTTCTCCATACAGATAGTGTCTCCAAATCTTCAAAGCAAATACTACTGCAGCAAGCTCTAAATCATATACTAGATAGTTAAACTCGTGAGACCTTAATTGTCTCGATGCATATGCAATCACTCTACCATGCTACATTAGTACACATCCTAATTCCTGGTGTGATGCATCACTATACACCACATATCCTCTAGATGCAGATGGAATAGCTAACACCAGTGCTATAGTTAACCGATACTTTAGCTCCTCAAAACTCCTTTAACATTCATCACGCCATCTGAATGGTGCATTCTTCCTCAAAAGTATAGTCAAAGGGGCTAAGATTAGTGAAAACCCCTCGACAAACCTTTGGTAACCTGAGCCACTCCATACAAACTCCTTGATCAACCTATCAATTTTCATCAATATACTATTTGGTAAAGCAAGGTGTGAGCACTAATATATAAAGGTTATTAAGTTTAAATATTGCTAACTATAACCTTCCACCATAAGATAAGAATTTGCTATACCAGGAAAGCAATTTCTTTTCCACATGGGAGATCAAAGGAGCAAAATCTGCTCCACTGAGTTTGTTGCTAAAGATGGGAACCCCCAAGATATTTAAAAGGAAGACGTTGACATTTTGGTCCCAGAAATTGAGTTCACATTAGTTTTAGGGTGAGTAGAAAAATATATGGAGCTTTACATTAGATTGAAACTCAAAATTGGGATTGGTTAAAAATTTTACAAAGAACTTATCATCAAGTTTTTAATGTATTATTTGACCCACAAAGTATTAGTAGATCATCATCAAAAGATAGTTATGATATTTTTAGTTTCCCACATATGCGATGAAACTTAAAGCAACGTGACCTTACTATATTTAAGGAGATGATCATATACAAGACCTCTATAGTGATTGCAAATAGATAAGGAGACATGGGATCTCCTTATCTCAAACCTTGTGTAGCCATAAAAAAGGATAAGGTCTCTCCATTGACCAAAATAGAAAAGGAGATTGAGGTGATATAAGCTTGGATCCATATAATAAAACTATTTGGATAACCAATGGCTTAAAATGTGCTTAGTAGAAAATCCTAGTTAATAGTATCAAAGGCTTTGGTGGTCTTTTTATGATACACAATTCTTGATATGTTTTTTGGAGTTATACCTAAAGAGTTCTTATATACAGATAATACTGTCCCCTATGCTTCTTTCTTACACGTATGCACCTTAATATTGTCCCCTATGCTTCTTTCTTACACGTATGCACCTTGATAAGGATTTATAAAATTAAGAAGTGGTTTCTTTAATCTATTTGTCAATATCTTCAAGATAAACTTATAAATTACATTGGCAATATGTAGTAGGCCTATAGTCATTAAGACTAAATGGGTTGGGAACTTTAAGGACCAAGCATAGATAAGTTTTATTTAGTTCAGTGAGTAATCTATCATTCCTGAAGAACTCTAAGATAACATCAACAATCATTGGACCAATTTATTCCTATGTTACTTAGAAAAACATTACATTGAAACCATTGACCCAGGAGCTTTGCCAGGACGAAAGGAGAACATGGCTGATTTGATTTCCTCAATGGAGACTTCCTTGATCATTGCATGGGTATGATGAGGAAGTAATGAGCCTCGAAGATTGCTTACCAGCTCCTTAGGAGGTTCAGTTATACCTCTACTCCTCCCCAAGATATTTCTAAGATGATCCCTTATTAGTTTGTTTAACTTATACTGCTCATTGGCTAGATTCCTACTTGAGTCCTTAAGTGAAATAATTCTCTCTTTTTTCCTTCTACATTTGATCATACTATAAAAGCATCTTAAGTTCCTGTCCCCCTCTTGTAACCAGTGAATTCTGAACTTTTGCCTTACATGGGAGTTTAAAGGATTTCTTTAGTTCAACTACTTTAAGGTCCTTTAATATAAGATCATTGGGGTGCTTGGTAAGGGCCTCTTAAGCCTTAGTTGCTTGGTAAAGGCCTCTTAAACCTTAGTAAGTCCATCAAAAGCCATTCTCTAATTTTGTAACATTAGATCAACATTATCTTTCAACAAAAGGGTGTATTCAACTTTGATTATCTTTAGGTTTTTGTAAACACCAGTAGGTATAGGTGTGCAATAAAAAAAGAGTGAATTATCAAAGGTGGCATAACTGTCAGGGAAACTAATAAACCACATGCTATTAAATAAGCATCTATGAAGCTTCCTTTGAAGAAATATATCTCCACTTTAACGATTGCTCTAAGTGAATAAATGCTTAAAGTATCTAAGATCCATTAGACCCAGGTTTGAAGTTAGATTAGATAATTCATGGAATCATGAGTGCAATCACTTCCTATTGCCTTATGATTCAAAAGGAGATAGTATATAGTTGTAATCTCCAGTTAGCATCCAAAAGAAATTGGTAATGGATTCATTGTCCTTATATCAGACCAAAGATCTATTCTTTAATATTCCCAATTGGTAGCATATATCATCATAATTGCTAAATGTACATTGGAGGTTTTCAAACTTAACTCATAATGTATAAACTAGTGTGCAGTACTAGTTACAAAGTTTTAAAAAAAAGAAGAGGGATCAAAAGACACTATTACTCCATCATTAGGGTAAGCTGAGTGATTGCTAAGAGTAGTCCATCCATATTGAAAAAAACAAAGGCCCTTTTTATGTTGTTCCCTCTTTGTTTTGGTCTCAATAAGACGAATAAGATAAGGCTTCTTGAGGCCAAGGAAGTCCTTAAGAGCTAGTTATTTATTTAGGTAGTTTAAGCCCCTCAAATTCCATATTAGTAATCCTATTTTCCTTGTTTGGATTTGGCTTTCTTTCTTCTAGTCTTGTGATTACTATAACTTTGGTCGAACTAATTCTCAGTCAAGGTTGTTGTATTAGGGGAGCTTGTTTTTTTTTGGAGCTCATCCTCTTCTACATTCATCATTAGGTATTTCCCTTTACTTAGAATGGTAAAGGGTGTTTTCACTACTTACATTTTGTCCTTCACTGTTAAGGGGGTGCCTACAAGTTCCTTTAGTTGAAGAGGTACATCAAAGTTCATCTTTGCTCCTTATTTGGGTTGATCTTTAGTTTTCTCAATCACACTTAAACTAGAGGATTCATGGTTTTACAAGGTATCAATTGTTCCTGTGAATTAAGTAGTTTTTATTATTTTTGTATTCACACATTTAGTGTTTATGGTATCTTAATATACTTGTTTCCTAGGCCTCCAAACTTTCACTAGTTCCTTTTTAACGGTTTTTTAGGATAAGACACCTTTATTGAGTCTTTTAACAAGTCACTATTCCCTTGAGGATAGGACACCTTTACTGAGTCTTTTAACAAGTCACTATTCCCATAAAACCTTATGATTTACATGGAGTTAGGTAGATCTTTATCTAGTTCTAATTTTATGCATGCCCTCTCAAAATCTATTCTCTTCAAGTTTGCAGTGTTATCGTCCAGGGCTATTAGATTACATAAAGAGCTAGACAAGTAATTAAATCACTTTGAGTACCAATATTCCAAAGGGACACAATGGAACCCATATTGGGATAATCTTTAGCTATATCCTATCTAACATCACCCTCGAGTTCCATTTCTTAAGCAACATAGGCTTACCTTGCATATGCCAAGGTTTAAGATCCATGACCTTCTGAGCAATTTTTTCTAAAGCAATTTTTTCTAAACCTGAAGATGAAGAACTCATTTGCACTCATTAAAGCGATTTTTAGACCAAGGTTCCTCCAATTTGTATCGCCTTTGGTGGAAAAGTGGGAAAGCTAATCAGTTGTCCAAGAAATAACCTATCAACACTACACCCCGTTTCTTTATGCCTTTCTATAGTACCTTAGGTGATGGGGAAATTAGTCCTCCACTGCCTGGTTAGGTTACAAAATGGAGCCTCCTAAATGATTCAGGATCTCCTACCATCTTTCTCTGAAGTTTGCTTTAACATGTACTTGTCACTTGCTATAGGAGCTACCAAAGTCTTCGATGATGGGTGTAGATGGAAGGCAATGTCAGAATGGAGGGTTGGTGAAGGAGCAGGTAGGGCGGTCAAGGGCCAAACTCGCTTAGGTTTAAACTTTTTACCAATAATAATAAACTATCAAATGAAAAGCTAAGATGGGAGTTTTAAAAGAAAGGAGGGTTACTTAAAGTGAAAACCAAACTACTACAAAAGTGGTCTGGATCAACAAAAAAGGGTGGGTAATAAAGGAAAAGAAGGAAATGGGAGCTTCTCTCAAATCTTGAATTGTTCAATCATTTTACTTCCTAATTTTGAACTATTTATGGCATGAACTCTTGTTATAATACTTATGGAGTCAAAGACCTATACTATTGTTATTATATAATATTTTTGACATAATTATTCTTTAGTATATGATGTAAATTGTAATATTTTAATTATTTTATATTATTCTTAGTTTTATATCTGTATGATAATTAAACAATATCTTTCTTATATTAATAATAGCTATTGTGTATATGTGAAATATATGAAAAGTAATATTAAAGAAATAAATAGATAGTTGTTATTCCGAGCTTGTATTATTGTGATTTTTAAATCAAGATTGATGTAAAATTAAAAATTATATAGCACAATAAATTGAGAGTATTTTGTAATTTTAAAAATTTTAATAATTATTTTATAATTTTAAAAAATTATCTAAAGCAATACTTGATATTAACTGGTGCCAATAGTGTACCATATTAAAACATCAATAACGGTGCAATATTATAGATATGGTAGTGGTACATCCCAAAGAAGATATTAGCAAAAATAATATGTTTTCATCTAAACATCAAACTGATACAGTGGCTTGGTTGCCACCTGATTATATAAGCAGTGTGCTTTTGGTACTAGAAAGTCAATATGTTATTTATATGGACAACAAAGTCATTATGAAAAAGAATGCCCTAAAATTAATTATTTTATCTCAGTTTTCTAAAACAATTGACTAAAAGTGTATTTTAAACTTTAACATTTACACCAGAATTTAAATTGAAGCCTAACATTTCGAAACGTTCGAGCTAAACCTCAACGTTTACAAAATGTTCAAATTAGACCCTACAAGGACAAAAGATCTGACGAAGGATACCCTTTGTTAGTTAAATGTTACGTGACTTTTTTATTACGTAGTTTTTTAATTTTACATATTAGTATCATCCACTAACATGTTTTTAAAATAAAATAGGTCTTATAATGTCATTCTTATAAAACAGATTCTCATGTCTTATTCTTATTAAGGAAACAAATACGTGCTTTCCTGTGATGTGGGAAGAGGTAAAGAACAAGAAAACAATGATCTTTCCAAGCTCACGGAATTGGATACTGATTATAATGACTCTTTTCCTTTTTCTTGGCAGTAACAAGCTTAGAATTCCTAGCAGTAACCTCACTTGTGTTAACTCAAACTACAACATCCATGTCTTTACTTGATTTCTTCTTCTTTGTAGAAATCACTTTCTTCAAGTGCTCTTTCACATCAATAGTAGGTGCATCCTCTATCTTTTCTGTCTCGATAGTTTTGTTTGCTCAATGTCTAGCACTTGCACCAATAGGTTGGTCCTGGAACTCCTTTGCTTCCTGTAAATACTTCTTCTTTTTCTTCTTTCTGACACTTTTGCTGTCACCTATGACATTTTCCTCTTCCTTTCCCAGTTCCTCATTATCTTCTTTTTTATCTTGTGCAGTACCTACCCAATATACAAATTTCCACTTCAAAATAGTTTTTGTTGCGCTGGAAAGCTCCACTTCAAAAAGTGCCACTGTTTGAATTAATCAAAGCTATCATTAAGGATGGAAAAAAGGCAAGAGACAAGTGGCTATTAAGTTAGAACTTTAAATTCTTTCTTTAATCCTCAATAACCAAAAAACAACTCAATTATCCATTAGTAACCAACTACCAAACAACAACATTATCTAATATAAAGACCTTAAAGAAAAAAAGAACATCATCAACCCATGAAAAAAAATCCAAAAATCCATTACCACAATAGCAACTTCCTTTCCCACCTTCGGATCACTACGAGCACTACCTTAGACAGAGCCAGGTGGAGTAGTTATAGCATAGTATTCATCATCTATGTACACCAACGATTTCACCACGAGAGGCATCATAGCCCAAATAAACCTCCTACTCTCTAGCTATTTTTTTTATTACATTAGGTATCCCAGCTTAGTCGGACTAATCCTAAACCCCTAAAACCCCACCCCAATATCTCTATAGGATGTAAATATAGAACCCAGGATCCCTCAGGTTCCTACGTAGCCTATACACTTCTGCGCACAATGAGTCGACACATACTTGATTAGTCAACTGCTGATTGATCGCTGGCTCTGCTAAGCATTAGGTTCCCAGCAGCCCTTGGATTCCCTAGTAGCTTCACCACTGATTCATCCTTTCTGCTCCTTCCTGCTCCCTCCATTTGCTATCAAGAACAACCTAATTCTCGAACCCAAAAAACCCAAATCTTTACACTCAAACAAATTGTTAATCTTTGTTCCCTTTTTCTATTTTTCTCTTCTTTACCAGATAACAAGCATATTACTTTTGCTTGCTTTGTGAGCAAAGTTCTCTTTTTAACATAAGAATATGAAAATTTTCACAAAAAATTTAGATGGGTTGTTATTGAAATGGAAGAAGTATAACAATGGAGGTAGTATTCTAGAGAAAGATATCTAGGGCTTTCAGAAGGTGATATTTTCTCTATGACTGTCAATGATATTCAAGGAGAAGGAGAAAAAAGAAAGATCAACTAAAATGAAACGGTTGTGGGATCTACTTTTATTTTAAAATAATAACGCTATGTTGGCAAGAGTCGTTTCACTAATAGGCACCAGATTACCTATGCCACTAATGACGGTCCTACTCTGTGCTAGAATTAAAACGTCGACGTTTTAATTCGTTTTAATTAAAGCAAGAGTTCAACGCCTCAGCTTATCTTGAACCAAGCCGATTCGTTTTCTTCCTTTGATTTTGCTTCCAACTTCAAACTCTTTTCTTCCCCTTTTGGATTAATTCATGGAACATCTCAGATTGAGCTTTAGGATTCTTAAAGGATGAGGTATGCTCTGCCACTCTCTCGCTTTCGTTTCTTCTATAAATCTCCCATGTCTTTTCTCTCCCACTCTCTCGCTTTCATTTCTTCCACGAATCTCGCATACCAGTTCTCTCCCACTCTCTCGCTTTCGTTTCTTCCACTCTCTGATGCACTTGTAGTTTCCTATACAGATATGATTTATGTATCCGAGAGATATCTGAATATGAGGAATGGTACAGTTTTTACTCTTTAGCAGTGTGTGCCCTAAGAAAGAAAGGTTTGTACATTACCCCACACTCGAAGACTAAATTTGATTATATTCCATTTTGTTGCTACATGGTTACTCGGTTATTAAATTCTTTCTGACTATTTATAAGTAAAGTCAACTTCAATCATTTATTCATGAGCATTTGCTGCCTACTATTTGTTAGAATATAATTCATTTGGATCTGGGAAAGGTATGGATGTTTTTACAGAAGAAAGTTAAATATTGTATTTTGAAGGTTTTTATTGATACTAAACTCAGAGAAGTCGTTCTCAATTTGTGCATGTGTTGGTTGCTATTAGGTTAACTGTACCATAATTGTGATGATGACCTCTGTGATTTTGTAGAGTTGGATCGTGATTTACAAGTTTAAGGGTAGAAATTAGAGAAGCTCTTGAAAAAGATAATCACAGATAGATTCTGAGAATATATATGATTATGTAGATATAGAAGTGCAAACAGTATGGGTATTTCATTCCATGTTTTAAGGTCAGTTTATTTAATACCATATGTGATGCACTGTTTGGAGTCCTTGATGCTTGTAATGTTCTTCTGATTTCAACATCTCAAGCTCGTTGGTTGGTTCTGTAGTTAAATTACTCCTCTTTGATTTATAATTCATGATATATCTTGCACTTCATGGTTAACATAATCTGCCTTCTATTATTAGATTTTGGAAGCAATAACAACACCTAGATATTGTGAAAATTTTTCTCTGGAGCGATTGGAGTTGCTTGGAGATTTAGTACTAAAGTATGCAGTAAGTTGCCACCTGTTTCTGAACTATCCTCAAAAACATAAAGGCTAGTTATCTTATCAGCACTCATTGGCTGTTTGTAATTCAACCTTACATAAATTGGGCATAGGTTGTGGCATACAGGTACTGAACATCACATCTGATATCGTATTGGTTAACCAATTGGTATTTCTATGAAAACTTGTGTATCCTGACACTAAACTTGCTTACTCGGCATCTTTGTTAATTTGAATGTTCTAGAAGTAAATGGTTGAACCCTATGTGCTTACTATGAAGAAGTTAGTGCCTCATTTGGATAATTCTTCTCTATTAATAGTTTTAGAAAGTGAAACTTAAATGGAACATTGTGCCAATTATGCCATTCATCTCATTTTTTATCTTACAATGCATGCACCTGAAATTCAAAAAAGATGAATATACATACATAAATTATCTTAATGTATTCACGCCCTCCTTTTAAGTCCATCAACACTCCAAGGTTAAGTGTAGAAAAGGATTACTTTGAATACTTGAATCTAGTATTCATAATTGTTGAATATTATGATGAATTGTGAGTGGGAGAATGTCTAAATATTGAACTTTTATATTGTATAACTAAAAATATGCGCTATTGTAACTTTCCACCTTATAGGAATAGGGACAATAATTGATTCACCTAGGCTCTGCTGAATGCGAATTGGAATCTTTTTTTTATATTTTGAGTACATTAGGAAATACAACTAATTAGTGAATACATCTCAATAAGTTGTCAATTAGGTTATATATTTTTCTTATTGGTAGGGTTATATACGAGATAGAGCATTTGATCCACATCGTTGGATTGCTCCAGGGCAACAACCTATACATCCTATTCCTATAAGTGTGGGGTTGATACTTTTGAAGTACCTTTGGATGCACAATATCAAACTGAAGATCCAACAGTTAAGGTTATAAAGTCCTGTGATATGGGTCATAGATGGATATCCTCCAAATCAATCTCTGATTGTGTTGAAGCTGTCATAAGAGCATACTACATCAGTGGTGGACTAGTTAAATGAGCTTGAGGTTTGTTTCTACTATTAAAATTATGCTCCTAACAAATTATTTTTAATCTGTTTTATCCAGCTAAGTTTTATCTATATAAATAATATGTATTAAAAAAAGCTTGAATCACCTATCTTGTTTTTTATGACTATTTAAAATTATATCATTAGACTTTATATATGTTATATTGTCCTTTAGATAGTTTCAAAATACATAATGATGTTCTCGATAGTAAAAACTCTAAATAGGAAGATATCAAATAGCCATGATAATAATTTTCTGATAGTTTAGAAAATTTTATGGGGAATTACTTATAGATCATTTTTAGGACTTTCTTTGGAAAACATTCATTTGAAATTATATCATTAGACTTTATATACATTATATTGTCCTTTATATAGTTTCAAAATACATAATGATGTTCTCGATAGTAAAAACTGTAAATAGGAAGATATCAAATAGCCATGATAATAATTTTCTGATAGTTTAAAAAATTTTATGAGGAATTACTTATAGATCATTTTTAGGACTTTCTTTGGCAAACATTCATTCTGTTGGTTTAAAAGTAGTTCCTGGTAAGCTAGATTGTATCCATTTTCAACTATGAAGAAAAAATTTGCTTTCTTTAGTAGAGGGAGGGCATAAGAAGGAATTTACAAATGGTTGGAAATGGATACAATCTAACTCCAAGTTTCTAAAGTAACTATAACCAACGAACTAGTAAATAACCTATATTTGGTAGCAAATGAAGATTGATTATTACAAAATTGAAATCAGTGTTTTAAGCCTAATTAATTGCAATTTTCAATATAGCAGAAGATAGGAATTGTATATTCTGACGGTTGTTCAAGGATAAGGAAAGATGGTTATTTTCGTTCTAACTCTAAAAATGGAGGTAAAATTCTGATCAAGTTCATCTTTTGCAGTTATTGAGGAAATTAGCATAGTGAAAGGAGGACCTCAGTCCACTTTGTTTGATCTTTGTAAGAGATTGCAATGGTCAATACCAAAATATGAAGCAAAAGAAAATCAGATGAGGTTTGCAATTTCCTCCTGTGTGGTTTCTGTTATCTCTTCAGGAATTCTTATGTAGGTGCATATGCTATGCTTTGAAGTACCTCGTGAAAATTGGGTGATCAAGCATCTCCTCCCAACATTTATGAACTTCCCAAGACTGTTTCAATTTCTACACTAGTCATTCCTGCTTCATCTATCTACAGTGTGATTATCCCCCAACTTTCAGAGGTTATTGAATTTTCTTTTCTTGTTTTTCTTAAGTGATGTATAGTTGTATTGTAACTCTAATTACAAGGTACACTTGGATTTTCTGGGTTTTTGGATTATGATATTATCAATTTTCATCTTTTTCCATTGCGTGACTTTATTTCTCTTCTATATTTGGCAGAAAATGGAGAAATTGCCAGGAGAAGAAAATTGTTATGCCTCTTTTTGGAAAAAGTTATGTTCTCTCCATCATTGTAACTTTGTGTTGTCTTGTATTTGCCATTTTTTGGTTTGTACATCGACATGCATCATATTCATAGATTGGGAAAATTAGCTCCAAACAAAACCGAGAATTAGGCTACTGCTGTAATAATAACTCCCATAGAGCTGAAACCAACGGTACTGAGTGGCAATGAGAGACCTGAAACTAGTATTATAGTTACTTCTCTTTGCTCTCTTTGGCACATATTAAAGGAAAACTAGAGTTAAGGCTAATACTTGTATTATTGTTGTTTAGCTCATGAATCTAAAGATCTTTGCATAGCAATTATACTTGTAGACTGTGTTTATTCTCAAAGTTGACTAGTGTTGATTTGTTTTCAAGAATGTTACTTTCAAGATTGTAACCCATGAATACACACTTATATGCAACATGGTTTCTTTTTGTCCATTCCACCATGAGTTTCTCAAAGCTTCATTTACATTACGGCTTCATTTACATTTTCACTTTTGCTAATATTTTCCCCCATAATGTCATCCTCGAAAAAAATAGAAGTTCGATGTTCGTTTTTTTAATACCATTATAAGAAGTTTCATGACAATCTCAAGAATTAAACATTTTGCATTTTAGCACAAAAATATTTTTTAACATAAGGATTTGTCATTTATAAACAATACATAATCAACAAAATATATAAAAATTACATCATAATAAGAGTATAAGAAAAAAAATTGCCAATTGTCACTAGGAAACAAAATATGCACCTTGTCGATAAAGATGTACAGATTTACTTAAACACTTTACTTTCTTTTCATTTTGTATTTACAAAATATGCCTTCTGCATATGGAGCTAGACAATTACATGTCTCAACGAAACCACCTATATCTGCACTATTGTAGTTAACATTACTAATTTGTCGTGAGTTATTTATCATCACATCGCTCACACCATGTGGTTATTGTGCCTATAAGAATCATAAAAAATAGTATCGTTAGTGAATTGTGAATAAGTTACTAAACATAATGTTGCTAGTAA
>JAOTAY010000006.1:20536591-20551947 GCA_025629805.1 Erythroxylum baracoense
TAATCAATTACATTAAACCAAAGTCTAGCCCATTTCTAAATGAACATTTGGGCTTCTAATTAACCATTAATTAGTGCCAGCCTAACATTCAATTATGGGCTTCTAAAACCTCCATTTATATTTTTTACTTAGCTTGATAACCTTCCTTGAAGCCAAGTGGGGAATCTTATTGGACTTTGATAATTCAAGCTCCAATAAGGCTAGAATTAATTTAATCTCATTAGAATTAATTCTAGCTTATTAACTAAATGTCATTCCACTAAAAAAAATTAGTTGAACTCTTGAATTACTAAATATTACGAGAACACATATTTCAAATAAGATGTCCAATTGAAAACACTATTATGAACCTTATTATAGCCATCTGCACAACAAAGGTTAAAATTACCATTATGCCCTTTTATTGGTTTTTCCTTCTAGATCTCCCATCTTACTCTATATGGTGATTAACACACAAGATCTCAACTTAGTGTTAAGAGTTGATAGGTAGCTAGTCCGTGAAACTCCTAGCACCAGTTTAATCACCAATCTCCGTAAAACATATAGAAGTGATGATATTACTATAAACTCTTTATTTGAGTGAATGTTCCCTAATACATGTTTCAATTAATAATTCCAACATACAGACATTGGATTAATACTCTATAAAAATCCATTCCGATCATATCAAGAATTATAGCGAAACATATATGAGTTCACCATTCATCAAAATTGCGGTCCATAATAAGCAAATGCTAAAATGTATGTTTTAAGATTAAGGTAACAACCTACTTTATTCATTAAAAGAAACGTGATTTTGGATTCATTTAATTGTGTCATTATTGATTGTCAACTACTATCATGATATGAAACTTATCATTCCATTGAAGTAAACTCCTTTACTTACATAGAGATAAATCGCAACACTACAGTCTAAACCATAATCAAGCGACCAACATGATTATTCAATTGTAAATCAATTAATTTAGATTCTAATAATATACATGTTTCTCATACATCTCTATGTATATGTATATTACTTATGAAAGAATATTGGTACCTTATGACTAGTTTTATTATGTTCATACATATAAAACCAAACTCTTTTGTTTTATTAATAATAAATATTTTCATTACAAAAAATAACTGGAAGAAATTAAGTTATAAGTAAATACACTTACTTTCTAAGGCACTATATTTACGTAACTCTAACACCTTTTTGTGTTAACCTTTGGCTTGAATGACCTACCATTTATTATCCCTTGCTACCCCCGTTGAGCCTTTGTCTCTTGAAAACCCCACATGTTAAAACCTGAAACCCTATTAACCTTCCCATTCACAAGCTTAGTAAAGTATTAAGTGATGCATTAGTTGGGATTTTTGCTACAAATTTTTTCCGAGATGAATTGAGTGGTTCTTCTACTCTTGAATCATGTTGTATTTAGTTGCTATTTTGTTCATTGTTTCTTCCATGTTAAAGAAAGAAGAAAAAAGAAAACAAAAGAAAAAGGAAGAATATTTCAATAACATCAATAAGTACAGAGTAGTAGTATTTTTACACTTGTGTATCTCAGAATTATGTTTAGTTATCCCTTTGTCCACTTATTACTTTACGAATGTTATGTTAAACCCTTTACCCATTTTTCCCACCTTAACCCTTACCACATTACAATTTAAAGCACGTCCTTTTGATCTATTTATGCATGTAA
Organism: Erythroxylum baracoense; assembly: GCA_025629805.1. Taxonomy (NCBI): domain Eukaryota; kingdom Viridiplantae; phylum Streptophyta; class Magnoliopsida; order Malpighiales; family Erythroxylaceae; genus Erythroxylum; species Erythroxylum baracoense. The sequence goes on from JAOTAY010000006.1 coordinate 20,538,280, forward strand.
TAATTGTAGAGGAGAATTGGTGCATTAGAAAGCCTATGGTAGTGTAGTTTCCTATAGGGAGCTTAAGCGAAACACTTACCATTAAACACTTGAAAGAAATAAGTAAAACCATGAGGAAGATTCATTTTGCATTTATACTTATCTTTGAGTGATGGTGCCATATGTTGAGTTTGCTTATGTACACTAATGAAAAGTAGTCATGATATGTGTAGTAACTTGATATTTGGGTTGGCTAAAATTTGAGGGATTGTATGCTTTGATCTTTGTGAAAATAAAGCAATAAAATTGATTGGTTGTGTTTATTTTCCTTGAGGACAAACAAATATTTAAGTGTGAGGAACTTGATAGTTGTGCATTAGTGTGTGTTATTCTAAGTATTTGGCATGTATTTCTTCCATAATAGATTATTATTGTTGTGTTTTAGGATTTATTTTGCATGTTTTGTTTAGTTTAATCTTCATTGTGTTCTTTTATGTTTGATGTTAATTTAGGGCAAGAATTGATCATTTTGGTGTAGGGATGGACGTTGGCCACATTTGTGATTGAGCTAGAAACCAAGAGAGGAGAAGAGAAGAGGAAGAATTATGCACAAGAACCTACGGTCGTAGGTTTCATACCAATTCCCATGATTGTGGGATGTTTAACCCATGGATATATGCAGGGTTCACTTATTCTTTTAGGTTTTCATGATTATTTAAGGATATAAACTCCTACCGATGAAGGAGCTTCAAGTGGGACTTGACTCCTTGAGTGAAAAAGCAAGTTTAGAGCTTCGAGAGAGGTAGAGATTCAAGGTTTCTCATTCATCATTAGGAAAAAGAGCATACCAAAGCTGAATTTTCCAGATTCGGTATAAGAAGAGGAAGAGTTTGATTCAATAAGTTTTCTTTCATTTTTCTCTTCTAAAATTAGTATGATGGATTATTTGATTGTTGGGGATGTTATGGACATCATGAGGGGCTAGTTTAATTATAGATATTACTTTTAAACTTCTTGTTAAACTTGTATTTTGTTGATTTAAATGATAAATGTTTTTTATGAATGTTGAATATATATATACCTTATAATATATTGACAGATTGAGTTAGGTTATTTGTGTAGAATTGTACAATGAGAGTTGGCATTCTATAGATTTACGTTCATCAAGTTAATTAATTAGTTAAAAGAGAGATCTTAGCTAATTTAATTGATCACCCATAGGATAATTTCATAACTAATTGAATTGGTGGATTGATTTTGTAGACTGAGAGATTGCTTAATCATTTCCATTTAATTTGGTTAAGGACAATTGATTACACCTTTAGAGATGGTAATTAATACATTAGGATATCTTAGGTGGAACATAATTCAATTAACAAAATAGGAGAGAGACAAGATAGTGAAAAGGGATCTCTAGTTGTGAAAATCTTAATTCTAAGTTTATGCATATTTAGTTGTCATTTATGTTTTATTAAGTTGTTTAATTTAATTTAAATTTTCCAGCTTACTTCCACTAAAATTTGGTTATTAAACAAACATTAATTTAAATTAAATGGTTTCTAGGCATAATCCCTATGGGATCGATATCAGCTTAATACTACCAGTCATAACCTATATAATTGTAGCTTTAAACGTAAAACTAAGAGACTATTTCACAATCAACACTACATCAACATGAGAATTTCTTTGATAAGACATAAAATAGCATCCTAAAAATTATAACCATCCTATACATATGCACACCCTACAGTTATACTTTTGAACATCTGCAATCATCAACAATCAACAAATGCTCCACTAGCTTTAAGGCTTGGGTGAGACATTTGGTTAGGTTTAAAGCATGTAATGTGGTTAGCACAAAAAGAAAACCTAATAAAGCTTAAGGGGGCTTATTGAAAGGAAAATCATATCGATGGGTAGGCTATTTGGTTAATGTAGCTCATAAACAAAGAATGCCTATATCATTTCCATGTTAACGTATGTGATAAAAACATGGTCTTTGATAAGTGAGTTTTTAGGTTATGTTAACGCATGTGATAAGAATATGGTCTTTGATAAGTGTGTTTTTAGGTTATGTTTCTAGTGTGTTTCATGTGTTTTAAGTGTTGCTTTGTGTGTTTTAGTTCTAGTTTATTTGATCTTTAGCATCGTTTGCACCTTTTCTTGATCTTTGAAGTGTTTAGTTGTTTCTTTACATTATCTAGTGTTTGAGGGTAGTTTTGGAGCTTACTTTTTATAGGATGGATTAATGCACCTTGTTGATGAATTCTGCAGGTATTAGAGTTGCAGCTGTGGATATAGTACAAGTGATTTAATGGCACCACTGAGCAGAGTTAGAGAATTCAGATGATAATAAAATCTGGCAGAGAGGAAGGACAATGTATGAGGAGCTTGCAGTTCAAATTTCAAGTCAATCGAAGGTCTAATGAGGAAGTTATGGCCAACAAAGTGAAGAGTGCAGAAAGTTGTCAGACAGTGCATGATCGTGCAACTACAAGAAGAATACCTCTTTATTACAATCGTGCTTGTGCACAATCATGCAACTGAAGCTGACTGCCTCTTTGTCACGATCGTGCACAAGCACGATCGTGCAACTGCAGATGATTACCTCTCTGTCACAATTGTGCTTGTGCACGAGGGTGACAACAAAACTTGCTAAAATCAGGTCAAGCATAGGCTTTTAAGTGGTTTGACCCTCCCCTTGATATATAAAAAGGGCTCTAAACCTTAGGAGCCGTGATCCATCAGCAGAACACGCCAAAAAAATAGAAAGAGCGAGTCTTTTAGAGGTTGGACAAAGAGGGAAACGCAAAATCAATCTTGGAAAAGTGGCTACAACATCAAGCTTCAGAGTTTTTCCAGCTTTTTGGAGTAGAGAGAAGGAGCCTTTGACTTTACCCAGTCTTTATTCTTTTCTCTTTATAACTTTTAGTCAAAAAAACATGGATTTTGTTGGATTGTTCACGGATATGAGTAGCCAAACATTTTGTAGGAGTTGTTCTTGAACTATATGTGGAACTCTTGTTATTTTTGATACAACAAAATATGTTTTGTGATATTTATTGTGCTTATACCATAAAATAGACCGAGAGGTTGAGTGTGGTTATTTGAGTTGGTAGTGTAACGAGAGTTAGCTCCTAACAGATCTAATAAATATTCAGGATTTTCCAAATAGTTGAAGAGAGATCTTAGCTGTTTGTTAAAAATCACTTATAGGAGTGCTTAAAATCTTGTTGAAGGATCAGGAAAAGTTAGTAAGTCTACAGATAGTATAACTATTTCTAATCCATTCAATTAGGGTCAACTAATTACACCTTGAGAGAGGGTAGTTAAACATTAGAAAATCTTGGGTCAAGCATAATTGGATCAAGAATACAAGAGGAAAGCAAAATAGGGATCGAGTAACTCCTAATTTTAAACCTTGGCTATCAAATTACCGCACTTGCCTTAATTGGGTGTTCATTGCTAGTTTAATTAATTTTCATTTAATTTCCAGTTTTTAATCTCTTGAAATCGTTTTCTTAAACAAAACTTAACCTAAATTGAGTGGTGTCTAACATCAATCTCTGTGGGACGGTATCTATTTTTAACTACAAGTAACGACCATTATACTTGCAGTTTTTTGACGTAAAATTAATAGCTTGGTTTGCAAACGACCAAGAACAAATAAAATATGACATGATAGTTGCAGTAGTGATTTGTATGTAAATCAATTTAGTGATTGATATGCTAAATTAAGAAAGACTGGCTTTATTCAGATGTGCAAACACCAGTGAAATCCACTTAGATGCACAAACACCAGTGAAATTGATGCATCTATGTTTGAAATGCAAAAGGGGAGTCTTTGGCCATTAAATAAAACATCTAAACTTAAATGTAAAACTCTAGGCCCTTCAAATTCTTTATTGCAGTTGATTTTCTATCATATTTCAATTAGTGAAAGGATTTTCCCCATAGCAGGTAAACCTGAGAACATCTCATAATCAATTTCATTAACATTTTTTGTACAGCAATTATCCCCAAAAAGAAAGGGATGAAGTCTACATCTAGATAGATTAAATTTACATGGAAAAAGCAAAAGCTTCTTTGGATAAACACCTTACCTTCGTAATAAATATTTGGAAGATTGAAAGGATCTTCTAAGCACAAGGACTGTATGACATCCTTCTGAACTCCGCATATTGAAAGAGCAAGTAAAAGTGGCTACAGTTCTCTGGTGTTTTTAATAAAGAAGTATTACTCTAATGCTATAAGCTAAAGGATCGAAGGCCAGTCTAGACAAGAAACCAAATCATCTTAAATAAAAACATCTCTACACTCACTTCAGAACATCAGTTGCTATCAAAGCCAATATTGGTACATTAGGAATGCGATTCATCAAAGATGAAAGATTACGATATGCTAGTCTAATTAAAATAAAAAGTAAAAAGAGTGTAATATAAGGAAACAAAGAAAAAATGAATTATGGACATAACTTGAAATAGCTTTCGAACAACATAATTCCATCTTAACAATATACAAACAATAGCTCACACCTGCGGAGGACATGGCCATCGGAAGAATCTCCTGGGCATAGAAACTTTCGTCGGAGATGACCTTACTCCTCTAGGAAGCGGACTGGAGGTGGTGATGCCGTGAGGATATGAACTGGGCAAGGGCTTAGGGCGGACTAGAGGAGGTGATGCTATGAGGATATGGACTGGAGGAGGTGATGCGGTGAGGATACTATCATCAATCTTCTTGTATAAACTGTTAAAACAAAAAGACAAGGACTTATGAATTAGCTCTGCTCTCTTCGTAACCCAATTGAAAACAAACAGTATATTCATCGATAAAGGCAGGAAACAAAATCAAAGGAGAGAGAAGGCATCGGTCGGCTTGACTTGGGCGAGAACAAAGTAGAAGCTATCAGTTATTAAAACGTTGTCGTAATTGTTGTAGAACAAAAAGGTACACAATTAGTAGCACAAACAATCTTATGTCTCACTGATACACAAAATTTAACATCCTAAAAAAAACCAACGTGACATTTAACCGATGGATGGTAACTTTTGTCAAATTTTCCATCCTCGTAAAATCTAGTTTAAACGTTTTGTAAACAATGGTGTTGGGATTCAGTGTTCAAAAACTTTATGGTTTAACTTAAATTCTAATATTATATATACTTTTGGCCAAAACCATTTGGCAGGCTTGCTTATTTTGGACTGTGGCAAACTCCATTAAGTTCCCCACCAAAACAACTCCTAAATTGCCTGCCACATGTTCCTCCATAAAATTTCTTCTTTTCCCTTATCCCGTCCTCCTCAAAAGGTAGGAACTAAATTTTTAAATACTTCTGTTTTTTATGTCTTAACCTTTATTTTTCATTAAATACTAAAAAATTAACCTTTAACAAAATTCAAATTTTAAAACATTAGAATTTAATAATAAATCTTTTAATTTAATATAAATATAGAAGGTTTATTTAATATAAATACATTCTGATAAAATATTAATTCATTAAAATTTGTTTAAAAAGGGTTGCTTTTAAAATGGATATTAAGATTAAAAATTAAAATATAAATGTACAAAATATTGAATAGCCGTATATTTATCTCTCATTCACAACCAACTCTCATATTAGGAAAAGGCTGGGCATTGAAACTAACGACATCCTTTTTATCCTTGGTAATTGTTTGTACATCACATACTAAAAGCACTACTAGCATAATTACAGGTAAGCTTTGCTTGTTGTGGAGGATCATGCTTCGTCATGCTGACAATAGCTTAAACTTTAACGCACGCAATATTACAAAATTTGACTGCGAATAGTATCCCTTAGCTGAGAACACCAAAAGTGAAAATAGCGTCTCCGAAAGGGAAATAAAATAATGAGAGCTACAGTGAGAAATTTCATCAACTTTGATACGCCAGTCCTTGTGTAATTCAGCCCCGGGGGTGTTTCATGGTACCAAAACCATGATCACTGGCCATGCATAATGCTTATTATTATTGACTAGGAGACACCCAACATGCTTTCATTTCTCTATCAAAAAAAAAAAGGAGACAACTCTAGGTCAAGAACAACAGATAAGAAAGACAATCTCCATTTACAAATAATTCATAACTCTGAATTAGGATCATTCATTTGTCCAGTATATATGCAGCACTTGCCGGTCGCTAAGAGCATTCACATCAGATTTTCAGTAACCATGGATGACCAATTCCACATTTAGCTATTATTTGTGTTTGCTGAACAATTGAAGGGCTTGGATAAAACAGAGGAAGACTAATTTCCAGATCATACAAACTTTGTCTTGGGATTCAACTTTTAGGATATATTATGCTCTTCTAGTACCACTGAACTAAGTAACAGTTCAATCCACGGTAACAGGAAACTAGATAGAAAAGTTAATAACAAAGGTTCACGGCTGATGCAGGTAGCGGAGTTATAATAGTGGCACACTCTTCGTTACCAATTTCAGATTATGTATCCAAAATCTGGGGCTAACAATCCCTTTTTCTTCTCATCTTTGGTGTCTGTCTACTTCTTTGGTTGAAAAGGTAAAGAATTTCAAACATAACTATGGAAAAGTGTGAAATCCACAATCTCTACGCTACTATTATAACTCCACTACCTACATAAGCCGTGCCTTTGTTATTTACTTTTCTATCTACTGTATGCGTGTGTGCTTTTGTTCTTGTTTTTTCTTTTTTTGAAGAAGAAAAGAGTATTATGTATACCAAAATTAATTGGGCGCCACACTGCAACATGCATCAGATAGGGTTAAGACCCCTAGTTCATTTTTGGCATCCATTTCCGAAGTGGATAAATAATCAGTTTCAACATATTTGATTTCAGATATATTAATCAGAAATATACCATGGTTATTAGTATGAAATTTCAGTTATTGCACTGAGAAGGTCCCTGACAGTCGTCATGCAACAATAGACTGAATTAACTACGACTCAAGTCATGGTTAAGGAACAGCCTCAGAATCTGTTCATCATCGACTGCATTTCTGTTCATATTTGAAGAGAACATCAACTATGAGCTTGGTATGAAGTTATTTTATACTTGAAAGGACTGTGGACCATAGAGTAAGCTAGCTCCATCATCAATACAAATCAATTAATTTTCCCCCAGAGCTCAGGATTCAGTTAATAGCAACAGTTAACTGATTACCTTACGGCATTCTTGATTATCCACCATTAAGGTATTTTGATAGACTAACCTCTAGAATTAAAAGAGGGACGCACAAGTGAAGCCATCAGTGACAAGTTGGTTAATGGCATCTCTGAACTTGTAATAATCCTCAACCTTGTTATAAACTTGATGAGAAATCCGAGCATAGGCAGTAATCGAATCAACATCCCCATGTTTTCGAGGGTTGAAGTAAATGGGCACTTCCACCCGAAAACATTGCCTCAAATGAGTCCTCAACTTGAAAGCATCAGAATCGGAAGAAATTCCCAAACAAGCAGGTAATCCAACCATAATCATACTCCCACACATGTGGGGTGGGCATCCAAGATGAGTACCCCAAGCTGACACCAACATAGAACTCATCTGCACCACAGCCTCATGATTCGTTGTCTTAATACCTTCAATCCCACCAGGAAACCTATTAATGAACTCCAAAACACAAGGAACAACCAATTGGGCACTATAGTCCCTAGTCCCAATCCAAGCACTCTCTACAGCCAACCCACTTCCATACTCATGAGAAACAACAGGATGATGCAATTCATCGCTAAAGTTGTCACCTTTTCTCCTACAATACAAAAATGCAACAGAAGGAGGGCAAAAGAACCATTTGTGTAAATTGCTAGTGTAAAAATCGGCCCCAATGTCCATCATGTCAACATCAACACAGCCGATCCCATGAGCAGCATCAACAAACACTTGGTCAACGCCTTCCTCTCTACAAATTTTGACCAAGTCCTTCACTGGAATCACCACACTTGGCATAGAAGTAACATGGTCAATCACAGCCAACCTAACTTTTCTACCATCAGCCTTCCCTCTCTCAAGAGCCTTTCGGAACTCCACTATAATCTCATCATTAGAAGTAACAGGGAATGGTAACGGAACCTCGATAACGTGACCGCCAGCACGAGTAACATAAGCCTCAATGGACTTCTTAACGGCGCCGTAAGCATAGTGAAGCATAACGGCGACGTCTCCTTTGTGGAACCTGCCCTCAGCAAAGGACCACGCGCAGTGCTGCAGGACGATGGCAGCGGCGGTGGTGGCGTTGTCAACGAGGGAGATCTCGTCGACGTGATCGGCGTTAACGAGGTCTTTAATGATGGAGCGAGAAGCAAGGATTGAAGGCCTGAGGTGGTTGAAGTAGAATTCGTCTGGTTGACGGAGGAACTGGAGCTGCCAGTGGTGTTGGGCAGTGAGAACTGATTGTGGGCAGCTCCCGAAACTGCCGTTATTGATGCGAGCCACGGAAGGGTCATGGTGCGAGAACTCGACAGCAATTTGGGAAGCTGTAATGGAGGAAGGACCAAGTTTGGGTCTTTTGGGGATGGTGACTGTGGCGGTGTCGCCATTCACGGCGTGAGTGTGAGATCGGGAGGCCATGAGATTGGCTGTTGTTAGTGTTAGTGTCGTTGGTGAGGGAGAGCGCAGAAGATGGTGGAGGAAGTGGGAGGTGTCAGCAAAACAAAACGTTGATTTGATGAGAGTATTATCAACATATGTGCTTTGTTTTGTTTTCAGCATAAGTTTTTTCCTTTTTTTTAAAATTAAAACAAAAATATTTTTTGCTTTTAAGTTTAGTAAAAAAAAATAATTATTTGAATTTTTTTATTTCTGTTTTCAATTTTAGTTTTTGAAAATTTGTAAAACCATAAAAATGATTTTTGTTTTTTAAATCAATTAAATATATATTATTTAATTATTAAAAATATAAATAATTTAATTGTTTTTAATTTATTTAAAAATATTGTGATATTAGAAATAACAAAATATCTTTTTGTTGATTTATTTTAGTAAATTTACATAATTATTTTAATTTAATTTTTATAATGAATTAAAAATAATTCATAAAAATTGAGTATTTTAATACTTTTAAACAATATTTTATAAAAGAAATTTAAAGAGAATAACGTAATATTTTGCAATATTGTTAACTAACACGCTTGAGTTTAAAATCACGAAGGTGTTTCTTTTAATTAGCATTAGCTTATGAAGTTTTTGTGCAAATGGGCTTAAAGAATTTATCTTTTGAGGTCATTACCTTGAAAATAACATCTAGTATTTAAATCTTTTGAAGCGGCCAATGTGATGGCGATATCTTACAATAGCATTTCATATGATCATATGATGCCGATGCCTTGCGTTTGTGAAGCATCTACTGTTTGTTTTTAAATGTTCATAGTTGCCGTCTGCTTGCAATATTTTAATTTCTAAACGTATATTCTAAATACATTTAGCAGTGAGTGACTTGAAAGCTACCCCTTTCCAAATAGACAAGCAAATAACAAAAATCCACGCCATCATCAAGTGGAAAGCATAAATGATAAGAACCCAACCTAGTCGATTAGTCCCACTGTAAATGAAAATAGACGGATCGGTCGGGAGTTGGGATTCCTTGGAACAAGAAATCATCCTTAAACACCGCCACAACTTCTTAACTTATTTTCATTTCGGTTTTGTTTAAAATTACGGTGTGGTATATTAAGATGATTTACAAATCCAGAGGATTCCTTCATTCTATTTTAGGTATTATAATTAGTTTCTTATTGTCATTTATTTTATGAAGAAAAGTTTTGCGATCATTATTTGATAATTGTTAATAACCATTCATTATTATAAGTAATAAAAATTATTTTTATAACATTAAATTTTTGTTTAATAAAAATGATTATTAAGGATGAAATTAAGGAAGAGTTTACCGGACATGCAACAGAAATCAAGAAAAGGACCACAACCCTTACAACAAAAACCATATTTGGTTATGAAAATAATCGTCACTAAAAGTTCAAAAATCGTTGCCAATATGATAGAATTTTGTCATTATTTTATGGACTAGCATAATAAACATAATTTTGAACTAAGCCCCGATTAATTGATGTCAAGATAATTGGGCATGTTAATTCTCTCTTTAACGTGTCATTGAGCCTGTATTTATGGGCTTGCTATGATGGGTAGGCTTGGCCCATATTTTGTAGTGCACAAGAGGCCCTACTGCTAGCCAACTTTAAATACAATCGTCCCATTGAGAACTGTAAGTGTTTTTTCAAATCAGGTTTAGAATAGCAGTAGAAAATCCTCTGCGTCTCTGTTACGTCGCTTCACAGAAAACAACAATGAATTCAATTGTTCCACAATTTCGAAGTATTTATCCATACTATTATTGAATATAGCATATTGCAATCTTAGGGTTAATTAATTGTGTTGATTAATCATGAAATTAATCTGTAATTTCCTGTTAAATTTCCTTCAATTCATTAGCAACGATCTACATTTATCGCCAGACACGTAACCAAATCCCGTAGTTAAAAACTATAGGCACGTTTTTCTATAATCGTCACTAATAGTTTTTTTCTACGTTTTATTTTCGTAACGAAAAACTATTAGCGATGTTTTTAAAAATTGTCACAAACATCTTTTGGTTACGCTTAATTATCATGCACATTAAAGGTTGCTAAAGCTTACAAGGGCTTTTCCTTCCTGGTTATCCATATTTTGGTTTCCTTGTATTCATTGATTTCTCATTTTTATTTGCTCTCTTCATCTACAGAAACATCAAAAACAAGACTATCAATGAAGATGCATACCATGGTAACAATAGTCGAATATCCACATTCCAAAGTCAAAAGCAATTCTTTAAGATAATTCAGTTTCTCGAGAAAAAGAACTTACCATGTATTCAAACACAAAGTACAAGATATCATTTTCCCGAATTCCTTCCTTGAGCTTCACAACAGACGAATGATTCATTTTTTGCAGTGACTTCACTTCTCTAAGATTTATGCACTCTTCCCACGAACATCATCTCTTCTTCATCTTTTTTACTGCAACCTGTTCATTATTATGCACATAAACGTTATTACAACAAAAGATCATAACAAACAGTCCATAAGATGTCAAATTTGACTGAACTTACAACTTCACTAGTCTGTTTATTAATCGCCCGCCATACACTCCCAAATGTTCCATCAACAACTTTCTTGATTAACTTGTACCTGCATCAAATGTCCCTATTTATAATTGATATCAACAAAAAAATAACCATTAAGTAATATGGTAACCAAACTCACCTCCCTATTTTGTTGTGGAACACAAAGGAGCTCTTTCTTTATTCATAAACAAGTACAAAACTCAAAAGGGATATATGACATTTATGGTTGATTATCCTTAGTGAAACTATGAAGTAAAATGAAAAGCCTTGCTGGTCTAGGAAAACTTCGACTATGGCAACTGAGAGCAGAAAACCAAAATTTTTATAATGGACAAGCTCCATAAACATAATCATCCCAGCACCTGAAACTTCAGGATAACAGAGAGAAGAATGAACAAGACAAGAAGAATAGAACATTAAGCAAAGGACCAACCGCTATGATTGCCTTTGCCAACAAGACTGACACACCAATCTTGAGACACCCCAAAATTAAAATAAAAAATTGCTGCTGATATAGGTAGATAATGTTAAGTAAGCAAGTCTATTGACACTTTAAGCAGTACCCATCAGGAGCAATGGATGATAGATAACGAGCCACACTTCAGGCAGTGGCATATCTAATCTCAAACTACCTAATCAACTTTGATTGATCCTTACAGACTTCAGTCCTGTAACCATATCCTATAGTTAGAGAAACAAAACAATAAAGGCCTCGTTTGTTGTTGGCTGATCAGCCAAAAAAATGGATGATTGACTAAAATCAGTTTATTGACTTTGTAAAGCTATTTGAATTGTTTGGTTATCTTCAACCCAACTAGCTGATTTGAAGAAGCTCCCCTAGAGGAGTGTTTTAACACAATTAGTTGATATTTTTTATTTTAATGCCGATTTTGCCCTCTTTACTCTTTCCTCTTTGACAATCTCAGTTCTGCTCTGGGCTCTCTCCTTACATCTCTCTTTTCGGATCTTAGATGTTCAAGCTTTTCCTTGCATCTTTTGTAACATCCCACTATTACAAGGTCCATACCCAATTCACAATCAACATTTTAATTGCATTTTTAACAATTAATAATACCCGGAAAATGTCAATGAATGCATGTATGATTATTATAATGTGTCCCAAAATAAATATTCTCATGTGTGTGAATATACTATGATGCATGAGCATGAAATGCACTTCTAATTTCTCAATTCACTCTTTTGGGGTCTAACTCCGAGCATGGGATGTCACATCTTTCTATTTTCTAAAAAAGCTAACCGCTACGATGTGGAGGAGAGTTGTCGCTTCACACCTCAAAACCCTCGCTGCCGCCTCCACCACCGCTACCCAATCTACCTCCTCCACCTCCTCTTTTGTTCAATCCATCGTTTCTCCTTTGCCTTCTGCTTCTCTCTTTAATCAATACTTCAGTAGCGACTTTGGTACTGTGAAACTCCTGTTTCAGATCTTCTGCTAGTAGTATTTCTTGTTGTTTGTTTAACGAATTCAATTTTGATGCAGAAATGTTTGGTTTACAGTGAAGAAAAGAGTTAAGGATGTGATGCCTATTGCTATTGGACACGAGTGGGAGGAGCTTGAAGTTGAGCTTGAGGTTGAGTTTTTTCTATTCATTATTAGTCACTATTAGATTTTTAATTAAGAAAAAAGTTGAAGGAAAATGGAATTAAGGAGTTGTTTGAATTAGTATCTGTATAATGTTTCCCTTGGTTGCATTTTCTCACCTGCAAAATCTTATTTTGTGTTAGGGAATGTTCAAGTGTTTATGCCAGTATCATCTACTGTTGTATGGTTACTCTTATTGCGGGAATGTTTAAGTGTTTGTTTCATTTTTGTTTTTGCTGAATTTGCATCCCTCAAGCTATTGTTTTGATGAGCTCTCTGCTTGGGACTTGTCTTGTATTCCTTTTGTCACAGACCATTTTTGTGCAGGCTTTATGACACTATGTAAAAATTTCTTAGTTGATGAATTAGGGGGCTACTTAACATATTTATCATAATTAATGACTTATGGAGAAGAATGAATGTGGTTCTACATAGAGTAATAGGATTTGATCCATTATCAAACTAGAGCAGGAAGGTATTTGTGATGTAAATTACTAATTGAAGCAATAGGTTTTGCGTTAGATCTTTTGAATTGCCTGCTATTTATGATTAGTTTTGCATTGTTATCAAACTTTTCTATAATAAGTCTTCTGTTTTTAGTGTAGCAAAGATCTTGCACTATGTATATTTGCTTTTCTCATCCTTTTCAGTTATTTTGTGCTCGTGGGAAGCACCTGCTGTTATCAAATCATATTATGACAAGAGAATAGTTGATGTCCTGGAGGTGAGTTATCCTATTCGATCTCTAAATCACTATGCTTCTTTTTTCATGATATACTTTGATATGTTTTGCTTAACATGGTTTGATGCCTTTCAATTATAAAGGATGAACATGATGTTGCCTGGTTTTGGCTGGAGAAGGGCAAGCCTCATGAATTTCCTTTGTTCACAATACTTTGTCTCCAAATCAATGGAATTAGAAGGTGAGATGAAAAGGGTTGCTCGATGAGTCCGTGTGGTGGTGGGAGA
>JAOTAY010000006.1:20557458-20574062 GCA_025629805.1 Erythroxylum baracoense
GTTCACTAGAAACTGGACTGTTGCTCATCGGCACATCTACCGAGAGAGCAACAAATGCGCCGACTGGTTAGCCAAATTTGCCGGCAATTTTGACATCGGTGTCCATCATTTCATCACAACACCCATTGGGTGCCACTTGATCCTTTTACAGGATCTATCGGGAATTTATTACCCCAGACTTAGCGTGTAACGTTTTTCGTTTGCTTCCTTTAAAAAAAAACAACAAAAAAAACAAACTAAGACATATTCTAAAGGAATTTTAACAATTCTAAAATTTAAATTAATTTTCATCAGAAACCATTACTATGTCTGAAAGATCAATGTTCTTTCTCCTTCCCAAACCCCAAATCAATCACAAAAAGAACATTCCTAAAACAATTTCCACATCTAAAAACCAATGAAGGAAGCAATAAATTCAAAGATAGAGCACATGGGCACTGCATAAGAGTGTGATATGAGACAAAGAAATACATCCATCCTTGAGATTCTCTTGTTTGAACTGCTTGGAAATATGGTCCAAAGACTTTTTAAAAGCAGAAGGAGACTTGTAGCCATACCATCTCCTTTAAACTCTGGGCACCTTTATCCAATTGGTGAAGGCGGTGGTGGGGAGAAAGTAAGACTTCGGGAAGTCAACAGAGAGTGGTTCTATCGTCGGAGCAGAGATTGCAAAGAGCGGAGAAGTTGCCATCCAAAGAGACTTCTCGAATCTCTTCGCTCTATGTTTGTGTTGTCTCATCGATTTTTATATGAACTGAACGGGACAATAAATAAGCTTAGGGCTTCGGTTGATTTGGAATAATAGAGAAGTTTGGAGCCTAAAATGATGATATCATTTCCCTTCTAAGTTTTCGTTTCCCTCCAATAACTAAAATGGTCGCCAAAGGACCTCCCAAAGGTAACCTCTTTGCGACGATTTCAAAAATCATCGCATTTGGTGACAATAAATGTGAATTGTTTGAATTTCTCAAAAAAAATGTGAATTGTTTGGCAACGATTTTTGAAAATCATCACCAAAGTAGAATCTTTAGTGACGAATTTCAAAAACTGTCACAAAATGTAGACTTTTTGGTGACAATTTTTGAAAATCGTCATTAAATGTCTTTTTAGTAACTAATGTTAATGGGTCGGCCCAGACCTGGGCCGCCCTATCTCGCCCCAACCTGACATCGGGCCACAAACCAAGCCCGGCCCAACCCCGAGTCACAGGTTCAACCCTCCATTTATTTTTTAAGAGAAAAACTTCCAAAACGACGTAATTTTAGAAATATCAACCTGGGCCAAAAGCGGGCAAGCCAGACGGGCAGGGCCAATTTTGCCATCCCTATTAGTACCAATTTTTAAAAATCGTCAATAAAAGATACATATTTGGTGACGATTCAAATTAATGTGAACTTTTGGCAACGATTTTAAAAAATCAACAGTAAAAGTAAGCTTTGACGATAATTTTAAAATTTGTCAACAAAAGGTCCACATTTGGTGATGATTTTTCAAAATTGCCACCACCAAATGTCCTTTTAGCAACAATTTTTGAAAATCGTCACCAAATTAATGTGAACCTTTGGTGACGATTTCGAAAAATTGTCACTAAAAGTGAGCTTTAGGAACGATTTTGAAAATCATCACCAAATATGGACCTTTTGGTGATGACAGGGATACACATTTGATGACGATTTTCAAATCATCGCCAAAGCTCACTTTTAATGACAATTTTTAAAACATAGCTCAAAAAACGTGTTTAAAATGTGTATCTTGTTATAGTGAGCGACATTGAAACACGGAGACATCCATTCATATTTTAACAAAGAAGGAACAGTGGTGAACAATACAAGTAATCTTTCTGAAAAAAACAATACAAGGAATCAACTTCGGTCAAGGCAAAAATACAGAATAACAATACATACCTACACCCACACAAAGTCTTCAGCAACATCGCCTTCTGTGGAGGAGACAATCGAACCATCGAGAGAGAGGTGAGAAGCACAGGAGGAAAGTAAGATACGTGAGATACAATCAATGATGTAAAAACTAGACTGGATTAATCGGTTCGATCTAGTTAAGCATGAACCAGATTGGTTTCTGATTCAATTTTTACTTTTGATCAAGGATTTAAAAACTTAATCTGATCGACCGATTTAACCAGAAAAAGTATGAATCGACTAGTTTTTTGGTTCGGTTACTTATAAATGTTATAACTAAAAACCAGTCAGGTTATTGTTTTTCCTAAACTTTAACTAAGAAAAACCTAGAACTTTATCTTCTTCACCTTCTTCTTGGATTTTTTATTTTTCAGAGTTTATATCCGAACAAACTTCATCTTTTCACTGGTTCTGTTCACTATTAGAAAATTTTCCATCTCCAATCAAACTCATCCTCTTCAATAACTCCTTAGGTTTATACTTTTGTTTAACTTATTTAATAACAAATCAAGAAGATGTGATGATTAGTCAATTAGGTATATTTTTGTTTTCACTTTTCAAACCTTCGTCGGCCCAAAGATTAGGGTATTTCTATTTCCAAATCTTCTTTCTTATCCTTTTCATCTTTCTTCCTTCAATCTTTTGTCTATTATGTTATTGGGTTGTGATATATGATTTGAGAAACTATTTTAAGGTACACAGCCCAATTCCGTGATGAGATGGATGAGTTGAAGGGGAAGGACAGCATCTCATCGCACCTGTCAGACCATCCGCCTTTACCAACTGCATAACTTAGTTTTGCTACTCTCAAGTCATTTTGTATAAATTATATATTTATTGTTGTTGATAATAATTTTTTTTATCAATTAAGATCATTTTTACTTTATAATATCATTTAACTTACTGTTTAGATAAATTAAATGTGAAAAAATTCAATATATTATCATCAGATGATTGTAGAGATTAAACATTAATCATAAGATTATCAATCAAATTTGAGAAATAAAAAAAACAATACCATTGCATTTACTGACAGAATGCTAAATTTACCGACGGAATAAGAACATTATGTCGGTAAATTATTTACTGATGGAAAAACTTACCGTCGCTAAATTTTCTAACAGAACTTCAACAACTTGACCGTGACTAAATTTTCCAACGCATATATAATATCCGTCACTAAATTTGCCGATAGAAAACAACATACCTTAGCTAAATGTTCTGACGAACTTAAAAATTATGTTGCTATATTTAGCAACCGAAAAAAATTGTTCGTTAGTAAGTTGCCGACGGAATATTTCTATTCAGTCGCTAAAGATTATCTACGGTCGTTTCTCCGATGACTCATGCGATCAATAATTTGCGTCGGCAACTTGCCAACGGAAAACTTTCACATTCCGTAGGCAATTTTCATCGCTAAATACCCATTTTCTTGTAGTGATATTTTAGTTTATAAGATCGACTACTTCCTTTATAAGGAAAAACGTAACGTGTGCGAGTCTTTTTATATTCTATTTCCAGTTTTAATAGAATAATGACTAAGAATAATTTGAGAATAATACATAAATTTAATATAAATCTCATAATTATAATCTCTTTATAATTTTATTTGCAATATATAATTATCTCACGGACTTTGTCATGTACATCTAAATATATAAAAGATAAAAGTGTTTTAAAATTATTTTATCACTAAATTACAACCAAGGCTATAAACCAACAATTTGGGCATTTTAGATAAAGTATAATCGAAAATTTAATGAATCTAAACTAATGTTCTATAATTTATTATTGTTCTGAGTGTTTGACAAAAATGTCTGTTATTCTTTTACCTTGGATATTGTCGCTAAAACTTAAAAGATGCACAATTACGTCCGGGAATCATAAATCTTTTTATTAAAAAAAACTCTGGTGTTGAGCTCCGTTATTTGGACAAGCTAAACTATGTTCTTACAAAGGATGCAGTTCCATTATTACGAATTATTGTGTAGAGTTTCAATGACGAATTGCAACAAAGTACCTTTAATTTGAGATTAGGAAAAAAAGGCAACACAAGACAGAACTCAAATCTTCGGTGCTATCAACTTTGGTCCAACTTTGAGCCACTCTATCCTAATTGTCTATTTTATGTGAGTTTTACATAAATAAATAGTTAAGATAAAATAATACAGAGTTAGACCAGAATTGATGGCACATGTGATCGCATCTCATACAAGACATGCTCCTACTAGTTGCATAATCATGGTATACCGAAACCGCCAACAGTATCTGCCGTCGGTTTGATTATGTTTATTGATTGAGAATCTCTTTGGGCTGGGTTAACGAGATTTGTAAGAATTATAAAAGATTGATGTAAAGCTGTTACATCATATATTTGTAACAGAAATACAGAGGATGTGGTAACATCTAACCAGCCTTATGAATTTCGTATAGTATTGGAATATTAATTTTAGTATCGGATTTAAATATTGATTGGTATTATAAATACCAGCCATATACTAGTTAGTATCGAAAGTTTTAAAAAATATAAGGATTAAGTTGTAAAATTCTCAAATTTTAATTTTCGAAAAAGAATTCAAAATTTTTTATAATTTTGAACCCTCTCACGTTAAGGATATTTATTATTCTTTTTATTGTATGTTTTGATGTAATTATTATTTATTATATAATGAAAATTGAAATTGTAATATTTAAATACTTTATATTTTCTTAATTTTATTTTTTTGATAATGATTGTCTTTTTTCATATAAATTGTGGTTATTATTTATATATGAAATATCTGAAAATTATTATTATTTTATA
This sequence comes from Erythroxylum baracoense, assembly GCA_025629805.1. NCBI lineage: Eukaryota > Viridiplantae > Streptophyta > Magnoliopsida > Malpighiales > Erythroxylaceae > Erythroxylum > Erythroxylum baracoense. The sequence goes on from JAOTAY010000006.1 coordinate 20,562,181, forward strand.
TTAATTGTGATTATTATTTATTATTTTAATTTTTAGAGACATGGTTAAAAGTATATAGTATAATTGTACAATATGACAATGAACTATTTTATAATTTTTAAAAAATTCAAGAATTATTTTATAAATTTAAAAAATTACCTAAAATGACATCCAGTATTAACTGATACTGGTACAATACCATACCAAAATCCAATATGATATTAAATTTAGTACAATATTTGTAACTTTTGCCTGCCTTCGCTGCTTCGTTCCGCTCTTACCGGAAAGTTTAAGCCTCATTTGATAATCCATAATGAAAAATCCGAATAAAAAAAAGAGAATCGTAATGAAAGTTGAGATTTGAGAATCAGAATGAAAAGTGGGATCGGAACATAATAGAATTAATGGTTATGCATTTTTAGTATGCCAATGGTTAAAAATGAGATTATAGAAATTAATAATTATACTAATATTTAGTATCAAATATTAAAAATAGTAATGAATTTTTTTTTACTTTTGTTTAATTATTATGTGATTAAGTTTATAAATAATTAATTAAAAATTTTTAAATGATTTATAAAATTATTAATTTTTAAATAATTATAAATAATTTTTATGATAAGAATAAAAGTGCCAATAAAATAAAATAATTATTAAAGAAATTAATATAAAAGATTATTTTGATAAGAATCAAAAATTTGATAATATTTTAATAATTAGGCTTTCTCATTCTTAGTTCTTACCAAATAAGACCTTATTGTAATTTTCATCTTGAACTTACGGGTTCTCTTCGTAATTTTTTATTAAAAAAAACTAGGAAATACGATAAGAATACAAATAACAGAACCCATTACTTGTCCCCTATAAACCACGGACACACGTTCAAACCCAATCTTCTCAAATGTTCTAACTACTAACACGCAAAATAAAGCAAAGCAAACTTAGGGACACCTCACCGACAACATTAAAACTATGACATATGAACCCATCCGGGGCGAATTCAATCTGCGGTCAAAACCTGCATGTCAAGCGAAATACAAGACAACTTGAGAAACCGTCAAATTGTCTTCAAATGTGGACTTCCTGATTAACGCCTCTTTTATCTTAACCTTATAACACAGGACCGAAAAGGATAGACAAGATCATTCTTAAACTAAGTTACTAGAGGATCATTCATTTGATCTTTTATTATATTATATAGGGAACTAAATTGCAATAAAAGCAAGGAGAGAATAATCATACAGTTACTGTGGCATTGGGAGATCATGGATTCCAGAGTTTGATCACTTGGTAATGGCATAGACAGCATAAATTATCCCAGGAATGTAGCCGAAGAGGGTCAGAATTAAACAGATCCAAAACTCTACCTGCATATCATGTGTAGTTCAACATTTTAAAATAAAATCTCTCCTTGACCTATCCTATCCTGTAGTGCAGAAAACTAAGGAGCAAAGTTGAATATCTTCAGCAAAGAAGGGAAGTAGGAGATGAGTAATATGTTTAAGAGGATAGAAAGGAAAAAGATGCATGGTAAGTACCTCACAGCCATATTTAAGGAAAACACCAAGAGGAGGCAATATGATGGCCAGGAGAATATCTATGCATGTTGCTGTTCCTTCACTCGGCATCTTCTTTGCTAATTTAGATCTTCTTCTTCTTCAAAAGCCGAGCCACCAAACAGTCTCTTCCTCTACTTTCCTTTCCTCTGTCTGTACAACTGCTCTGCTCTTAACGAATGACCATACCATCCTCTTTCTTTCACTATATATACAGATATGCAATAGAGTGTGTCTAATAATAACCCAATAACTTGGTTGATCTGGAAACGGCTTTTATTTTTATTCGCATGTGCTCAACTACTACTACTAATATAATCTTCAAGTGGATGAAATGTTACGAGGGTTGAAGCAGGAACAACGGCGTTACATGCGAGTTTTAACCGACTCCGTTTTTTGGGTAGAGAGAGATTCAGGAATCACGTGTAAAGTAACCGACCTTCTTAAGATTTAACAATTTTACATTACTACAGCCAAATTTTTTTTGGTTTTTGTGACAATCTTCTATGTAGGAAAAGGGACATCACATGCAAAAGGAAACGAAGAATTGTATTCCAGCAGGGTTTGGCATTGGAATCATTTTGTTTCTTGAAAAGAACGCAACTTTTGAACTCAATCCAAATGAAAGAAAGAAACGCAGTTGCGTCCACCAATGACCACGACATTACACTTTACAGGACTCCATGACGATGATATGATCACTTTTTTTAAGAATTATTCTTTAATCAAAAGGGTCTTATTAGCGAGAAAAGAAGGATGAGGGATGAGGCAACTGGAAGGGAACCACGTCGTATGATTTCCCGATCTTTCTGGCAATTGGAAGGAGCCACTTCTTACGTCCATATGTCGTTGGGCCAACGCAATAACCTGTGGCATTTCAGAACAAATTAGAAAAAATAGAGTTTGGTAATGGGCTTTGTATGTGTTTATAGGCCAGACTTCAGCCCAACAAACACACAAGGACGAAACAATTGAATGCAGGCATGCGTACGTGCAGTTTTATCTAATCCCAGTCCCAATTTCCCATTCCCTCCTTCACACTTTCTTTCTTTTATAGTATGAAAATTGCCTTATGCCCTCCACATCTTCCAACTCCTCTTTTTTGTCAACTATTGCTTCACAACGCATACCATTACTACACCCCCCTTCATCTCCACAACCTTTTAAACTTAACCATCCACAACCCAGCCACAGTTCTCAAACATGCAACCCAACTTCACTCCCAAATCATCACTAACAATTTCATCCCTGCCCCTTCTTTTTTCAACACCCTCCTCACCCTCTACTCCAAGTGTCGACACATCAACCAAGCCCTTCTATTATTCTCCTCCTCCTCCCATTGCGTCTCCAACAACATTGTTACTTGGACCACCCTCATCACTCAGCTTTCCCATTTTAACAAGCCCTTCTTAGCCTTTAACTTTTTCAATCGAATGAGGCGTACTGGTGTACACCCTAACCACTTTACATTCTCCGCCATGTTGCCTGTTTGTTCGCTTACTATGATTCTTTGCCATGGTCAACAGATGCATTCTCTCATTTGTAAACATGGATATGAAACCGAGTTGTTTGTGGGTAGCTCATTACTAGATATGTATGCCAAGTGCGATGATGTGGCCTCAGCGATCAAGGTGTTTGATAATATGCCTCAGAGAAACCTTGTTTCGTGGAATTCTATGATTGTTGGATTCTTACATAATACACTATATGACTCCTCTTTTCTATTCTTCAAAGAGATTCTTCGAGATGAATCTATTATTCCCGATCAGGTGAGTTTTTCGAGCGTGCTAAGCTCTTGTGCCAATATGGGAGCTGTGCGGGCTGGGAAACAAGTTCATGGAGTCGCCATTAAACATGGTTTGATCATGCTACCTTACGTGAGAAATTCCCTTTTGGACTTGTATTGTAAGTGTTGTTTGTTCCCGGAAGCTGCTGCACTTTTTCAAACCATGGTATCCAGAGATGTGGTCGCATGGAATGTCATGATCATGGGGTGTTCTCATAATGGTTACTTCGAAGAAGGGTACAAGCATTTTTTCTCAATGAAGAGGGAAGGTGTAATGCCGGATGAAGCATCGTACTCTTCTGTTCTACATGTGTCTGCAAATTTTGCAACCTTAAACCAAGGTTCTTCAATTCACAATCAGGTAATAAAGTCTGGATTTTCAACGAATGTTTGGGTTTCAAGTTCACTGATTACAATGTACTCAAAATGTGGAAGCTTTGCTTATGCTTCTCGTGTCTTTGGAGATATTGAGAAGCACAATGCAATTTGTTGGACTGCTATGATTTCAGCTTGTCAGCAACATGGCCGTGCAAACCAGGTTATCCAACTATTCGAAGAAATGTTAGGAGAAGGGTTAAAACCTGATTATGTTACATTTGTTTGTGTTATATCAGCTTGTAGCCATACAGGTCGTGTGGAAGAAGGCTATACTTATTTCAATTCTATGAAAAAAGTTTATGATATGAGCCCTCAACATGAACATTATGCTTGTATGGTTGACCTTCTAGGTCGTGCTGGTAGATTAGAGGAGGCCAAAAATTTCATTGAGTCAATGCCACTTCAACCTGATTCTACTACTTGGGGAGCTTTGCTTGGCGCTTGCACAAATCATGGGAATCTTGACATGGGTAGAGTGATTGCAGAGAGACTTTTTGAGTTGGAACCTGATAATGCTGGTAATTATGTGATGCTGTCTAACATGTATGCGCGGCATGGAAAATTAAAGGATGTCGCTGAAGTTAGAAGAATAATGAGGGACAAAGGCATTAGAAAGGATCTTGGATGTAGCTGGATTGATATAAGGAACTCTACATTTGTGTTTACTGCCCATGATACATCACATCCCTTGAAAAACAAGATTGACGAAATGTTGAGACAGTTGGAGGATTTAGTAAAGCAGAAAGGATATGTGCCTGAAGCTGAATATGCAGTTAACAGTTGTGATGGGTCCAAGGAGAAAGACTTGTGGTATCACAGCGAGAAGCTAGCTCTTGCCTTTGCGCTTCTTGCACTTCCTGCTGGGCAACCGATCCTTATAAAAAAGAATCTAAGAACTTGTGGTGATTGTCACACAGTTATGAAATTTGCTTCTGACATTTTCAATAGAGATATTATTGTGAGAGATATCAACCGGTTTCACCACTTCTCTGGGGCTTTTTGTTCTTGCGGAGATTACTGGTGACCTGTTTTTATGGTAAATTTTGATAGAGAAAACACGTATATTGGTCTATGCCTTGCCTCCATTTCTGTTGGGGTAATTGGAGAAATTTAAACAGAAAGAATATGTTTAGGTTAACTAACGCCAAACATGTTCTCAGTACAAACATGTCAAACCCCACAGGTGAGTTAGCCAAAATAATTGTTATTGGGGAGTGGCTTAGTGTGAGACCTTTTCGGTGTTCAGTAGATAAACGCGTTGCACAACTTTTGTAACATGTTGGTGGTATATTTTGGCAAGGAATTACTGCAACAACGCTGTCCAGTGAAAATGAACTAAGTCTACAAAGAGTTGGAAAGTGTATAAGTTATCCATTTTGGTAAACCGCAGCCACATTCGGAATCAAAATTATCGCAGCATTTTGGCAGCTGAAAATTTATGTTCGACATAAGTCAAAAGTTCACTTCAGCTCTTGCTGTGACCGTTACAAAATGGTAGTTATTGGTTGGCGGTTATTTTCAAGTATATTGGTTATTGTCGATTTATTGGGTATGTTAATTATTAGTTATTTGTCGTAATCTTATTGTTTGGAGCAGTCATGTTCAGAAATAGACAAAGATAATTTTTAACCATGAAAAGTCATAATGGTTGGGAAAAAAATTGTCGTAACTTATTCAAAATTGTTAGCTATATATATGTGTGTGGTGGGTTGGAAAAACGATTGGTTTTACCTCATTCCAAACCTCATTTTTTGTAACTTTTATTATTAGACATTAATAAATGTTTCTTACTTATATATGATCTGATTCCATATTATTTATTGTCCAAAAACATCACAAAATTGAATGCCCAAGCCTTATTCGTTAAAATGTATCAAAGCGTAAAGTGAGACTTCTACTAGTTTTCTTCTCCAGATTTAGTTGTTAATTTGTTTGAGTTTTCAGCAAGTATTCTTATACTTTTAACCTTTCAAATAGAGTTGATTATGCCTTTAAAGTGTGGAAACTGAAGGGATTAACATTTGTGTGGGCACAAATTGAATTACAGACAAGTGGTCCAAGATCTCCCTAGTTTCATTGTCGTCGTGGATCAGTTAGTGGATTTTTGACTAAATAAGGACAAGGAAAAACTCTCCATTGGTTTAAAAAATGGCAAGGGTACTAAAGAGGATTTTGTTGGGCAGAATGACAAAGTTAAACATGGGCAAACTTCTTAAATTTTTGTTCAACGAAAGATTACTTGCTTCATATGCAACGAACCATACTAAGCATGGGAGTGTCTGAGGAAAACAAAGTTGAATGCATTGCTAGCTGAGGAGGAGAATAATGGTGAAGATTTTTTTTTTTGAAAAGAATAATGGTGAAGTATTGATTGTCAATCTATTAATGGTGAAAGGGGCACCTAGTTGTGGAACTTTTATGACCTTTGATGAATAAACTTAATGGTGATGAGGATTGTACACACTTCATTTGTGGTGATGAGTGGATGCAAACAAACTTGTAGTCTCATTTGTGGTTGTTTCATTAGGGGCAAAGGTGGATGCTTTTTGTAGGAATTAAAACAAGTAATGAGGGCTTCCGCCATAAAATTTTGACGAAATGGCATGCATGGGAGTTTCATTTTGGTAAGCACTTACCCAACATGTTCTGTTAAATTTTTGCATCGCAAAAAGTGATGGATTGACGAACTTTGGAATCAAGTTGTCAAAGGACAAATATGTTGGACAAATTTGACATAGTTACTGCAAACAAGGATGTCGACTTTCTTTTGGTGGGGGAGAATTGTGAGACCTTCTTTTTGGTTTTCGGTATATATACATGTTGCATAACTTTGACAATATGATGGCTGCATATTTTGGCAAGAAATTGGTGCAACAAAGTTGTCCAAAAAATTAGCTAAGTCACCAAAAAGTATATAAGTTGTCCATTTCAATGAAATGCAATGACATTCAGAATCACAATGATCATGGAATCACAATTTTTAAACTTTCATATTTAACATAAGTTAAAGTTTACTTCAGCACCTAGTTATGATAGTGACAAATGGCAATTATTAGTTGACTGTTATATTCAATTATGTTCGCTATTGTTGGTTTGTGGGTTATGTTAATTATTAGTTATTTTTCCTAATTTGAATGATTGGAGTAGTCATGTTGCTATAAACAACTTCATAAATAAATTCGGATAAGCTGGAGAAAAAACTAATAAAACTTATCTAAAAAATATCTTTTCTTTTATGTGTGTGTGCACACTCGTGCGTGCATATATATATGTGTGTGTGTACGTGCATATGTATGCATGTATATGCGTATATGTATACATGTGATGTATGTGAGTGTGCCTATGTATGTGACGCAAGTTTATATATGTGTGTGTGTGTGTGTTTGCGTGTGTGCATGCATGTGTGCGAGTGCATGCATGCTTATGTCTTACATGGGTTTTTCGAAATATATGTTAAGTTACATGCATTTTAGACATGTTATAGCGGGCAGTGGTAACTGATCCCCAGTTTGAGTCTCATTTACATGAGTCACACACATAAGCATTCGTTAAGAGTTAAGCTGTTAGAAGCAATGAGGAGAATGACAATCTGTCGGAATGTGAGAAAATAAAAGTTTTTGGATATGTAGAAATGAGAAATAGTATATGGTTCGATATGACAGATAAAGATTCAATGCATTTGCATTGGTGGATGTATTATTGAATTTGACATCAATATTGTACTGTGGTGATATATCCTTGAATGAGATATAGATGTGAGTACCTTGTCGTGGATTGATTGAAGAAAAGCAGAGACATAAGTATTAATGAGAAGATTTAAAGTGTACAAGTAAAGTTGATAGAAAACAAAATTTATTATGACCTTGAGAGGTTGAACTTGGAAATTGAAATGGTTGTTTGATTAATATGATAAGAGTTATGATTTAACATAAGAATAGGTCCATGGATATGAGATTAGAACTTCATGATGGTTATGCCTCTAAAATTCTGAATTGATTTAGAACGTATATATGTAAGATGAAATAAATGATGACTGAGAAGAGAAATAAATGATAACGAGATAAATAAAAGTCCTCGAGGTTAAGTTGATTTGTTATTGTGAGTGCATAATTGATAATGTGATTACCTCGACAAGTGATGTTATTAAGCACTTATGTATTATATGTTTGGAGAAGATATAGGAAGTGATCCATAACTTATTGAATGCCCTTAAGACGTAGTTTCCATAGTTAAAATTCTGAGGTAAATTAGAGTAGCATATGAAAGCACTTATAATGATCAATTGGGAATGGATTGAAAGTGCAAATTATGTTACTATGTTTGATGAAATCGAGGAAAAAGAAACAGAGCATGATCATAGCATAGTCCCCACGATCGTGGTCAAGATTATTTGGTTCTGTCACGATAGTGGAAAGGTCTACTACGATCATGGGCAGGCACAAAGGGAGAAATGTTATCTAGAATCAATTGAGAGTAAGGTAGTATTTGCATAAGATATTAATTGGTGACCTTTTAAAATACATCTATAGATAAGATGTAATGATCTTGATGGTACATACCTAAGTATAAGAGTAAATGAATTTGCCAATTGTTTCACAGAGCTATATTGTAAATGAATGTGTTCATTGCTTCACTAAGCTTTATTATAAAGAGTATTATGATCAAGTAAGATATAATAGTAATTGATCTTATTGAGATATTGTGAATAGTTGAAATTGATCTTATTGAGGTATTATGAATGGCTGAAAAACAATAATGAATATAGTTGATTGATAAAGAGTATAGATGATCGAGAAGAAAAATTTTCTTTTGAGAGAGAATTTCATCGAATTAGGTCAGGTAGATCAGATGGTTTATTTCTAAGAATGAATGAATATCGAACAAATTATAAGTGAATATTGGGGTCTCATTTCTAACTGAGACTCAGGCATAAGAAGTTGAAAATACTACCTATAGAGAGTACATGTATTTTGTTGATGTAAAGCAGCCCAACTACATTATTAGGTTCATGAAATTGAGATGATGTTGTTGTAATTGCTAAAGGAACTTAGGTCCACAATATGCTCTATTTTTGTAAATTTAAAAGATACAAGTTAGATTGACGGTTATGTTCAGAAAATTAATACTTGTAAATAAATTGAAATATGTGGAAAAACTAGTACGAATGGTCAGATATTAGAATAAGTCGATAAGAATTTAGAAGAAATCGAATGAATGGACAAAATTATTCAAGAAAATAAATTAATCAGGAGACTAAGAAAAACATGAGATAATGTTACCCTATCTGAGGAACTAGTTACTTAAGAATTCGAGGACTAGATATGGGTGCATTGAGTCTTGGTGATATCTATTTGGGTTGACAAAATGTCCCCAGCAGTATTCATGATATAATGAATAAAATGTTCCAACTTTGTTTGGATCAATTAGTCACTGTTATCATAAGATGATAATTGAGTATATTTGAAAAGTTGAAAGGAATATTTTGAATAATTGAGGTAAATCTTACATATCGTGAAGGAGAAACAATTATATGCCAAATTCAATAAAAGTGAATTTTAGCTTGATCAAGTAATATGTTGAGTCATATAGTACCTGAACATGGCATATTGGGAAACCCAAAGAAAATAGAGGTAATAAAGAAGTGAGACACTCTGAGGAATATATATATATATATATATGAGATCTAGAGTTTTCTAGAATTAGCTGGATATTGAATACTACTAGAGGTTGTTGAGGGGTTTTTACTGATCTTGCCCTTTGACAAGACTTCTGAGGAAAAATGTGTAATCAAGACTAATAAATGTAAAAGGGAATTTTGGGGAATTAATAACACCGGTGTAATTATATCATCTGAATTTGGAGATTTTGTAGTATATAATGATGTTTTACACTAGATATTAGGATGTAATCCAATGCATCATAATAAAGTGATTTTGTATGCATTGAGACAATTAAAGTCTCATGAGCTAATTATTTGATAAAAGATTTAGAATTTGTTGCAATAATAATTGCTTTGAGAACTTGGAGACATTATATGTACAGTGAAACATTTTGGATATATATATAAATATACAGATCATTAAAGTTTGTGGTAATTGTTGAGTTTGAAAGAATTGAATACGAGACTAAGACAATGGATAGTTACTTGAAGATTATGATTGTGTAAATTAGCATTATCCTAGTAAAGCTACTGTTATAGCTGATGTATTAAGCAGACAATCCAATGGCAGTGTAACACAAATTAAGATATTGAGGTTACCCAACCTCGTGCATTGAAGAGCAGAGAATGTTGAATTGAATTTGGGACAAAATGAAGTATTATAAGCTACGTTAAATTTAAAATCAGTTTCACATGAAAGAATTAGCAAAGCCCAAAGTGAGGATTCAGAATTTGTGAATCTTATTGAGAATTTGAAAATGAATCCAAATATTGAGTTTGAATTGGAAAATTAGACTTTTTGATAAAAATAAAGATTATGTGTATTCGATATAGATAATTTGAGAAAAGAGACTTTGGATGAAGCACACATAGTAGCCTATGCTATACATCCTGGTAGTAATACGCTGAAACAATATTTAGTGGCCAAGGATGAAGAAACAAATGGCTGAATGTATGATTAAATTTTTGATTTGCCAACAGTATTAACTATGAGAGATATGATTAGAGTTTATATTTTGGAGTTCTTAGGAATATGTGATCAAAATACAGTTCTGATTGAAATTGATTATAACAATCATTATCCCAATAGCATCAGTATGACGCTATGTGAGGCATTATATGACAAAAAGTATCATTCTCCTTTATATTGTGATGAAGAGGGCATAAAGATTGTTAAAGGCTTAAAATTGATTCAAGATACTGTTGACAAGTGAAATTGATTTGTAATAGAATTTAAGCGACTCAAAAAAAAGACAAACGAGTTAGGTGGATCAACACCGAAAATATGGAATATCGAGAGATAGATAAAGTGTTTCTGAAAGTATCGCCTTAGTGAGGTGTGTTAAAATTTGTTGAAAAGGGTAATTAAGCCCGAAATGTATTGGTCCATATGAAGTTAATGAGAAAAGAGGACCATTTTATGAGTTAGTATTACCAACAAGGATGTGTCGGATTCACAATGTGAAATATGTGAGCAGGTTTAAGAAATATTGAGATGATCTAACATAGGTGTTATCGGCACAGGAAATGAAAATTGTGAGTAATATGAGATATATTGAGGAATCAGTTAAGATAGTATGGTATCTGAATAAGCAATTGAAAAGACCTAGTGAATTTATCGACTATAGTCAATTGGAAGAAAATATTCGAGTAAAGTAGTTACATGAGAAACGGAGGGGAATATGAGAAAACAATATCCCTACTTATTCGATGAATCAGGTAAGAATTTCGAGGACCAAATTTCTTAAGGAGGGAAAATTTGTAACATCACGTTTTTTCATGCTAAGGGTTAGAACCCTAGAATACTGTACATGAGAGACATCAATGAGAAAATTAGGAAATGCACTTCATGCTCATGCATAATATAGCATACATACATGTTAAGGGTTAGAACCCTAGAATATTGTACATGAGAGACATCAATGAGAAAATTAGGAAATGCACTTCATGCTCATGCATAACATAGCATACATACACATAAATTTGATTCTTGCATACATTACAATGATTGTTCATGCACTCATTTGACATTTACCAGATATAATTGATTTATAAATGTGATTATATTGTGAATTGTGGATAATATGTCTTGAAAATTGATTAGGTGTCTATAAGTACTGATTTAAAATTTTTTGTGAAATTTGAGAATTTTCTGAGTTAAGGGTATTTTTGGACAAGGAAAAATGCCAAGTGGCAAGACAAATAATAAATGGTAGTAGAAATAAGTGTCAAATGGCAGTAGAAATTTTGATAAGTGACGTTAGGATTTAATGACAAGTATCATTGAAAATTGGCAGACAATTGGATTAGAAATTGGAAGACAAATGGACTAGTTAATAAAAGGACCAATTAGGGACCATAAGGTGGTGACATGTGGCAAGTGACAAGTGTCACTTGCCATGCCACACACCCATCCACGATTTTAGGCCCATTTGAAAGACATCTTTGTTGTCTTTCATTTTGTTTCACAAACACTCTCATTTTCTTCATCTTCCTCTCCTTCTCACGACACTCTCTTCTTACA
>JAOTAY010000006.1:20586117-20597370 GCA_025629805.1 Erythroxylum baracoense
TTTTCATTTTTAGCTGGTTGGGTTGAATAAGCCAACCCAACCAGCCAACAACCAAACAAAATAAATAGCTTGTTGATAAAGTCAAACAGCTATTTTTAGTCAATCAGCTAAAAATTAGCTGATCAGCCATGAACCAAACACGGCCTTTATATTTGCTCTTTGGCTGCTGGAGTCACATGAAGTCGTATTAATTGAACTCCCAATCAACGCTACTTGTTTGTTTGCTAGCGCAGGTACCTGCGCATTTGATACGGCACGGGCATACATAATCAGTTCGGTAAGGGTAGGGTCGGAGTAGGACCAAGTGCTGGTCCATGCCTCAGCTATCTACATTTATACTCAGCATTTTTAAGAATATAACATTACCTGCGCATTTGAGCTACTCTTACACAGTACGGGCACATATAATCAATTCGGCAAGGGTAGAGTCGAAGGAGTAGGACCAATTGCTGGTCCATGCCTCAGCTATCTACATTTATACTCAACATTTTTTAAAATATAACATTATGGCTCTAATTAAATAAAGACAACATTTTTTTTTATTCATATGGTGCTGAAGTGGCAGGGATCTATGAATCAAATTAATGAGCCAAGAAGCTATAAGCCTATAACTTATTTATTCTTTAAAACTCTCAAATTTTAATTCACTGCTAGGTATAAATTCCAATCACATTGTTGATAGTGTAAATTCAAATGGAAGTTTTGAGTCACAGTTACTTTTGTGTCAACCTCCACTCTTCTCCTGCTGCTGCTGCTCTTACTCCATGGTACTCAATATACATGCATGAATATAAATCTGTCGAAGAGTATTATGTTGGTTTATGCCCTCTAGATTATTGGCTAGTTGTAATTTAATAACAAAATAATTTAAAGACATTCTTTATCATATATATATTTATATATATACGATAAAGTTCATAGAATAATTATACATTGCAAATTAAATTATAATGAAATCATAATTATGATATCTATATTGCATTAATGTATTATCTCTAAATTGTTCCTAGTCATTGTTCTATTAAGACTGGACATTAATAAAAAGTAAAAAGAGTAGAACATGTTATATTTTTCGTTATAAAGGAAATAGTAGATCTTATAGTCTAAAGTATGGAGATATTTAAACAAATGTGTGACTGCTTGCTAGAGAACAAGTTTACTGAACTAACTCGATATGAAAAATCCGTTGCAAATTTTCATTGTGATAATTCTATAAGCGATCATTTGACTTGAGATATCTAAAGTTATTTTGTATAAGGATTACTTATGACATATTTAATCATAGGTCATTTAATTCATTGAATGTAGTATGAATTATATGGAAGTAGTCGAATAACCAAGAAATAATTCATCAACCCCAAAGTAATTAGGGAGAATGTTTTGTTGTTCTTGATTAGTATTGATTTAAGAAATCCTTGGCCAAGATAGAATGCTATTTTATAAATAATTTACAAATGTCATTAATTGAATCAAATTAAATAATAGACAACTATTATAATTGAACTCAAAATAGAGTAGATATTAATTTCATGTTTTATGTCTAATCAAAACATTATATGATGAAATGATTAAATTATACAAAAAAATTATGCACGAAAAGGTTAGTCAAAATCACTTTTACATTCCTAAATATTCAGGTGGTCATGATACATTTCTAGACGTCAATTTTGATCTATGATTATAAATTGATTAATTGAAGAATTAAAGATAAATTAAAAGAAGTTTAATTTATTTAATTCTAATTATGAATTGGAATTATAATTTATAATAACTTCCAACATATTTTAGAACCTAATGGATATCACATAAAGAATGAACTGAAGATAACAAAGATATTTTCATCAAGTTAGATTTGACTATAAAGTTTGAGAAACTTTATAATTAAATATTAGATATTTAATAAATAAGGATCAATATGAGATATTTGATCTTATTTGGGCATAATTGATAATTAAATAGAATCATTTGTAATTAAAATTAAAATTAAAATTTAATTAAATTATTAAAATATCTAAAACTTAATTATAAAAATACTTAACGTCTAATGGCGCTAACACTTATTGCTTAACCCTCTTTATAAAAGTTATAAAGTTCTCTCAACTTGTTCTATAGATATGGTTATAGGTCAGATACTTGTGTGGTTACGGTCGTTGAGATAGCTCAGTTTTAGAAACAGTTTGTGGCATACGACAAGAAAAATATCAAGCTTCAAAATAAGGTATGAATTAAGATTTATGCTTTAATATGATTTAATTGTTAATCATTTTATATAATTAAAGTGATCTTGATTTTTGGAAAATTAAAATATGAAAAAAAGTTTCGTAATTATTCCACTACGGTTAGGATTGGATCCGGTCTCAATTTTCTAACATTAGTACCATAAACAATTTTTAATTCTATAATTTGATTAAATTTGCCCGATTGTTACTAATTTGATTAAACAAAAGGAAATTAAGGCTAGACAACTTGTGCGTATTTAGGAATTTGTGGTTCCGAAAATTGCTTTATTAAATTACAAAACCCATCTTTTCTGCTTTTGGAATGTCTTATAACATGCTTCCTTTAACTCTTTGGTTCTGGAAAACAAATACTTTAAAAACAATATCAGAATGCACGTCTTTTTGTTCTGAAAATTGAATCTGCGTTTGCTATGAAAGGTTTTGGAAATTGGTTGCTTTTGCTTGTGTGTTTGTAGGTTGGGTGAGTTTTGGAAAGTCACCAACGGCGAAGGCTTGAAACTAGTGGCCAAACACCCCTAGTGAAGAAGCACAGTTTTCGCCTTGGAACAGCACAACGATGTTGGTGATGGAGATCAACAGCGGACAAATAGGAAGTGCAGGCAACGGTGAAAAGAGAAAGGATCATGTAAAAACACAACAGAAACCCTAGTTCCGAGAAAAACACGCAGCCCACGATGGGGAACAACATCTGGGGAGCACACGCCAGTTAACGACCCCAGTTGACCCCGGCGTGTGCTCTACAGCACGAGCCAGATTGTTCCCCAAAGGATTAGATTTTTATGTTTTAAAGGTATTAATTTCAACTAAACTAACTTAATGGAATTTCAATTGGTTTATATTCTTAATAAAATTGAAAAGATATTTTTTTCTCTTAATGTTTGAAAATTGTTTTAAAGTAGTAATTGTTATTAGGAATACTTTGGAATTTAGTGAGGTTTTTTTTCTTGATTAAATTTTGAAAAGTATTTTTATTTATTAATTAAAAAATATGCCTTCTTTAATATTTTGAAAATAGTTTCCTAATTTATTAAGGAAAGATGTTATAATTAATTAAGAAATCAATCTCTAAACAATTAATATAAAAAATTCTAAATTAAATTTAAAAATATTTTGTTTAATTTTGAAATTAATTTGCTTTTAAGATTAGAAAATAGTTTTCTAATTAAGGAAAAATGATTTCTAATAAGATTAGAAATAGCAATTTTTAATTATATTAGAAATAGTTTTCTAATTGGATTAGAATCTTACTTATATATTTTTTTAAAAGGAGATTTTCTAAATTATAATAAGTAAACTTATAACTTATTGAAAATTGTTTTCAATTAAATTCTCATTATATGAGTCAAGATAATTGGAAATAGTTTCTCGTTGGATTTGAAAATTACTTTCAAATCAAATTAAATTTTTATTTGGAATAAGAATTTAGTTTATTAAAGAATCAATGCGTTTAGTCTAATTTAATTTTCCAAGGAGATGGAAACATTATTTTAGATTGTAAAGATCAATAACTAGACTCAAATGAAGCTTGAAGTTTTATGTATATAATTTGATTATGAGTGCATATATTGCATACTTTGTTTATAAGTTTAATATATATATTTTATGTATGTTAAATTTTATGTTTTTATGTATGTGATATTTTACATGCAATTTTGTGTTTGATGAGATAAATAAAGTTAAATCTCTCGTTAAAATATTAAGTACATATTGAGAACGTAATTGTTGGCTTCCATTATTATACAAATAAACTAGAGTTTTATTTATTGTTAAGCATATTGAGCAAACTCAAGGTCACTTTAAACTGAATATGTTTAGTCTTATGGTAATGGGTTTTACTTAACTAAATTTGTGTTATTTGGATGAGCAAACACATTATCACATAAATTTAGAGGCAGAGTTAGAAATAACATATAAGGTATGTTTTGACAATAGTTGTCACGTAACGGATCTAGAAGTCACATGAGATGTGATTGATAAAGTTGTTGTCTACCTAATTTAAGTTTAGTTGGTTTATTGAGTAAAGATTAACTATATTTGAATGAGATCATATCCAACTAGAAAGATTAGAGTAATCTTTCCAAATAGTAGTAAGGGCTATAATTTCAATTAAAATAGTAAGAGTAACCAAATACATAATTAAAGTCCTAATCTAGTTTGGTAGTCATCACATATAATTAATTACTTGTTTTTCTTACATTTATTTTTTGAGTGGAATTTACCTTGTTTAGTATAATTAATATTAAGTTAGTGAACTAAATTTCTTAGAAAAAGGTTATGTTTGAGAAGATTTCTCAAAGTTAGATAGAAAATTTTATGCCCAATATTATGTTATTTTGTTATAATCCCTACTGAGGATTCGGTGATAAAGTTTTAGAGATATGTCAAAATCATATAAATGACAAAATGTAATGACATTTTAAGTTGACTAATGTCTCGTAAACTTTGATGACAATGTGTAAGATGTATGTTAACGTCATGATAACAAGATGCAAGAGGTTGCATATAGTATAGCTAAAAGGTATAGTACCTTATTAAAATTGTTCCACTTAATTTATCATACTAGAAGAATAAACATGGACATCAATTAAAGGCATTTGTTATATTATAATAATAGTTGTCATAAAGAAGAAAAATGATTGCATGACTTTTCTTGCCTATACGAGGTATGATAGTGATCATATGTATTTGTAGTTCATGCTTAAGAGTATTTGATACTGAATTTAAATTCAACATTATTATAATGTTCAATGCATGATAAGAAATATATTGTTGAGTAAAAGTAGTTAATCCATTTTTATACAAATAGTTTGTATGTGTTGGATCAAAGGAGACTTATGCTTAACAAAAGTGGCAAGAATTAACTGAGACTATCCTTTTATGCTATGTTGGTTAAATCAATATAACGAGAATCATAAAGTTACATATAAGGATATGTGTATCCTTTTGATTATGAGTTGTATGAAGTTTGTGAAACTCAAGTTGAAGAATAACTAAATAAACCTTTGGTGAAAGGACAATGATGGTAATAAATTGTTAAATCTTATACATGTGATGTTTTGGATAGAATAACAATTCATGAAAGGAAAATAATTACATTTCATTATATTACTAATGACTTTATATGATATAGTCATATGTATTAAATGAAATAATAATTTAAAATTTTGAAAAGTTGAAATTGTTTAAATCTAAGTAAAAATTAAGGATTGAGAATGTTGAAGCACTTCAATAAGATTGATTTGTTGAGTTTTAAAATTTTTAGTTTTCTATAGGGAATGAGATTATCTAGTGAATATATTCACAATAAAATTTCATAAAAGTATGAATTTATGTAAAGAGGAAAATACAATATGAGATATTGTATAATGTAATATTAATTTCTTTTATAGCTATGTATAGTACAATGACTTACCTTTAATAATTCCAATTGAACCAATTAGCAAGATTTCATAATATATATGAAACAATAAGTCTTTCAAAGAATCAAAGTTAATGATTTAAGGATGTGATGCTTAGTTGAAGCATATACTATCCACTAAGTTTAAAACTAAACTGGATAATAAATGGTTATGAGACATCCAAAAGGTTGGATGTCTATAAATCTTATAGACTTATCGAACAAATTGCTTTTTTCAATGTATACTTATTAGAGAATGATTCTCAAGATAAGTAGTGAGAGTAAGATGAAATTTGAAAATTCAAATCTCATGAGAGTACATCTAATTAGAACTTTTGTCTTTATTGATATATTTGATGTATAGTTGAAAGGCTAAGAGATATTGAAAGATTTACTTTCTTGATGAATTCAAATAGTTTGTTTTGAGATGATTGTGAATTTATCATATCTATAAAAAAGTTAGTGGAAGTATAGTTGTCATATTCAGTAAGAGGATGTGAAAAAATATTGCTTATAGAGAACAAAAATTATAATTTCAATTGTTAAAAGTATACTTATCCAAGGACAACTCTTGCTGGATATGAAAAGGTAACAACTTAATTCTGAGAATTAGATTTATAAAGATAGATTGGAAGTTGTTCACCTATTTGAAGTCCAAGTAAATAGATAATGTACTAAAGATGTTTAGTATTAATTTGAGATATCATATACTAGAGAAGTATTAAAGATATCCATTATTATAAGGATAAGTAAATATTTGAGTTCAAGATGACAAGGATATAAATTTAGAGGTAAATCCTAATTAAGGTTTATTTACTTAGAATAATGTCATTCAAGATTGGAAAGGTTCCAATGTAGCAATGGTTGCTAATTAAGTCATAATACATTTTTCATTTAGTAGAAATGAGTATTTAGATTAACAAGTTTTTTAGTGAACTTGATATAGTTTCTTGCATTGTTCAAGATAGTAAATATGTGAGTGCTTTTTAGAGAACAAGTTTACTGAGCTAACCCGATATGAGAAATTCATTTGAAACATTACTCGTATGTTTATGGAAATTTTCATTGTCATAATTGTAGAAGTGAATTTTTGACTTGAGGTCTCCAAAGTTATCATATATAGGGATTGCTATGCTTTGATACTACTTATGACCTATTTGATCAAAGGTCATTCAATCAGTAGTCATTAGATGTAGCATGAATTATATGGAGGTAGTTGAGTGATCAAGATAGGATTCATCACTCTAAAGTAATTAGGAAAAATATTTCATTGTTCTCGATTAGTATTGATTTGAGAAATCTTTGGCCGAGGTGAAATATCATTTTGTAAATAGTTTACAAATATCATTAATTGAATTAATAGCTAATGATAAAGAACTAATGTGATTGGATTCAAAATAAAGTTGATATTAATTACATGCTCTATGTCTAATCAAAACATTGTATGATGAAAGGATTCAATTATACAAAAAAAATTATGTATAGAAAGGTTACTCAAAATCACTTTGATATTTCTAAATATTTAGATGATCATGACGTGTTGCTAGATGTCAATTTTGATCTATGATTATAAATTGTTTAATTGGAGAATTAAAGATAAATTAAAAGGAGTTTAATTTATCTAATTCTAATTATGTATTAGAATTATAGTATAATAATCATTGCCAACATATTTAAGAACCTAATGGGTCTCACATAAAGAATGAGTTGAAAGAGAAAAGATATTTTAATCAAGTTAGACTTGGTTGTAAAGTTTGAGAAATTAAATATGAAATTTGTAATAAATAAAGATCAATATGAGATATTGGATTTTATTTGGGCATAATTGGTATTTAATTAAAATAATTTGCAATTCTAATTAAAGTTTAATTGAACTTAAATTTTAATTTCATTTAAATTACTAAAATGTCCAAAACTTATTATCAATATACTTAAGCTCTAATGAAGTTAACACTTCTTACTTAATCATCTTTATAAGAGTTACAAAGTTCTCTCAACTTGTTTTGCGGATATCGTTAGAGGTCTAACACTTGTGCGCTACGATGATTGAGATGAATTAGTTTTGGAAATGGTTCATAGGAGACAACAAGAAATGATCAAGCTTCAGAATAAGGTACGTATTAAGATTTATGCTTTATTATGATTTAATTTTTAATTATTTTATATAATAAAATTGATCTTAGTTTTTGGGAAATCAAAATATAAAAAATTTTGCAATTAGTTTTCTCTGATCAGGATTGGACCTCGTCTCAATTTCCCAACATAAGACACATGACAGATCGTCAACTGAAGATCAAGCAAAGTAGCAATAGGCACAGTTCAAAGAACATGGTCGTTTTCTTTTCTTTTCTTTTCTTTTCTTTTTTCACGTATCAAAACTATGATTTACCTTTCTATATGGTTGGTATTTACTCTCCAAACATTAATCAGAAATAAGAAAAAGGTATAAGTTCTCTCAGGTGAACAAAAGCATTTGAGTGGCGTGATATGCAAGCGGGCAAGTCCGAAAATTCACTCAGACTAGTAGGAGTGGCTTAATTGGTTTCAACTCCTCACTTAGGACTCTTCTTTGTAAGAGGTCTTGAGTTCGAGTCACCAAAAAGGAGGGGAGAGGGGGAACTTTTTTTATTGATGATCCTCTAGCACCCTGGGTACGCTCCTTGGTCAGATCAATTGCAGACGTCTCGCTTCCAGCGGCAGTGTGGGAGTTGGAACTACTGGGAACTTAGAGCTGATGGGAACCTGATGTTGAGCAGGGAAAGTGATTAATCAGCAGCTAATCAATCAGTATGTGACGATTCCTTGTGCGCTAAAGTGTACAGGCTATGTAGGAACATGAGCGACCTCAGTGTTATAGATTTACCTCCTCTAGGACTCTTAGAGTAGGGTCTTAGGGGCTTAGGATTAGTTCGACGAAGTTGAGATACCTAATGTATATCAAAAAAAAAAATTCACTCATACACAGTTACTACCCTTCAAAAGTACTCCGCACAGAATATGCATAATTTTATCAAGGACAAAAGACTCAGGCTATACTGTAATTTAATTAGTTTTATTTTTAAAATTTTAAGATTCTAAAATAGTTTAATTTTCAAATTTTTAGAAATGTTTTTCCTTAATTGTTCCTTAAAAATAATAATAAAATGTGTTTGGCTAGAAGATCACACGTTGAGTATGTAAATATTATTAACAAGATGTTTCGACTCAACTCAACTAAAATTTTGTTTTTTGAGTATGTAAATATTATTAACAAGATGTTTCGACTCAACTCAACTAAAATTTTGTTTTTTACTAAACTAATTATTTATATTTGTATATATATAAACAAATAAAATTTACATTTAGATTAATAGACTAATAGTCCGTAAATTCATGGGATATTTTTAATTGAAGTTTGAAAAAAAGAAAGGGAGATAGACTATCCCAGCTGTCGTCCATCCTCTCCGCAAGAACTACGCCGTCCTCGCCCTCATTGACAATTTCACTGCGATTACACCGACGACCATCTTCAGCCCCATTGCGCACTTAATAATTGCGCAATTTTCCTAGTACACTCGTCTATCCTCAGTCTCATTAGTCATAAGTCATTACACATTTCAGTGGGCCCACCTTATCCCTTATCTAATATAAGCATATTCATTTCTATAAAGATATTTATTCTGGTGATCCCAATTATTATAAGTTGGGAAAAGATTTGCAGATGATTGCAAGAAGTATTAAATGATTATGCTATTTTCTATAGACTATTTACTTTTGTAGAGTATTCAATAATCAACGCTTCTTTTAAAAGGTCTAACATAATTATTAGTTTGCTAACAAACTTCTAGCTTATATATTAAAAAAAATCAACATAATTACTTACTCTATTTACTTCATTTTTCTAAATATAATCTACTTCGTTTGTTTAAGTAATTTATATATTTAAAAATATAATAAGGACAAAAATTTTTCAAGATAACAAATAAAGAGTATGTGCAAGGATTATATAATGAAATACATAAGAACAATTTTGAGGTGAAGTCTAGGTATTTTAGTCAATTTTGTTCATGCTCTTGGATCTCTTTTTATGAGTGTATTTTTCATGCCATTGTCTTGAAATCGTCTTCATAATTGCACTTCTTCAAGACTTCAAATCACAATAAAAAATTTAATAACTTATCTAATAATAAAAATTAAAATTTCCATTTATTACATTTTTTCTTCCATTTAAGTCATGGCACACTTGAACTACCTATCAAACACATATATGTTAGTTTATGCCTTATAGCCAATCGGTTTGGTTATGATTTAGTGACAATTATTGAAAGGCATTCTTTATCCTGTCCATATTTAGATATATATAAAAAAGTCCATGAGATAATTATACATTGCAAATGAAATTATAATGAGATTATAATTATGAAATTCATATTGTATTTATGTATTATTCTTAAATCATTCCTAGCCAATGTTCTATTAAGGCTGAACATTAATAGAACGTAATAAGACTAGAATACGTTATGTTTTTCCTTATGAAGGAAGTAATCGATCTCATAAGCTAAAGTATAAAGATACTTAAACAAACGTATATGTGCTTGTTAGAGAACAAGTTCACTAAACTGACTCGATATGAAAAATCTATTTGGAATATTACTTCTATGTCTATGGAAATTCTCATTGTGATGATTGTATAAGTAATTAATTAACTTATATAGAGGTAGTTGAGTTATCAAGATAAGATTCATAACCCTAAAGTAATTAGAGAGAATGTTCCGTTATTCTTGATTAGTATTAATTCGGAAAATCCTTGACAAAGTTGAATGACACTTTATAAATAGTTTATAAATATCATTAATTAAATCAATAACTAATAGCAAAGAACAAATATGATTGAACCAAAAAAGAGTAGACATTAATTTCATATTGTGTCTAATCAGAACATTATATGATAAAAGGATTGAATTATACGAAGAAATTATGCACGGAAAAGTTAGTCAAATCACTTTAACATTCCTAAATATTTAGGTGGTCATAATGTATTACTAGACGCCGATCTTAATTTATGATTATCAATTATTTAATTGGAGAATAAAGATAAATTAAGAGGAATTTTAATTTATCTAATTCTAATTATGAATTATAATTATGATTCATAATCATTACCAATATATTTGGGAACCTAATGGGTCACACATAAAGAACAGGTTGAAAAGAGCAAAGATATTTTCAATCAAGTTAGATTTGATTGTAAAGTTTAAGAAACTTTGGCCCTGTTTGGCAACTAGTTGGTTGCATTAGCTGTTAGCTGATAGTTGATTCTATCAGCTGATTTGACCAGCGGATTACATTAGCTGTTTGGTTAGAGATGTTTGGTAAAATTACCTGTTTATTATTAGCTATTTATGTGTAAAATGACTTATCAAGACATCACTTTAAAAAATTAAAAGGGTATGAATATTATATATCTTAGTATTCGTTAAATATTCTTATAGGAATTTAGATTTTAAATATTTAATTTTACAAAAATTAAGTTTATAACTCTAATAAAAATATAGAACATATGATAATAATAATAATAATAATAATAATAATAATAATAATAATAATAATAATAATAATAATAATAATAATAATAAT
>JAOTAY010000006.1:20601442-20611705 GCA_025629805.1 Erythroxylum baracoense
TGTGTCCCAAAATAAATATTCTCATGTGTGTGAATATACTATGATGCATGAGCATGAAATGCACTTCTAATTTCTCACTATACTCTCAATTCACTTTTTTTGGGTCTGATCTCGAGTATGGGATGTCACACCATTCTATTCCATTCTATTATAAAACCCTCAACTAAATGATAGAAGTGTGTTACGTTCCATTACCAACCCTTCAACTAAACAAGGTTTTAGTATAAGTGTGATGCTCATATTTGTGTATATTTCATTATTTTTTTAACTTAAGTATAAGAGAAATGGTTTTCTGAAAAACAAAAAACTAGAAGTTGTTAAAAAAATTAAAATAACAATTTTTTTAAATCTAAAAGTCATATATTCGAATTAAATTAAAAACTATGCAAAAGACCCGCGAGCCCATCAAACTTGGACCTTATCTTTTGTTATGCAGATCTGAACACGACAGGCTTAAGAAGAGAGAACCCAAGCAACCGAGACTTGTGTGTTGTGTTCTTGGTCTCTCCAAATCCCAGTCCCTTCAGGATTTGAAAAAACGAACTTTCATGGAGGTTGGAACACCGTACGGCACTCTAAACCCACTTTAAACCCCAATCCCACAACGTTAAACTCGATCCTGTCGTGTCATCTCAGACAACAAAAGATGTGGCGGACCATTGACGCCCACTTGAAAATACGATTGCCGATCCGTACAATCCTCTTCTCGCAGCAGTCAAACCCTCCTGTGCTAAAACCGCTCTCACGTTTACTGTCTTCAAAAACCCTGAGTTTCTCTTCGTTCTGTCCGGCCCTCTGTTCTGGTGGCCGTCAAAAGTTGGGTGCTTGTCGGAGCAGTTCTGTGGTTGTGAGGTGTATTTCTTCGCTCTCATCGGCGACACCTCAGCAACAACCGCAGCAGCACACGGCGGTGGAGTGGAATGGATCGGTGTCATGCTCGGAGGTTGGCGAAGGTGGTGATGGGACTGGGACCACCGTTGATAAGGATGCAAAGCTTTCAATCCCTGTTCGAGCTTATTTGTTCTCCACTAGGTTTGCCTTTTGTTTTGACCTTTTTAAATAATGATTCTTTGCTAATCTTAGATTACTAAAATTCAGGTTTTGAAGAACCAATGTTATTGTTTTAATTACAAATTAGAAGAAGTAGAATTCTAATATGTGTTTATCTAAGTGAAATGGTTAATGTCTAATTGTAGTGTGGATTTGAAGAGCCTCGTGGAACAGAACAAACCCAATTTTATTCCACCAACTTCACGTATGACAAATTATGTTGTTCTCAAGTTTGGTAATCTTTCTGAGCCCAGTGTAAGTTCCTTTTTCATCTTGAAAAAAAAACGAAGATAATGTTGAACTTCTCTACGATTCGTATGTTGTAATTCCTATAAATAAATGTTGTTGCATAATGGGGTTGATATTTAAGCACCAGATTATCAAAAAATATTGGCACTGTTCTTGATTTTCTGAGAGATGGTGTGGATAAGTTTAGTGAACGAAGGTTCAGTTCTTTACATTCATTTTCTCGATCCGAGAAGTGCATTGTTGGGATTGGATTGGAAAGCCAAGCGGCCCTAGCTTTGGGGGTGTCGAAAAATAATTTATACCGATATTGATAAGATCATTTTATCAGGAAATGGGGATACTTTAAGCTTTCCATTAGTTATGTATATTCTAATTCATCATCGTATAAGAGGTAAGGACATCTTAGACGGCTGAATGTTCTGTGCTTAATTGCTCGAAATTTTGAGGTAGTTGGAATTCGATACCAAATATCTTGTGATAATACGATATCATTAACATTAAGGATTGTTTCTCTTTCAAATGTTTGTCTTGGTGACTATGCAAGAGTTATCTGCATTCTTGTCACTTATACGTTAAGGTCAATAATCTTGTTTTGCAGGGTTCAGGTAGTTGTATCCATGGAAGTCAATGCTGTTACATGGTAGTGTTTCAGTACGGCTCTATCGTTTTGTTTAATGTGCGTGAACATGAGGTTGACGATTATCTCAAAATTGTTAGGAATCACGCATCGGGATTGCTTCCTGAAATGAGAAAGGATGGTAACCACTCACTTTTTTGCTCTCTCATTCTAATTTTTTCTTCTTTATTTTCTTGATGATTATACTTGCTGCATCCCTCATAGAGTATACATTTTCTATGGAGCTTCTCAGAAGGCTAGTTTATTGATCTTGAATTTGTGCTGTGCAAGAATATGAGGTGAGGGAGAAGTCCACTTTAGGCACATGGATGCTAGGTGGACTGGACTACATAATGTTGCAATACTTGAACATTGACGGGATACGTACAATTGGTAGTGTTCTTGGTCAAAGTATTGCTCTTGACTACTACGGACGCCAGGTACATGTCATTGTGGTCGCTACATTATAACTATTACAACAAATTTTTTGATCGACTGCGTTTGTCTTCTATATCGTCTTATTGTTTTTTTTTCTATTCTTTACCACAATCTTGATCTTCTCATAGGTTGATGGAATGGTTGCTGAATTTACTGACATAAATCGTGGTATGGAAAAGACCGGAACATTTTCCATGGACAGCAAAAAGCTTTTTCAGTTAGTTGGGAAAGCAAATTCTAATCTTGCTGATGTGATTCTCAAGCTTGGACTGTTTGAGAGGTACGGTTAGAACCCATAATGTTGAAACTGGCTTTATGCGTCGATGTAAATGTCGATTGTTATGCCTATACTTTTAACAGAAGCGCATTACGCAGGCTGAATAGAAATATAATTCAGTCTCAATAGTTGCTTGGGTCCAGAACTTCCCAATGTTTTCCTTTGCATTGTGCACCTAGAAAAATTATATTTGATTCTCAACAGATCAGACATTGCCTGGAAGGATGCTAAATATGCTCAGATATGGGAATATCTGAGGGATGAATTCGAGCTGTCGCAGAGATTTGCAAGTCTCGATTTTAAGTTAAAGTTTGTAGAGGTATTATTTTTGTTATATATCTCTGAATTGCTTTTGATTTTACTCTTTCTTTCTTCGAGTTCGAGAAATGGATTTGTCTCCAAGACAGTGACATTGTGCCTTTCCTCTGCAGCATAATATTCGATTTCTCCAGGAAATTCTGCAGAACAGAAAATCAGACTTCCTGGAATGGCTCATCATTGTTTTAATTAGTGTCGAAATCATTATATCAATCTTCGACTTGGTTACCAGGTCCGGACTAAAGATCGTATAAAATACTTGAACCATTGAGCTCCCATTAAACCTCAGTAGTGACTGATTCTCAGTGGTATCTACCTCATTAACAGTTTCCATTTTGTTTCTGTAGATATAAGCTCTCACATTGTACAAAATCTTTCCAGATTCATAGTGACAAGTGAATTATGGCCTCTGCAGCTCCAACTTTGTTTTGGATGCCTTTGTCTTTTCTTGTATAACTTTTTTTTTTCGGTTTTAAGTATATGATTATTAACAATGTCTCTTTATTTTTACTATAATTTGTGGTTTAGATGTTGAGATTAGGATCGATCACAGGCTAGAATTTTACGCTCAAACCGGTCAAAATAGAGTTTGATTCATTGATTTTTGTTCGTTGACTTTAGATCGGTCTAAGTTAGTTAAATTTTTGTCTTTATTTGAATTCATAGTTCATTAAAAATAAATTTATTTTTGAAGTATAATCTAAAATTAGTATAAACAAAAGAGGGGATAAACATATTTTTAGGATTTTAATTTTATGTTTTTATTGTAATTGTTTAAAATTTACTAATATTAAAATTTGTATTAACTTGGTATATTTTAAATTATATATATGTCTATAATTTATTAATATATAATAATTTTTTATTCATGAAAAATTTTAATATAAAGAAATTAAATAATAAATTGAAAAGTGTCTACTGTTAAAATTTTTTAAATTTAATAATATCAAAAATTTTAACATTTGTAATTTAATTAATAGTTTTTTAAAATTTATACTAGTTAAATTAAAATTTTGTTTTTACTTGTATGATTAATATACGAATATTTATATAACACTTATTGGATATATAGTATTAGAAAATAAAATCTTAATATAATTTATATAATTTTAAAATTTTAATTACTAAATTAAAATTTTAAAATTGTTAATATTAAATTAAAAAATTCTAAAAACTTATTCCATTAATATATTATCCTAAAGAGATATGAATAAGAAATAAAGAATTAAGATTAAAAATATATTTAAAAATGTGAGGAGTGGGGTGGGGACTGACAAGGAAAGCAGTACAAGGATTTTGTGAGCCAAACAACAACCAACGGTGATGATAAGCACAAGTCCAAAAGATCGAAACTTTAAGATTTAGGAAAATCAAACCCCACACAAATCATGCTCGAATCACGATCTCCTATCTCCTTCTTCTTCTCCATCGTCTGATCTCTTAATAAAGACAACTCTTCCACCAATCCTCGCTCTCTGACTTACTCGCGCCAAATACAAAATCTCCACTCTGTTTTTTTGTTTGTTTATTCTTCTTTTACAGGTATTTGCTTCTGTTTCTGTTTATGTGTATCTCTTTCTAAATCCACACTCCAATGGAGGAACAGGTCTTTGTGAATTCGTGTTCAGTGGGATGTTTGTTGTAGACTTTGTTTTGATGAATATGAGAATGGACGCTTTATTGGTTTTCAGACTGATCCGAGTTGACTGCAAGGTTGCTTCTTTTCTATTTTTGGGAAATGATTATAGTTTTTCAATGTCTATCCCTTTCTGGGATGTGATTGGAATATGCAGAGGTACATGTATTTCCATGTTTTGAATTGCTGTATCATGACTGTTTAGTTGATCTAGGATTTTGGTGAAATGCTAATGTCTTTGATTTTGAGAACAAGAGAAGTGTTTGTTTATGTAAGTTCCATTCTTGCAATTTTCAAAAAAAAAAAAATCCATTTCTTGCAGTTTCAAATCGGTAGGCAAGGAGGTAGGTGTACCTTCTCATCCTCCAGGGTTGAAACCTTGGTGTGTGCATGGGATAGAGTACTGTATTTGACATAAAGATGGTTCCTTTATGTAACTCCAAAAAGAAAGCACTATGGTGTATGTGTGTGTATAAATTTGCATATGTACTTAGTGCTTGACTCTAGTGTCTCTGGCAGTATGGCTGATAACCCAACAAGTCCGGCTGGAGGGAGCCACGAGAGTGGTGGTGAGCAGAGCCCATACTCGGGTATGAGGGAGCAAGACAGGTACCTCCCCATTGCTAACATAAGTAGAATCATGAAGAAGGGATTGCCAGCTAATGGAAAGATTGCTAAGGATGCTAAAGATACTGTCCAGGAATGTGTCTCTGAATTTATCAGCTTTATCACCAGCGAGTAAGGCATTGAATCTCATGTCTTTGTGTTTTTGATTTTTGAAAATTGAGAAATTTATTTGGTAATTGATACTTTGATCATTGAGTTTTATCCAAAACCTATTATTAAGTGTTTATCTAGCGTTCATGACTTGTGATTGTGCTTTTTGGAAAGACTACGATTTTGTTGGCTTTTCTGGGATGAGTTTGGTTCTCTTGTTGGACTGTTTTTCTCTTCTTGCAGTGAGCTCTTCTTTTTTACTTCTTATCAGTTTTTATAGGTTTGGCCTCTTTTTTTTTTCAGAATGCACTAATAATTTTGAAATCCATACTATCTTTCGAGTAATGAAAGTTTTGAAATGTAACTTTTAAACATGAAACTAGAGGGTTAGGGTGATGTTGGAAATTCAGAGCTTTGGGAATTGGGATTTAGGCTCTGAACCTGTGATATGTATTTGAGAATTCTTTTTTCTTTTCTTTCTAAGGGCAAGTGATAAGTGTCAAAAGGAGAAGAGGAAGACAATCAATGGGGATGATCTTTTGTGGGCAATGGCTACGTTAGGTTTTGAAGACTACATTGAGCCACTTAAGGTGTACCTAGCTAGGTACAGGGAGGTAATTCACTAGGCACTGATGGAACTTCTGTTTATTCTTTCTTTTTTATCTGCTTCTTATTTATTGTTAATTATTTTGCTTTAGTTTGTGGTTTAATTTTATATCTAAACGCTCTCTCGCTCTCTCTTTATTTCATTTTTTACCCTCTTTTGCTGATGGTGCTGCCTGATTTCTTACACTGGATGATTACAATGTTGCAGTTGGAGGTAAGCAATTCGCTGACTTTTGACTAAATTGTAACTTTCTTTGTTGTAGCAGTTAGTGGCACATGTTAAGTCATAGGTTAAATGATAAACAATCTTTTGCAGGGAGATACCAAGGGATCTGCTAAAAGAGATCCAAATGGAGGTTTGCCTGTTCAAAACCCACAGGCAAGTTTGTAGAGTACTTGATTCTGCAACTTTTTTGGAAGTAAATACCTTGTGATGCTGGTGATATGATTTACTTAAATACCACATCAGGCATTCCTTAATATATCTTTCCTTGTTGCAATCGTTTTTGGATGAATATGACAGTTTGCTCTTCAGGGATCGTTGAACTACATAAGTCCACAGGTAAGCGGCCTTTCTCTCTTGACATTTTTGTTAGAAAACAAAATAAGTGGAATTAACAATTGTCAAAATGGAAATCAGAATTTAGCCGTAGGTGTGACAAATTAGCTTGTATTTCTGTATGTTGCATTCCCTGGGTGAGGTGTTGATGGTTCATCTGTCAGGCACCACATTCCAGGACTTAACTTTTTGGGATTACTTATTTAACTCTCTTATTCAACCTCCATAAATGTTCATTAGTCTTTAATGAGAGAAAACTGAAGATGCTTAGTTTGTTTAGCCTCATTAGAAGTGTAGCAACAAATCATGTATGCTTATAGAGGGCTACATTCTTGAAATATTCTGATCTCAAGGCACATTGCTTCACTGATTTCTTTGATACTTCTTATCGTTATTTTCTACACAATTTCTGATAAAATTTTGGTCCAACAGTTTTTCTCAACTTCATACTGAGTTGCGATGTTGGTATGCTAACACATAAGAAATGAGAGAATATGCAAGGATTGGTGGGCGAGCACGGATGCAATACTAGTTACACACACGCACACACTCGTACACACACACATATATACATATTTATACTTTTATGTACTTATCCTTGTATCTTTTGTATATCTTTCTAACGGTCTATTTGATTTGCTTGCTGTTTCTTATGTATTCTTAATGATTTTCCAATTCCCTCCCATCCTTATCCCTATCAATGTGTTCAAACACCTTCAGAGAAGACTTGAACTTGATATAAATTGTCTGTTATGCTTTGAGGCACTTTATGGTTTCTTATGTTGGATCCTCCTTGGCACCATTTTCTCTTCCACACAAGGCAAGATTATTACTTTGCGGTTATAGGACTTACTTGATGTGTGACAAATTGAATATTCAAGAACTTGACAATCTCTGCCATGTCATGATGTATGAACCAACATTCAGATGAATTGACTTGTAATAGTGGAGTATTTTATTTGACCTTTCTTTTGTAACATGAAAATGTACAAATTCTAGAAACAGTTTTATTGTTTTGTATGGCTGAAATCGGGATCACGAAGGTTTAATGAGGGAATAAGCTATTATATACTAGTCCTGATAATGGAATTCAATTCTTGGTGTTCTCTATAGTCAAAGGATCGGTCTCAATTACTTGATTTAGCATTCTTGGTGAGGTCTTAACCTTGTTTGTGGGTTATCTAAAGTTTATTCTTAACATCGTTAACGTTAAGAACTTGGCAAACTATAACTTTTAGCTTGTTACTTGGATGCTTGGCTTGATTGTGAGCTTACTCTTCTTCCAACATAATGTAGTAAGTTTTAGGATGCTGCTGAAAAAACAGTTGTTAAATTTAGTGTTGCATTATGAGACGATCGATCTGAATGTACTTCAATATTTTACCAAGACAAAGGCAAAAACGAAGTTTTGACCATGAATTTGCACATTATCAGAATTAATTTGAAGATATGCTTGCATTTATAACATTGTGATCGTGATACTTACGAGTTTCCTGTTGTTTTATAGCAGCAAGGGCAGCATATGATAATTCCTTCCATGCAAGGGAACAAGTAGGGGAGTTAACAGCTACTGCCTTGTGATACTGATTTAGTTTCAACCATGATGGAGGTGATAAATCATTTAGTTTCAACATCATAGCATCTTTTTGCATTGTTTTGACTGATTGAAACCAAAGTGTTATATATTTTTGAGGCTTTGGTTTGTTGTTCACTCCTCAACGGAACTGATTCAATTCTGAAACTAAAGTGCTGTAAATTTAGATTCCTTATTTAGTACTTAGTTCCCAGACTATGTAAAGGAAGAATGTCTTAGTTCTGTAAATTTGGATTCCTAATTCTGTCTTGCATGTTCATATTCAAGCTCAATTCCTGATCCTATGATCAACAGTGATGATCCGAGAAGATTGATTCTTCTAAGAATCAGGAGTTGCCTGAGACTTTGATCATTGTTCGTGGAACTACTTCCAAAGCATCAAAAGGTTAATTTTGTGCTTGTAGCTGTGTGTCTGTTCATCAATGGAGGTTCGTGGTATCTTATTTAGATGCAATACCCTTTTGTTACATATGCTTAAGGGTTTGCTTTTCGTGTACTTTTCCCCATCTTTTGCTCTCTTGTAGAGCATTGCATGGTCAAAGACAGTAGTTCATTAGCTAACTAGCAATCCTATTTAAGGATGGTTGGCTCGGCGCCCATCTTGAGCCTGATTTTTTTAAAAAAATTGGGACTCAGGCTCGGGTTGCCTAGGGCCATCTCGGCCTAAGGCCCAAAACCTATAAGGAAAATGTTGTTTTTTATTTTTAATATAAATTTTTTTAAAATCAAGTTGGGCCGGCTCAACTCAGGCTTAAGTGGGTCTTATGCCTTAGTGGGTTTAGACCCTATCGCGTTTAACCTATTGTCATCTTTAATCCTAAGGAAGGCAAATTAATATGGTTCGAAATCAACGGTTATGTTATATTTAACTAATTGGAATTTAACCTTAGATATTTAAACTTAATTAAACTTGAGATTAGGTCAAACTTGAAAAAAATTTAGATTAAAATGTGAGTTTTATATGGTTTAAATCTGACTTAATTGTCATTAATCTTAATCAATGATTAAAAGACCAATTTAATCGTAAAATTTTAATATGATTAAATTTTTGATTTGATTTATTTTAATAACTTTTGTTGTTCACAACCGATCAATTTATTAATTAATTAGTTAATTTTTTAAGTTAATTAGTTTTATAAATTAAAATAAGTAATTAATTGTGATTAAATAATTTCTTTTTTAATTAACTTTAAAATATTCAATTGGTAAAGATAGTCTTTTTTTAATTATATTTAAAAATTTTAAATTTTATTTAATCTCTAATTGATTTTATGACAATTTAATATTAGTTCAACCTCTTAAACTTTAAACTTCTTGCCTTACCGGTTTAACTCCGGGTTGTGTTTTAACCTATTAGAACTTTTACTTGGTTACTCTATTTCGGAGTGAGAGTGATAATTAATTCATCAATCATATCTTATATATAATTTATTTGAAAATTTTGCTGGACAATTTAACTCGAATACTTAACAATTCAAAATCAAGTGACTGATACTAAATTTTAAGATAAATCAAACTCTTAATTCTAGACACATTTTTAAATAAAGTGTCAGCCATTAAATCAATAATTTAGAAAGTAAATTAGTTTGATCAATTTAACAGTAAAGACTTAAAATCAACTAATTTTTTAGTTTAGTTTTTAATTTTTTGGCTCGATTTATTTTAATAATCTTTGTTGTTAAAAACCGACTAATTTATTAAGTAATTGACTAATTTTCGTAAACTAATTAGTTTTTATAAATTAAAATAAACTAATTTTGAAAATAATTTTATTTTTTTAAAATTTAAATTATTCGATGAATAAGATAATATTCTAATCATATTTCAAAATCTTTAATTTTAAAACAATTTTATGACGATCTACTATTAGTTAAATTTTTTAAATTTTAAACTTCTTATTTGATGGGTTTAATTTTAAAATATTGAAATAAATTTTTAATTTTAGACGTATTTAAAGATGACACAGCTCTTTGATGATTCCAAATCCCTAAGGATTTGTTTGGTTAGATGTTAATTAATGGAATGAGGTGGCCGGCCTGCGGGCCGTGAAATAGTGGGCGGGCCGAACCACGGGCCGGTCCGATCGGCCCGGCCCGTGGCCCTCCCACAAAAAAATTTATTTATTAAAAAATTAATAAATAATTTAAGTAAGTTAAAAATTTGTAATTAATGTAGTTCATAATTTTAACACTAACTTTTAACT
>JAOTAY010000006.1:20618131-20630391 GCA_025629805.1 Erythroxylum baracoense
ATATTGGTAGTGGAATGGTTACGAAATGATGTTGCGTTAGAGGAAGTGAATTTGGGACAACTTAGATTGAAATTAAGGAGATTTCATGAGAATAAGCTCACGTTTTATGACCTCTGAGTTGGACTCCGAAAATGAGGTCCAACAGTTAGAGACTGGGTACTTGTTACTACCCCATTCAAGCGTCATTGATTAAATTTAAATTGTCAACTACTGCCAAAAAAAATATTTAATATGCATGGACGCAATCTATCACATAAATATTTTGTAGAGAGAGAAAACAGTAATAAGCTTATAAATTATAATAATTCCTGGGTAACTACAATTGAGATTTGTGACTTTTTCATTAAATTTAATAATTAAACAACATAAAAGTCAATCATTGAAAATTACTTTTTTCTTAGAGACCAGATCCGTTAGATGAATAGAATAGATATTCTCCCAATCTCAATAACTTATTCTGAGATGAAGCCAAAAATCCGGAAGAACAATTAAAAAGCTTGTAAAGTTAGTAACCCCACAACTCAGTATAATAATGTCTCTCCCAAAATGAAGAAACATTTTAAAAGGCTGATTAAGACCAAACAAAACAATAGTAATAATTGTAAGTACGAGGCACAACAAAAGCATTCAATTCTAATATGATCGTATTCGTGGGATTGGGACATTGCCTTTTGCCCCAATTGACCAAATCACATATCTCTCTTCTCACATTCACAACCAAGCAATGTCTGTCTTCCTTTATTGATGCCCGTCACTCTCCCATTGCATTATTGGTTAACTATATATGCTTTATTATCACGATTGAAATCTAAATAGCTAATACCAATTCTGTTTTGTAATTAAAAATTAGTATTTTATGAACTGTTTGAAATGTGTCAATAGTTGCTTTTTCCTTTTTTTTTTTTTTATAGGCCTAAGCAGATTTGTAAATGGTTGCCTCGTGCCTCATTTGTTAATAACAATGTAACTATTTGAAGATTAATATCTGCAGTCTAGTTCCTAAAAATATTACATATTATCGCAAACTAGGAACTATTAACTACCAGTATTTACCTAAAATAGCAAATTTTTTGTTAGCTCAAAATGTACAAGAATCGAGTTCGGCTACAGCAAAGAATATCGTTTTTCTTACTGCCAAAACCAAAGTAAAAAAGAGAAGAAGATTGTTTTTCTTTCGCGTTCTGATCCTATGCACTGTGCAGGCCTTTCGCCGTCTTCTAGGTCCACTTGGCTTCTTTGCCTGAAACTGAAACTTATTTGCATACTTTTAAAGATTGCATTTTGGGTAACCTCTTCTATTACGTTTTACAACCGCTTTTCACAGTTCCAATGTACGTGGAGTAGACTAGTTTTGCTGATTCGAGGAGGGCAAGTTTTATTATTCTGTTTTCTTTGTAGTTGATTCGAGGATTTTTAACTGAATTATTAAAGATGTTTTCTTTTACTGTCAATTAGTTTCCATAATCTGAGTCTGAGATCTGGTAGTTTCTGCAGCTTAAGAAAGACAAGGTTTGACTGATACTTTTTAGTGTTAAATTCAAAGAAAGTGGTGTCTATACTTCTATTACCTTTGCTAGCTAACCAGCACTTTGCTCAGAGTCATGTCCTTTTCTTCCAAGATTATGTACGCGTGCCTTGCTGGGCTTCCTTTATGTTTTTTGGATTGTACTAAGGCCTAAATGTAAGTAGAAAGATGTCTATAATGCCTAGCTGATTTGCTTTAAGCCATTTTCCGCAGAAGAAACCCTTTCCAATTCGCCATGCCTTTGTCTGAACTACTTTATCGACTTGCTAAAGGAAAGCTTGAATCTTGTCAAGAGAGAAGTCTCGTAAGCTCAACTGATAAATCTGTGTAAGTTACCACTTAGAGGTTCATATTCTTCTAGTGATAAAAAATCGCATTTGATTTCCCATTGATTTTCCTTCTCCTTTTGGGTTTTTCTTCTTCAATGTGTTTCATCGCAGGGCTGAGAATGACTTTCATGAGCTGGTTTGGGAAAATGGTCAGATTCAATCCAGCAAAACTAGAAAGATCCAAGCTTGCAACAACTTATTGTCTCAAAACCTCCAGATTAGAGATAACGATACTGGAGATGGGACTAATTCAAAAACTAGAAAGTTTCCTCTGCTAAATGAAGTTCAAATGTTGATGCCCTCAGCTGAAATGGCCTTGAAACAGGATGATGGTATGGTACCTTGGTTGAGTTATCAAATTGACGAGCCTGTGCAACATGATTATGATTCTGAGCTTATGCCTGAATTATCAGTAGTCACTGGAAACTCCTCCCCAAATCATTTTTCATCTTTTGATGGGAGAAGTAATCGCAGTGGCCTAGTTATGGATTCTATGCATAATGATTTGAGGTTAGAGCAAGATAATGGTACAAAATTTTCTTCAGCAGATGGAAACGGTTCTACTTCTACTCAATCATGTCCCTCACTCTCTCAACATCAGACATCATTTCCATACTTTAGATCCAGAGTTTTGGTTAACAGTGGTGCTGATATAGGCAATGACACCCATCTTATTGGGAATGATGTCTGTGTTGCAAATTCAGGAGGTGGATTCCCTAGCATAAAGATGCCGAAGAAGCAAGATCTTGAACCAGCTTCAACTTCTTCCAACTTCGTTAATTTCTCACATTTCTCAAGGCCCGCTGCTCTTGTTAAAGCAAATCTTTATAGCATTGGCATGACGGCCAATTCAGGAGCAGGAAGCATGGAAGGAACAGGCAACAAGGACAAGTTCTTCATCACTAGTGATAGTAATCGTGCTCAATACACGCTCATTGATTCATGTAGTGGTTTACGAAAACAAAATAGGTATCTTAGCCACCCTGTTACAATGTCACCGAAGGTCAATGCTAAACCACGGGAGGCAAAGTTTCTCGAGGAACCTGCCCATATTGAACAACTTGAGGCTGTGGGTCAAGATGACTCTAAGAAAGACGAAAACGGCTGCCCAAATTCTGCTGAGGGTGCTAGAAAGGAATTTACAGATAATGAAAGGAGTACAGAACCTGCCGTTGCTTCTTCTTCCGTTTGCTCAGGCAACAGTGTAGAGAGAAATTCAGATGATCCAGCTCGGAATTTGAAGAGAAAATATCTCGACCACGAGGAGTCTGAAGGACCTAGTGAAGTAAGCTGAATGTCAATGTCATATTTCTTATTTTCTTTGGACCTTAGAACACCACAACTCCCATTCTTCAATGTGTCAGGATGCTGAAGAAGAATCAGTAGCTGCAAAAAAGGGAACTTCAGTTCGAGGGGGTAATGGCTCCAAGAGAAGTCGAGCAGCAGAAGTACATAATTTGTCTGAAAGGGTGAGAAACCTATGTATTTATAGAAATTCATATGCCCTGTTATTTACTCGTAATTTTTCCTAGTTTTGTAGTTCCAGTGGAGTTTCTGAATTGTTTCATCTGGACTTCACTGAAACAGAGGCGAAGGGATAGGATTAATGAGAAGATGCGTGCTTTACAAGAACTGATACCAAATTGCAACAAGGTGGAAAATTTATACCTTCTGCCAAACTTTCTCCACGGTCTTATAAAGTAGTATAGTTCTTTGCATCGAAATATAGGACAGGAATATTTGTGAAGATGTTGGCTGATGGAAAAAAAAGAAAAACTATTGTTGGGAAGTCTGTTGAGAATGAATCAAGTTTATTAGATATAGATCTTAAGTTCATTGGAAATGTGAAACTTTTCGTAAGCCTTTGTAAGCTGTACTTTTCCCTCATATCCATGAAAGCTTATGGAACTTCTACTTCAATTGACGCTTAGCATTTTGACATAATAAGGTGGACAAAGCTTCAATGCTTGATGAAGCCATTGAATATTTGAAAGCTCTACAGCTTCAAGTTCAGGCAAGTCTTTTCCATCCATGTTAGTTTTGTTTCTCTTAGGTTTCATGAGCTGTACTGAGCCTAACAGGGTAGGCTCTCGAAACATGAGTTCATTTTGAGCTCAGTTGAGTTGATCTCATTTTTTGAGAATTGGTTGATCTAACAGAAAATTTCTTGCAGATTATGTCTATGGGATCTGGTTTGTATATGCCATCAATGATGATTCCTCCGGGAGTACCTCATGTCCATGCAGCTCATACGGCACATTTCTCCCCCCTGGGTGTTGGGATTGGAATGGGTATGGCTATGGGCATACCTGAAATGAATAGTAGATCTTCCACTTGTTCAATGCTTCAAGTGCCTCCTTTTCATGGAGCACATTTCCCTCGGCCATTACCATCAGTGCCAAGTGCTATGCATAGCTTGGGAGGGTCTAACTTTCAGATGTTTGGTGTTTCTGGTCAAGGATTACCAATACCATTTCAACCCCCTCCCATGATGCCAATGTCTGCAGGGCCTCTTCGAAAATCAACATTGGGATTGAATGTATATGATATGTTTGGTCCGACAAAGAATCAGGACGCAACTGTACCCTCTACTAGTTCAAAGGATTTGATTCAGAGCTTGAACATGCAACCAATTCAAAACAAAAATGCCAACGACTCAAAGAATGAGATGGTTAGTAAATTATGCCAACCACATTGAAATTCGTTACCTTTGGTTTTCCTATCTTCCTGTACATGTGAATTTTGCAGTTGATATTCGATACTATACAGTTGGCAGACTTGGGAGGGGGATAAATATTGCTGAGGTCTTGGGATATTATTTTATGTTAAACATATTAATGTCTGTTTGTTACATTTCTTGTCAACCTAAACTAGATGCATTTGTGCATTAATTATTAGCAAATGTACATTGTTATGCCAGTCTCAAGCCACAAATGAATATCTTGAAGATTCTAGTTTGGTACAAATCTCCAAAGCTGCTGACAATGAGAACAAAAATGCAGCTGGTAAGTGCGCATTACTTAGTTACTTTGTTCAACATACATGCTTTTAGAAGGCAAAAATGAATGGTTAAATTATGTCAATATGCAGCAGGTACAATTACAAGTGTAATCTGATTCTTTGTGGAGGGATAATCCGTGTCTTGTTGTGAAGATTATACACTATTTTGTGTTAGTGATAGCAGTGGGCAGGCTTGATGTTGGAAAGAGAGGTTGCATGTGGAGCCTAAATTAGCTAACGGAAGAATTGGTTAGGATTTAGTACATTGCCAAAAATTATGTTGCTTGTATCTGTATATTTACTTTCATGACCTTTGTATCATATATAGTAGACTAGCTGAAGCAAAAACGTAGCCAAATTGTCTGTTATACACTTTTGATTACGATTCTTGAGTTATTGACAGGTGGATACTTGACTATGAAGTCTGCAACTCTTATCTGTTCTCCCATGAAAAGATCACGCCCGTAAGAATTATTATCACTTACTCCGAAAGATGTGAAGTTTTTCAATTTCTCAAAAACAGAAAGTAGTAGGTGTACAGTGGCGGACGAACAAATATGGAATATATTTGCATTTGCTGGAGTTCAACATTGATTCTATCTGTGAGTGCACAAGATCGATTGTAACAAGTAATAAAAATTGGAGTATTTTAGAGTATCAATTTCACAAGGATTATAATTACTAAACTTACTAATTCTGGCTAAATGATGCAATTAATGTAAATGAAAATTTAATAGAATGTAAATAAAGTATTAAGTTAATGAAACAAGATAATTAACTTGTACAAAAGGATCATAATAATGAAAGGCTAGGGTTTTGAAGTTCACTTATGTGAAATTTCAACTGTCATACAAGATTGATTATTCAAGTTGAAATAACAGTTAACCGAATGTATTTATATCTTCTCCTAATTTACACAGTTAACTATGTAAATACCATATCCCAATATGTAACTCAATCTAATCATACTCTTTAAGTATAGTTAATTTGTTAGTTATCATAATAGTCTAGCGAAACCCTTTCTCTAGATCTAAAACATTCATTCTTCTAGTGCATAAGCCATACTTCACGTCTTAGTCTTTCATATAATCCCTAAGATTGAATTTACAATGGCTGGTGATAGGTCTACATTTTATATGTTATTTGGAGAATTTACTTGGTATTCGACACCTTTATAACATGTTTTATATGAAATTTATTATATCCTTTATATTTAGTTTATTATCTTACAGGTAATGAATTTAAAGAGAATATGAGATTTAATTA
The DNA here is from genome assembly GCA_025629805.1 of Erythroxylum baracoense. NCBI lineage: Eukaryota > Viridiplantae > Streptophyta > Magnoliopsida > Malpighiales > Erythroxylaceae > Erythroxylum > Erythroxylum baracoense. The sequence goes on from JAOTAY010000006.1 coordinate 20,624,252, forward strand.
GACTTTCTATATAGTTTTCTAATTGATGATATGTTAGAGTTATTTAGAAGATAATAAGATTGACAACAAATTTGTAGAAGCTTTAGGGATCTAATTCTTACTCAAAAATATCAAAACAGTGGAGAAGCTAGTGAGGCAAAACACAATAAGCATCAAACTTGTTGAGATAACATGTGCTTGTCTTTTGCAAAGCTTTGAGCTAAGAAGCAAAATAAGACTGGTGCTAGAGTTAATGATAGACCAACATCAAACTCATCTTGAATTTACAGAGAGAAGCAATGCAAAGATGTTAGTTACAATTTGATGTCAAACGTTCGTTACACCTTGATTTGCAAAGAGTAAAAGTTGGGGTTGGTCTAGCTTTGGGTCTTGGGCATAATTAAGAGGATGCGTAACTTCTCAAGTTCAAATCCTCTAGAAATTTATTTTTGCAACCCTAACTATAAATAGTTATATTAGAAATAAATTAGGGGGACCCCAATTGACTTTGAGGGAGATTCTTATGGAGTTTCATAGTTTTGTATACTTTCTTTTCATTGAAAGGAGATTACGAGCAAGATTGAAGAAACATAGTGACAATTTTTGTCAATTCTTTCTTCTACTGTTTCCTTTTATATTGATATTTATCTATTTATGTTTAGTTTTATCATATTTTGTTGCTAGAAACATTAATTAGGGTTAAGGATGTAGTTTGTATAGATTTTTAGTTATTAAATATGAACTAAAACATTAATTTTAGTTATTGTTATTGAGTTTATGCCTAATTACTATAGCTTCGATCATACTGATCATATGAAAGACTAACATATGAAACACTTTAGCATTAAAGAACGATGGTATCTTAGATTTTAGTGAATATGATTAGGGTTAAGGATGGTATCCTAGCATTAATGAATATTATTAGGTTAAATTATATATCAATAAGTGGTACTTACCTTATTAAATATATGTGTGCCTTAACAGAGGGAATAGATACCTTAGACCACGCATCTTAGCGGGATCTCTAATATGATATTGTTGTTGTTGTTTAACCATGATTAATAAATATAGTTACATATTTCCTTGTGGGGCTTGATACACTAGATTACTCTAGTTTTATAAACTTGCTACAATTGACTCTGTGCACTTATAGATTTACACGCTAGTGTATCCAACTGTGTACTTCCGAGAAGTATCTTCCAAATGTGTACACTGTTGTATAAGTATAAACATAGCCGTGTATCTCCTAGGTCTTGTTGAATTGTTGTTCTTCTTGTGATTTCTTGTCCAATCCTCAACCTAATCCATCCCTTCTTGTTCCAAAAAGATAATTGAGTTTGAACGTCAATAGGATGATTGAAGGAATATGCTCTTAACTCATTTAAGCTCTTATTCTTTAAAATTATACCTAAACCCAAATATGAATTAAAATTAATGTCTTAAGCATTAATCACTAAGTGTAATGGAGTAAATGTATAAATAGTCAAGCACATATCAATATGCATATTGGTGTTTGAGAAAGAATGTGAAATTGTTTTCAACTATCAGTCACATATAAATGGCATAATAATGGTTAGGTTTAATCTAAAAAAGGTAAGGATTTTGAATCAAGTCTCCACAGATTAATGTATCCACCTGGATATCTGTTTGAATGATGAATGTTTTACTTTATCTTTCACTAACGCTGCTAATTATAACTTTCAAAGGAAGATGCTTTTGGGATTATTTGAACTCCTTAAGTAGGTCTACATAACTACCTTGACTAGTAATAGGGAACTTTAATTGTACCTTATTCACCTTAGAGGTTGAAGGAGAAAGGCTTAGCAATAAGCAATCAAATGAATACTTTTATGATTACATAAACTCATTAGAACTCATTAATCTCAAATATGATAGGATCGTTTCCACATGGAGCAACAAACAAGAGGGTTTTTGGCTGATAAGGGTCTTGCTCTTGTCAATCCTCTTTAGGTTTCCTCTTTTAGCAATAATTTAGCTCATTTTTACACTCCACTATACTATGACCATTCTCCTACAAAAGTAAAAACAAGGGCTAGGATTCATAAACTTAGATTCCTATCAGGTTTAATAATTTTCTTATTAAGGTTGAAGGATTTGAGGACATGGTAGAGATGGGATTAAGAGAGGATATAGATGGATATCACTCATACAAATATGTGAAGAAGCTGCAAGCAGTCAAGACTAAATTGAAGAATTTATTTTCAATAAAAATCAAGAACATTAATGAAGTCATTTTTAAGATAGAAGAAAATAGCCATCTCCAATCTTTGCTACAATGTTCCTTAAAGGATTTTATGCTTAGAGAAATAGAAAAAAGAGTTTTTGATAATCACTCTTTGGCCTTTAAAAACCATTAATCATTTCTTAAAGCAAGAGTAACTTAGTTGAAGGAAGATGATAGGAGCTCCAAATTCTTTTTAATGCCATTATGGTAAGGAAAGACATTAACAAGAATAGCTTCCTTCTCAATGATGATGGAATCTCTATTACAGACCATAAAGAACAAAAAAAGAGGATACATCAAGTCTAGCTAAGTATATTAACCTTTTTTGTTCTTGTCTACAAGATTTATAGGATAAAAATCCCTAGTTGTCTCCCTTCCTTTTAAATGGAATTCCTAATTAAACCCTATAATCCTTTAGATGTAAAGCTAGCACTTTTTAGTATAAGCTTTAACAAATCATTAGGACTAGATAAGTTGAATGCCAAATTTTTTAAAAGCACATGGCATATCACACGAGATTTGATTACTAAGTCTACTATGGAGCTCTTCAGTAATGACAAATTTTTGAAGGAGATTAATAAAATCTTTGTAACACTCACCCCTAAAAGACTTAATCAAAGATCTTTAAATGACTAAATGTCAATTTTATGTTGCAACATGCTTTAAAAAGTTATCCCCAAAATGTTACCATTACAACTAAAAGAAATACTTGTTAGGTTCATTAATTCGAGTCAAAGCTCCTTTGTGCATGGGAGGAGTATATTAGATAACTTACTCTTAACTTATGAGATCTTTAGAAAATATAAGAGCAAGAAAAAATTTTAAAGCTGTTATATGAAAGTCAACCTTAATAAAGCTTTCAACTTTTTAAGCTAGAAATTCATTATTGATGCTCTAAGAGCCTTTGGTTTTTTGATGCCTTTATTTTGTGGATTTATAATTGCATAACTACACCATCATTCGTAGTACATGCCAATAAGGAACCTATACCCTTCTTTTCTAGAGTAAAAGGTTTAAGAAAAGGTGGTCCACTATCCCTTATCTCTTTATAATCAATATAAAGGTATTATCCAGGTTGCTCTTATCTAGAATTAAAAAAAGGAAATGCTTTAAATATCATTATAGATGCAAAAGTTAAATCTTTTTAAACTGACTTTTGCTAATGACCTCTTATTGCTAAGTGGCATAGACCACATTTCAATTTAAATTTCATAGATACGATGTGCTACTTTAGCTCCATCTCTAATACCTTTATAATTAAAAGGAAAAGCTCTTTATTTGTTTCATTAGATTCATGAACCAAGCCAACTTAAGGGATTCAACTAGGAAACATTCCCTTTAAATACCTTAATATTTGTATCTCGAATAAGATGAAAAGCTACCCAGATTGCTCACCTCTATTTAACTTTTTTAAAAGGAGAATCCACCATTGGAATAATAAATTACTCTTTTATGTAAGAAGACTTCAACTTATAGATTTTATCCTTAATAATATTCATATCTACTTGTCTTGCCATCTCTATTTGTCCCTATAGCTTGTAAGGGACAATGAGAGGATGTTGAAGAACTTCATCTAGTCAAGATCCTCAATAAAGCACTTTAGAGCTCTAGTATGATAGTCAAAAGTCTCCACTCCAACTAAGAAGGAAGGATTGGGTATCAATTCCATTAAAATCACCAACAAAGTGCCCCTAGAAAAATGATTATGGATGTTTAATGATTCTTAATCCATCTAGGTTAAGTGGATTCACTCATACATTATAAAGGATCAATACATTTGTAAGATCAAAACCAAACAATCTAACTACTGTACATTAAACCAATACTTATATTTTATAATTTCTTAAGTAAGGAAATCAGAAGCATCAATGGAAATGTATTTAAGACTTGATTTTATTACTTTTTTGGAATGATTTAGGTCCACTCTACAAGGCTTAAGGTTTAGACAATCTAAAGTTACTAATCCCTTTAAATGCTAAGTTGAATATAGTAATTATGAATGATAACTGGCATTGCAATATAAGGGTTACCATAATTATCATAGATAATGATAGATCTTGTTTGAACAGAGAGGATTAAGTAATATAGGCAGGCCACAACTCTAATGTCTTCACAAATAAATTATGCGTAAGACTCTTCAAGCCTCTAAGACAACTGATTACTTAGGGAAAGTTAGGATGGTTTCTATATATGTCTCCCAAAGCCTCCATTTTGTGGATGACTATCAGGAAAATCTTATTAACTAAAAATAAATTAAAGGAGATCCAAGTAAGTCTAATGTGTTGATTATGTAGTGATGATCATTAGAATATCAACCATCTACTACATTCAGGCAGCTTCTTCAAAAACTTTTAAAGCAGTTGCCTCAAAATGTGTAAGCTCTTCTTCATTGAATGTAATTAGGATCATTTTATCTCTTGGGCTCAACTTGCTCACTTTACACACAAGGAAGATAACATAGTGTTCAAGTTTATCTTGAGTTTGTAGAGTTTCCATTCTACGGAGAGAGAGGAATGTGATAATCTTTAAAGCTAAATCGTATTTAGTCCAAGCAACCACACAAGTTACTTTGAATTAGATTAGATAAATCATTTTATCCTAAAATATTCATATGAAAATGAGTAGGGATTTAGCTTTGATTTAGTCAATAGGTTAGAAGTACATTTCTATTTCTTTTTCGAGAATCTATCGATCTTTAAAGGTTTAAGTTTTAGCCACTACCGATAGCTTATGCTCATAGCTAGTAATAACTAGTTTTTTTTAATTAGCTACTAATGTTAATCTTTAGTAGTACTCGACTTTAGGGTTTGGTTTTGCCATCCTAATTGTTTTGTAACTTAAATATATTTCTTCTGAAAAAAATTAGGGCTATTTGGTTTCACTTTAATTTTTATTGTAATTTTTTAGTTTATTTTTTAAAGCAAAAATAAAACTTATTTTGTTGTTAATGTATTTATGTTTTTATTATTGATAATAATTAAATATTAGATAAACTTTAAATTTATTTTATTAGTTAAGTAAGTAAATAATTTCATTTTAATCTCTTGTATAATATTTATTAATAACTATTAGTAAAAATTACTATATTTTATTGAAATAAATATTTTAGTAATTAGAAATTATATGTAAATTATTATTTATTTGTTAATATATACCTCAGTTATTGAAACTAACCTTATTTAAATATCCGTGCCTCCCAACATATATATGTTTCTTATAGTTCTTGTCGATGGTTTTATTTTTGTTATGACATTCCTAGTTAATTTTGAGATAGTTTTGCCGACTCTATATATGTTTGGTGGTATGACCGAACTATGAGAAATTTTCACTTGATTAAACTTCTAATAAAATTTGTAAACAAACTTTGACGAAACTGTTAGTAAAACGGCTCATCAAGTCAAGTTCAGAAAATTAACTCTTGCCTTCAAATTTTTTTTTACCAATTATCATTTTAGCTGAAAAGTTAAGCATAAATTCAAAATTCATATATGAAATAATTAAGGCAACACACTACAAGAAAAGAACTCCTTCTGCGACGTTTTTAAAAACGTCGCAGAAGGTGAAAAAACGTCGCAGAATACCTTCCGCAACGTTCGGAATGTGGTGTAGGTAAAAGGTTTTTGCGACGTTTTCCAAAAACGTCACAGAAAACACTGACATTCTACGATGTTTTTAAAAACGTCACTGAAAGATTAGACTTTTTGCGACGTTTTTAGAAACATTGCGGAAAGTGACTTTCCGCGACATTTACATTCCGCGACGTTTTCATTCCGTGACGTTTATCTTCTAATTATTTTAAAAATTTTAATTTAATAATTATTTTTAAATAAATTTTTTTAATAAATCTTATTTGTTTAATAACTATTCAATATTATTTATAAACTTTATTTATTTAATTCTTCAATTTTTTAGTATA
>JAOTAY010000006.1:20630491-20641204 GCA_025629805.1 Erythroxylum baracoense
TTACTAACGCCATAATTCTAGTATAGAAATTCTTAATGGTCTCAAAATCCTTCATTTTAATATTTGCATATTGCTTCCTTAGAGATTGGAGGATCACGTTGCGTACCTTTGCATCTCCGCGGAATTCTTGCTCTAGTTTATCCCACACTTCTTTTGCTGTCGTGACTCCTCGTATTCTTGAAAAAATTGCCTTCATCACGACTTGCTGTAGGAAGCATAGAGCGATAGAATTTTTTTGCTGGTCCTCTTTCAATTTTCGACGCTCCACCGCGAACAAGTTGTCCTGAGCTTCTGGCATGTCAACTCCTTCTTGGATGACAAGTCTTGTGCTTAAAGAAATGTCCGCATTTGACTATGCCAGTCTTCATAATTATCTTCTGATAGAATAGAAACTGGAAGATTAATTGTTGAAAAAGACATATTTATGTCCAGTATAGTACCGAACGTGACTCTGATACCATGCTGAAAATGTGACGTACCCGATAGAACGTGGCTCTGATACCATGTAAAAAATATGACGGGCCCGATCCAAGGAGAAGTTTATAAGAGAGAGAGTGCATAGGGCTTGATGTTAAGAGACCCACTTGTTTTGGCTCCTTTAGATTTATATACTCTTCTTTCTTCTTTTCCTTTCCATTATGGGATTTTTCCCGTTCTAATATTCCACCAGTTTTCCTATTGGTTTTGGGGTCATCACATGCGGACACCTAGTAAATGACATTCCAGATGCTTTAATGAAGATCGTCGGAGAAGCGTATTAGCTTGGAGAAACTCCACTTTACCATCATTTCCTGGTAATAACAAGATTGTCAATATCCATGAAGCGAATGATTAGACATATCGACGAAGACAAAATCCACCAACTATTTCCTAGTGTTTAGAAGAGGTCCACCTTTCGTTGTTCGTGAAGTTCTTGGTCTGATATTCTTATGATTAGAAGGACAAGGATAGAGACGAGATGGACGGCCTAGTCTTTCGTTCTCATTGTACTTTACGCACTAGGTATTTGTCTGTGGTCTCTGTCATATACGGTCTGTAACTGTATATATTAGCTCTGATCAACAACATGCATATAGCATACGAGACACTCTCTGAGACACGGAGGTCCACTGTGGCGCAAAAACTCCCAAAGTGCTGCAGGCCTCCATTACTTCTCTTTACTAGTGTAATTAAATATACTTAAATCGGTCAGCAGCTGCCTAGTTCGTCCTGGGACCATCGATTCTTGCCTTATTTGGCCTAAATACAACATGCTAATTAACTAACTCCCCCAGTTCGTAGCTAACTACAACATGGTAATTAACTAACTCTCCCATCATCGATCTCCTAGTTCCCTTGATAATTAATGTGTACGTGGATAACGCGCAGGTGGATGATATGGAAGCCATCAACGTAGACGATGACACTTCCCCGAGCCTATCAGTAAAAAGGAAAATAGGTGGATTTAGAGCTTGCACGTTTACCTTTGGTAAGAATGAGCATTATGTTATGTAGTTATCATGAATACTTCTACGTTTTTGAAGTTCTAATAGATGTCCGTTTTGACAGTATTGATGGCACTTGAAAACATGGGATTCATAGCGAACATGGTTAGCATGGTCCTTTACTTCTATAACGTGATGCACTTTGACATAGCAAGCTCTGCCAACACCCTTACAAACTTCATAGGTTCAACCTTCTTGCTTTCTATAGTCGGTGGCTTCATTTCTGACGCTTACTTGAACCGACTTCACACCATTTTGATTTTCGGACTACTAGAAATTCTGGTGAGTAATAATTTTTGTAATATATAATTGCTGTTGGATCGGTTGATGACGACGCGTGAAGAATTAATGCACGTACAGGCATTGGTGATGGTGACAATTCAAGCATATTCAAAAGACCTTCACCCTAATAAATGTGGAAAGGAAAGCTGTGTGGAGGGTGGCATAGCGCTAATGCTATACTCGTCGCTATGTTTGCTGGCATTGGGTTCGGGAGGAGTAAGAGGAGCTCTTGCTCCTTTTGGAGCTGACCAATTTGATTCTAAGGATCCAAAAGAAGCAAACCAAGTAGCCACCTATTTCAATTGGGCTACTCTTAGCACTGTTCTTGGTGGAGCTATTGGAGTGACTTTCGTCGTTTGGGTTAGCATTAACAAAGGTTGGTACAAAGGTTTTCTGATTTCAACTGTTGCTACCACTCTTGGTTTCATTGTTTTAGTTCTTGGGACCCCCTTATACCGACTCGCTAAACCTGGACAAAGCCCCTTGTTAAGGATCATACAGGTAATTCTAAATATCAGTTGCAAATTAGTTCACTTTATTCATTTTAGCTAGCTACATGTATTTATTTATGCAGACGCAGGGAACAACTTAATTAATCAATTTTATTTTTATTCAGGTGCTTGCTTTGGCAATGAAAAACCGACGACTCCCACTGCCAAAAAATACCGATGAACTGTACGAGATCAGTAGTACTGCTACTACTGATAAAGGAGCCATATCCACGAAGGACAAACTTGCACATACCAATCAATTCAGGTAGCTCACGCAAATTAATTTAAGGACTTCATTACATTGTATATCATTTTGTCCAAAAAAAAAATGGGAAAAAAAACTTTACATGGAAAGGTTTTCCTCTTTCGCCTCTGATGCTAGTTCATGTTGCGGCTTATTATGTACTAAGCCTTCAAATCTAGCAAAAGAATTCCTGGACCAATTTTCGGACCTAGATAACTCGAATCAGTGAAACACGGTTTTCTGTAATTAGATATTGATCTTTAGTCTTCTACTTACAGCCACTGCTTATCAACAATGAAATTGCAGCAGTGATTCATAATGACGTACTCCTCAAAATCAACAACTTATCATATACAATTTTTATCGATTTGATGATATGCTGAACCAGATTCTTAGATAAAGCTGCAATCATTGTTGGTGAAGAGTTGAAGTATACAGAGGGAACAGTGTGCACAGTGACGCAAGTGGAAGAAGTGAAGATCCTGGCGAGAATGCTGCCCATACTGTTGAGCACGATCATTATGAACACATGTCTAGCACAACTCCAAACTTTCTCTGTACAACAAGGCAGTAAAATGAACCTATATCTCGGTGGATTCTTAGTTCCAGCTCCATCAGTTCCTGTAATTCCACTTATGTTTATGGTCATACTTATTCCTCTCTACGAGTACTTATTCGTCCCATTTGCTAGAAAAATCACCGGCCACCCTTCAGGCATCACTCAACTTCAACGTGCTGGAATTGGTTTAGTTCTATCTGCCATTTCGATGGCTGTAGCTGGCTTTGTCGAAGTGAAAAGAAGGAACCAAGCAACAAGGCACCCTGATAAGCAGCCCATAAGTCTATTCTGGCTTTCCTTTCAATATGGGATCTTCGGTATAGCAGACATGTTCACACTTGTTGGACTCATGGAATTTTTCTACACGCAAGCACCCTCAGGCATGAAATCGCTCTCTACTTCATTCACCTGGCTGTCACTCTCATTCGGATACTTCTTGAGCACTGTGTTTGTGGATCTCATAAATGCCATCACAAAGAGAGTAACTCCGAGCAAACAAGGATGGTTGCATGGAACAGATTTGAACACCAACAATTTGAACCTATTTTACTGGTTCTTGGCCATCCTCAGCTGTCTAAACTTTGCAAATTATGTGTACTGGGCCAAGTGGTACAAGTACAAAACAGATACTGATAAACATAAGGAAATTGATGAGCCAACTATAATAAGGTCTTTATTAGGTGATCCATCAGTTGTTGGTGAGAATAAGGAGTGCAATAACACGGGCACTACTAATACGGACATGATCACTACGATAGAGACGACGAAGACAGCGGAAAGCACCGAGGAGGAGAAGGAAATAGTCGCTAAAGACATTAATTTTGCGTCGATATCATAAAACGTTGCAAAAACCTCGTATATCGTCGCCAAAAGCTCATAACGTACCTAAAAGCTAGTTTGTTGCAGTGAGACGAACTCTCCATTAAATCACGATAATGAACGTCATTTCCAAGACCTAGCCCTCTCTTCTGAGCCTACTAATGATAATTTTGAAGGAGCTAGCTAGCTTAGCAGTTCATCATCTTTTCATAAATCTGATTGCATCATGCACATTTGGACTATACTATATATATCTAGTACAGTAAATATTACCGCGGACACTTCTATGTACGCATCAGGCTCTATACTTATTATAGAGATGATAGTTTTGTTTGATAATATAAATTTTGCTGATGAAAACAAAAATTCTTTTCAAGGATCCATGCGAATTGTACGATAATTTTGGTCTGTCTACTGATATTTTCTGAATCAAGTACCTTTATTTAATCTTTTAATTGAATTCTCTAATATGACTAATTTTCTTAATTAAGTCTTTCCATTAACTTTCTTAACAAAAAGGTTTATATGATGGGTCAAATTGGTACAAAGATGATATGAAGGTTACGCAGATATCTAATATGAGAAAAAATAAATGAAAAACAAAATAATATTATAAATATTTATTTAAGATAAATGCACATATCGTTTTCTATAATATATCTTAGTGAGTTGAGTATTGATGGTACAAAGATTATAACTAAATAAGTGATTTTTAAAAGAAAGTAAACAAAATTAAAAGAAAAATAAAATAAATCAATTAAGACGTTAGATAAGAATATTAGTAGATAGAATAGATTTAAATGAATAATTCACCATAGAACTTTCATATGCCTGAATTTATTTTGATTTAATATTTAAGGCTAGTTTCTTAGACTAGAAAGAATTTCTAAGTTAACCATATTCTCTCTTGAGACATGCAATCTAATCTAGTTGATTATCTGAAGTCTCTTTCAAATCAAAATTCCTAATAACGCATCATTTTACTTGTGAATTCTCATGATAGGTTTAACCCTAGCCTAGAATATTTATGTAGTTATATATCTAACAATCCATAAAATCTTATGATCCATGCTGTGATCTATTCATACATATAATATCTCTATCCCAATACATAAAATCTGATATTAAATTAAAATGCTAGCATCATGTCAATTCAATATAAAATAAATATTCTCAAGAACTAAAATCTTGGATTAAATTAAAGACTAATTTAAATAATAGATTCTAGGGTACATCCGCCTAAATTTATATCTTAATTTAATTAATAAAAATAAAGAAAACCAACAAAGAATAATAAAGAAAACAAGATGAAGGGATCAATTCTAATGGCTTTTGAATTTTGATGTTCTAGGTTACACTTGATGGAATCTTGCCTCTTTTCCAAAATTATTCCTTTTTTATGTCTTCTTGAGTCTCATATGCCTTGTGATTGATTTCTGGTCATCTAAAAAATCTCTCTCCCTTCTCCATTATGTTTTCCTCCTTTCTATCACAAATCCCTAAAAATTCGATCAAACTTAGGTCAAATATCGGATCATGTAGTTTTTCATGTTATTTTACATCCCTTTTAATTTATGTTCCATAACAATTATCACTAACAACGGTCTAATGTAGCCTCAAATTGATCCCATATTTTTCTTGAGCAAAAACGGGAAGAAATATAATAAACCAACATATAACACGAGTTAAACACGGTTGCCTTTTGGTCTTGTGTTCCTAAACATGGGTCCTTACTGTCTCATGCTCAATAGTATAGTCCCTGTTACCCATTGTTTTGCAACATGTGTCCTTATTGGTACAATTTTTAAGTCTTTTTTCTATAATCATGCCAAAACTACTCTAACTCAACTCAAACTTACATGACTTCGTTCCTTCTTCATTGGATAACTAAAATAAGGCATATAAATAAAATTTTAGCTAAATAAAATACTAATTCATATAAACTTCTCAAAACACAAGCTAAATGATATCACAATCATACTAAAAACACATATCAAATTCTCCCACACTAGCATTTATTTTTCCTCAAGTAAATCAAATTCATTACTTTTAGCTTAAATAGGAACAACTTTGGAAAGCATTTTACAAATTAAACACATAAATTGAGACTCTCCATTGTTCATTTAACTATAAAGTTTATCAAATTGTTAGGCATTTAGCTACTTGCATCAAGTTATTAATCAATTCAATTACTCCATAATTTTTTAAAAATTAATTTACTCCACAATTGTTCAAACTTCATTTCAATTCATATAATTCAACCTAGTGCATAAAGAAAACATACATAAGAAAGATGCTAAAACTTTTAAATATTTTCATACCACTTATTTAAAGGAAACAAAACACCAACTTTAAATAACTCAAGCACATTTAGAAGTTTGTTTGAAAAGTCACCTAACCTTTTAAAGTGAGAGTAAACACTTTATTATGAATACTCTTAATTACTCAATTAGGTCACTATTTCAAGTAACTACTAGTATCACTTTTTAACTTTAACCTTTTTATTTATTTTGAAACTAGTAGAGTGAATTTATTCAATACTCACCTATGCGCTTCTTATATATTTTTATTCTTCCATTTTTCATATGGGATAATGAAATTTTAAATTTTACATTTAACTCAATTGTATATACAAATTATATAAGAAGTATCATAATGCAAATTAAGTATTTATTTTCAAAATTAGTTAAGCAAATTAAAATAAACTTAATGATCGAAGTTCATAACTATTTACCTAAATAAATCAAATCACAGTATCAACCTCATGATGATTCATTTCGATCAAAATCCTTTGAAAGTTAATACGTTAATTATAACAAAGTTGATAAGTATAATCATTAAGTCTCTCCTTAACACTAAAGTTGTACATTGTCCTCAATATGTACAAATAGAAGAATAATGAAAACAAGGAAAATAATAGAAAAGAGGTAGGGATAACTGATATTCCCCTAAAAATAAAGATCATCACCCTTGTCCAATGCCATCAATATCCATCTTTAGCTGATGAAATTTGATCTCTATCTAGAGCATAGGAGTAATGTTGCCTTTATAACCTTCAAAACTCCATCAAGTCTTAGCACAAGTATGATAATCATGCATTAACGTTAAAAGAATATGAAAATAAACTTAAAATCATGAGTTTAAAATTACAAAACAAACTAAACTATTTTTAATGATCCTAAAAGCTATCAAATTAAAACAAAAGCTCCTAAAGATTAGGCTGCATCCAATTTGTGCTTCTTTATAAGTCTTTTAAATGGGCTTCTCCTTAAATCTTTCATCATCTTGTTTATAAAATCAACGACTTACATCCATTTATCTTTCTAAACAAGGGTTTATTAGCTTTTAGATATGTCATATGTTGTAGTATAATATGATCATATGGCATTAAAGTAATAATATAATATGAATTAGTTAACGCCCTTAAAAGGTTAGTGAATACAATTACATTCTTTCAAGAATTAGGGTTTAGAGGCTGCCTCTATATTATCTAATATTCTAAATAAGTGAAGCATAGAGACATATCTTATACTTTATATTTGTAAAACCTTTACATTTGCAAGTAAAATTTTTACAGTTGAACTATAAAATAGCTGGTTTAATTGTTTAATCTTTACAATTAAAAAAGTAATGTTTTGCATTCATTTCTCTCTTTACTTTCTTCATTTCTTATTTTAATGTAGTATCAAACTCTTTAAATCACTGAAAATTTTGAATAGTTGATAATTTGTTTCCTCCACAATTAAATTTAACTTTGTTCCTCTAAATTTGTATATAAGTTTCATATAATATAGTCAAGTTTCTACTAACTTTAAAGGCCTGTTATAATCCTGCATTACTATAATTTGATCAAAGTATTTTTCTTCTTTTCATATTTTCAATAATTGATAATTCCTTTTTACATTAATTACATTCGACTTGCTTCATCTAGATTTGCAAATAATTGTTACAAAGTAACATCAATTTTTCACTATAGTGTTGGTTTCCTTTTTTTCCCCTAGGTTTCTTATAGTGGTTTTAAAAAAGGAACAAATTATAAAAACATGTTTTCCTTACCATTATTATAATTTCCTGTTTCTAAAAAAATTAATAAATTATAGGAATTTCAAAGAAACACAAATTTTGTACTTTTTTCAAATGAGACAATGATTTTCAAAACCAATAATAACATTCTAATGATCTTTCTTTTTTATTTCTTCTTTTTGTTAGTTCCTTCTAGGTTCTTCATTTTTTTATTTGTTTTCGTCCTCCGTCATCTTGTCCACTATTTAACAATCAACAAACACTTCAGTATCTATTAGATGTTTGTTTGGAATTTAAGTAAAATTTCATTCAAAAGGTGGAAATTATAGAATGCATGAGATTACATCTCCAAAGAATGGAGTTCATATCAATGAAGAAAGTGCACATTGGATATCCAAGAGCCTTGTATTCTAAATGTTCAATTGAAATCTAATAGCACTGGATAAGAGTAGATGATTAGTTTTGATCATGGTCGTCATCCTTAGCTTGAGCAGCAAATGGCTCTATCCATATTCTTTGGACTCCTAAGCCTTAACAAAGATTTTAGTATCATAGCAAAACCAGATTTGAATAACCTTCGATCCTCTCTATTAGTCCATCTCAGTTTGCCAGCCCAAGACAAAGTATTCATCCAACTAAGATGACTGTCTTATAACCTAAAGATATTGAGAAAAGCATTCCATAGTAGTTTGGTTTGAGAACATTTGAAGAAAATATGGTATAAAGTTTCGATTTCTCCAAAGCATAGAGGGTAATTAGTGTCCAAAATTTAGAACTCAATTCTATCTCTGGTTTCCAATTTTTGTAAAGCAGCTAACCATAAGATGAAAGAGTGAGCTGGAGCAATATTTGATCCCCATATTAATCTGTAAAGTGGAAAGTTGACCATATGTCCTAGCAACAAATCTTTGCATAATTGAGGTGTAAATTTTTTAGACTTGTATAGTTCCCATATGATCTTATCTTCTTGTGCTTGACTTAGAATGTAAGAAGGCCATTACTTAACAATAGAACTCTCCTCTACATATATGGAATGACTAGTGCCACCTGTTATTTCGGATCAGAGTTTGGACTTTAGTATTTCCGGAGATAGATCCTCTTAAGGCTATAAAGAGGTTAGTGTTACATAAAGGCCATAAGGCATGCCAATTATCAAACCACAAAGAAGTGTTCTTCCCATTGCCAACCTGATGCTTGATATGAGGATGTATGAAGGATATCATTTGTAAAATCTGTTGAAAAGTGTAAGATTGCAAAGTAGTTTGAAAAATAGACCAAATGCTTTTTTCTTTGATGTGAAACATGTGAACCCATCTTACCCAAAGGCTTTCCTTCTCCCAAAATTAGAGATGTCAGCCTAGCCTGATCCGAACCCAGGCCATGGTAGACCATGACCTGGCAGGCTGGGATGGGTCAGCCTGTGGCCCAGCCCGACCACGGGTTGATTAGCCTGTGGTCCAGCCTATGGTTCGATAGGCCACGGGTTAAAGAAAATGTTAGAGTGGTGCTCTAAAGGCAAACACCTTTAACACTTTTGTACAAACTTTATTTTGATTAATAAAGCGAAAGACATTTTTTATTAATTTGATATACATTTATATATGAATTGATATTGATCTTAAATCGAATTAATGAATTCCATGATACAAAATATAGCATGAAGGAAATCATGAGGAGATCATGATAATGAGATTCCTATCATATGCAATTATGTTAGTATCTAAATAATCCCTAGTCATAGAATTAATAAGACATGACATTATTAATCTTGATAAACTAGCACATGTTATACTCTTTTATTTGATCAAATAGTGGATCTCACAAATTGTAAGCATGAGTTGTTTAAAGTTAACATATGGATGCTTACTAAGAGTAGTAAGTAGATCAGATGACCCGCTATGAGATTATCATATGGATGATTTATCGAATGTCAACGATTAATCGCATCATAGCAATGGTGAAAATATCTTTAGACTTGAGGTACTCAAGGATATCTTCGATATTAATCCTGTTCTTTGACATCATTCCTTGTTACCTCAAGACGAGGTCACTCTTAAGGTGGTGATTGGGTACAGCTATTTGTATTCGAAGGTAATTGGATAGCCAATAAAGGATTCACCACTCCTGACAGAAGGAGATGATACCCACGTCTTCTTGTCAGGGTCATTACTTGGGAGTCTCTAGCTAGAGCAATTATGTGTCATGGAGAGAGTCTTCAATGACACATAGAGTAATCAGATCCTAGTACAAGAACTAACATCACTTAGATTAGATGTAACGTAGTTAGTGTAGTGGGAGATGACACATAGCCTATACTCTGAATCAAATGGGGTATAGTATGGTGAAATGACAAATTGCACGGTAATTGTCTATGGAAAGGTTCATAAGTTGGATAATTAACTATCGAAGAGTTCGTGTGTTAATCTACTTTATATTCTGGCAAATTGGCACCATGAAACCCTTTATGATTTGATTGAATTAAGAGTTAATTCAAATGCCTAAAATAACCGGAAACCTAAGGGTCACACTTTTAAAAGATCAAATGAAAAACATAGTGTGTATGGCCATTTTAAACAGGCCACGATCGTGACTCATAGGGCCACGATTGTGGTCCAAGGCTAGACAGGCCACGATTGTGTCGTGACAGAGGCCACGAAATGATATAAATGAGTTCTTCACTTATGTACATGAGCTTTTTCCACTTCTCACACACTCAAGTGAGAAGAAAGGGATATAGAAGAGTTCTAGAGAGAGTGAGAAGAGTTCTTGAGTTATCTTCATGCAATTTATGCAATTGTTGTATAAATCAAC
>JAOTAY010000006.1:20642577-20666990 GCA_025629805.1 Erythroxylum baracoense
TATTCATGTGCATATATGAATGCATGAATAGGTCAATACACTATAAACACTCCTAAACATTTCAAATTACCAATATACCCTTCTCATAAGTGAGGGGATGTTACATCAAGTTTGCAATCAGTCAAATTTTGGTTATCCCAGAATTTTTCCATAAAACACCTTGGAGAAGCAACTTATATATTGGGAATAAACTTTTATAGAGATAGAACAAGGAAGTTGCTAGGTCTTTCATTGGTTGACATATGTAGATAAAGTACTAAAGAAGTTTGGCATGGAGCAGTCCAAAAGAGGGTTTCTTCCTATGACTTATGGGATAAAACTCTTGAAATCAATGTCCCAAGACGCAAGATGAAAGTACTTGCATGAGTATGATCCCGTATGCTTTAGCAATAGGATCAATCACATATGTTATGTCATATATAAGACCCGATATATCGTATGCTCTAAGTGTTACGAGCAGATATCAATCGGATCCTAGTGAGTGTCACTAGGTGGTTGTCAAGAATATCCTAAAGTACTTGAGAAGGACTAAGGATATATTCTTGATATATGGAAATGAAGATTTTATAGTGAGCGGATATACGGATCCCAATTTTCAATCTGACTAGGATGACTCCAAATCCCAGTCAAGTTATGTTTTCACACTGAATGGTAGAGCAGTCAGTTGGAAGAGTTCCAAAGAAGAAATGACTGCAGATTCAATGACCGAGCCAGAGTATATTGTAGCCGTGGAAGCGACGAAAGAAGCTATTTGGATAAAGAAGTTCATTATAAAAATTGGAGGGTTCTAAGCATAGTAAACCTAATACTGTTGTACTTTGAAAACAATGAGACTATTGCTCAAGCCAAGGAACCAAGGTCTTATCAGAGGTCCAAGCACGTACTCAGGAGATATCACCTGATCAGGGAGATAATTAACAGAGGTGATGTGAATATAGAGAGAGTGCCCACAGATCAGAACATCGTTAATTTTTTGACTAAGCCACTTCCTCAAATAAAATTTGATTCTAGTGTACTCGCCTATAGTATTAGATACAAAGGCGATTGGCTTTAGTATAAGTAGGGGATTGCTAGGGTAGTGCTTTAAAGGCAATCACCTTTAGCATTTTTGTATAAACTTTATTTTGATTAATAAAGCAAAAGGCATTTTTAATTAATTTGATATTCGTTTATATATGAATTGATGCCTATCTTAAATCAAATTAATGAAGTCCATGATATAAAACATAGCATGAAGGAAATCATGATAAGATCATGATAATGGGATTCCTATCATGTGTAATTATGTTAGTATCTAAATAATCCCTAGTCATAGGATTAATAAGACAGGACATTATTAATCTAGACAGACTAGTACATGTTATACTCCTTGATTTGATCAAGCAGTGGATCTCGCAAACTGTAAGCATGAGATGTTTAAAGTTAATTTGTGGATGCTTATTAAGAGTAGTAAGTACATCGAATGATCGTCTATGAGATTATCATATGGATGATCTATTAAATGTCAATAATTAATCTCATCATAGTAATGATGCAAATATCCTTAGACTTGAGGTACTCAAGGACATCTTGGATACGAATCCTGTGCTTTGACATCATTCCTTATTACCTCAAGACGAGGTCGCTCTTAGGGTGGTGATTGGGTACAGCTATTTATATTCGAAGGTAATTGGGTAACCAATAAAGGATTCACCACTCCTGATAGAAGGATATGATACCCATGACCTCTTTTCAGGTCATTACTCGGGAGTTTCTGGCCAGAGCAGTTATATGTTATGAAGAGAGTCTTCAATGACACATAAGAGTAATGAGATCCCAGGACAAGAACTAACATCATTTGGACTAGATGTGACATAGTCAGTCTAGTGGGAGTTGACACATAACCCATACTCTAAACCAAGTAGGGTATAGTATGGTAAAAGGACGAATTGTACGATAATTGTCTATGGAAAGGTTCATAAGTTGGATAATTAACTATCGAGGAGTTTGTGCGTTAATCCACTTATAGTTCGACAAATTGGCATCATAAAACCCTTTATGATTTGAATGAATTAAGAGTTAATTCAAGTGCCTAAAATAACCAGGAACCTAAGGGTCACACACATAAACGATCAGTTGAAAAATATAGTGTGCATGGTCATTTTAAATAGGTAAGATCATGACTCATAGGGCCACAATCGTGGCCGAAGGTGAGACAGGACAGAGGCCATGAAATGATGTATAAGTGAGTTCTTCACTTATGTACACGTGCTTCTTCCACTTCTTACACACTCAAGTGATAGAGAAAGGTTCTAGAAGTGTTCTAGAGATAGTAAGAAGAGTTCTTGAGTTATCTTCATGTAATTTATGCAATTGTTGTATAAATCAACATGCATGCAAGACAACCTTGATCTATCTCCCATTTGGACATCTACTTGAATTCATCAAGTTTGGTGTTCTAAAACCCTTACATATTGTTTCATCTTCCTTCTTTGCGTGTTCTTAGGTGATCAAGGAAGGGTTTGGTGTTTTCAACAACCCAAACAAGGAGAAGAAACAAGAAAGGAGGAGAAACAAAGGTAAAAATGTTTTTATATTTCATGTTCTTTATATATCCTTACATGCATGTATGATTTTGTGGTTTTCAGGTTATCATGGTATCGGAATCTTGATTCCAATACTTCTGCTGCATATGCATGCATGTGATGCATGCAACCATGGCTAACCTAACAGAAAAACTTCCAACATGATGTTGTTTTTAACAAAACGAGTCGTTTTGGAAGTAATGGTCGTGCCAGGCCAGCCCGGGTGGGCCAAACCCTTTTTGACATCTCTATCCAAAATAACCTCTATGGTCTTTTTACCAACAACATTTTCTCATTCTACTAGCTGAGTTGATTTCCCCTCTATATTGCTTAGGAAGACATAAAACACTCCACTTAACTTTGGATAAGTTTCCCCCTCTTAAATTCTGTCTATTTCATATGAGACTCTAATACTTCTATTGATTTTATTTAAAACTTCTTTTAGATTAACTAGATGTGATAACTAGTAGATATAATCACATTATTAAGAATGGTGATGGCCAACTGTACTCTACCTCCATATGATAAGAATATGTTATTCCGTTGAGAGAGTCTTCTGCTAACTTTTTCAATGAGATGTTTGCATTCAGCTTCTTTGTAAAAGTGGGGACACCCAAATAAGTGACAGGTAGTTGGTGTAAACTGAGTCCAACATCTACTATCATAGCCATCAAATGCTAGTGTACACTGAGTTTAGCATCTGTTATATTTTTACTTAGGTCATATAAATCTTTTTCCTCAAATATCTAGTTTTAATGAGTTAGTGTAGATCATATTTTCAACTTTAAGTTACATATCTTTTATTTTTCCATCTAGTATATTGAAAAGGCATTATACTTATGATTGATGTGTGGTATGTTTATGTAGTTTCTAAGTTATTTGTAGGTTTATGTGTCTTTAGGAAGCATTTATTTATTTGATTACGCTTGCTTAGTTAGTGATAATACTAATGGTAATAGTAATGTTTTTAGGTTTATGATTATTATTTCCTTAGTAGGGTTTTATATTGTGATCACTTTGGAATTTCTTAGTCATCTTTTACTTGTGAAGCTTGTCAATAATAAGAATTTATTATAAGAAGTATCAGATTAAAGCGATTCTTATGTGCTGAATATTACTGATTTAGGCTCTTAAATGGGTTGTGAAGTAAGCAATAACACCATGTCTTATGACCTTATAAATTTATGGGCAATAACTTTGACATTTTTAATACAAAAAATATGGTTAGTTGTTTGGTACTATCGTAAAGCTATCTTGTAGGTTTACTTTTTCCTTTTCTCGACATCCAGTTAATAAATAAAGTTCTTAATTTTGGTACTAACAATAATATAAGAAGATAAGATGCATCCTTTTCTCTAGTCCAAGATGGATGTTTCAATCTTCTTCCATAATTAGTCGTTATTGTTTAAGTTGCTTTCGTTACTTCAATCCTAGCTTTCACATTCCTTCTTCATCTATTACCTCCACTTCTATTCTAGCCACCTACATCCTTTTCACTTTCAGTAATATGGTAGATAACCATAACAGTAAACTTTAGTTCTTCAACTAGTGTTCCACACACTAACTTTCAACCTCCCTATTTGAACCTTCCTCAAGCATCTAAAGTAGTTGCTTTAGATGTCCCCAAACGCATATGGACATAAGTTGTAGGTGATTTAAACACTAGTTCTCAACTACATTACTTTCCACTTAGCAGACTGGATAAGCGCCCCATTGTCACACAACTTATAGAGGTATTAAAGGAAGGAGCTTTGTGCTAGAACTCCACTTTCATTAAAAAATTTTCATGACAATAGTGTATCATTCCCTACAACAAAGACCTAGGTCGTTGCTAACTGGAAAAGCTATGGTTTGTTATAAATTATAATTAACAATAACTATGTGTTCTTCTTTAAATTTTCATATGTGTCTACTGCTAAAATGGTGTTGGAAGAGGGACCATGGCATATGTTCAACAAGCCTCTACAACTTCAAAGCTAGAGCCTAGGTACTAACCTAGAAGACATTAAACCTACTAACTGATAGGTTTAGACTGTATATGTTTTGCTACATGTTTAAGTGTGTTTTAAAGTGTTAGGTGATTATTAAGTGTATAGGCTTAGAATTGTGTTATTATTAATGTGTGCATGCATTCTAAGTGTTTTTTTGGTTTAAAGAGGTGTTTGATGCGTTTGTGAGCATTGGAAATTAGGAAATTAAAGAATGAACAAAATGAAGGATGCATGATGGATGTCACAATCGTGACATTGAGCGCGATCATGATAGAGAGGCTGAATCACATGAGTTATGATCATGACTTATTTTCTAGGGGAAAGTTTTTTTCGTGTTTTGAGGGTTTGAGGCTATTTTTTGAACCAAAAAAAGTGGGGAAACACTAGACACAACCCCTAGGACCCTAATGCATTATAAAATAACATAAAAAATACCAAAAAGAGGCAGCAACCACTACATTAAAGAAGATCAAGAGTATAAATCAAAAAGAACTTCAGAGAAATTCTAAACTTCCAGATCAAGATTCCAACTAGTTTTTCTTCCTTTCCCTTTATTTATTTCATTGTCTTTAATGTTTATTGGATTTATAAGATGTTTAACATGATTATGGGTTACTAGATCCTATTAGGGATTGTACTTTTATTATTTTGTGAACCTTAATTATTGTCATACATGTATTTGATAATAAATCGAGGGAGTGAGTCAAGTCATTAGTGTTAAGGTGTACAACGAGAGTTGGCAACTTAATAGACCCAAAATTATCAGATTAACTAACAATTGAAGAGAGATATTAATTGGGAAATTAATTATCTATAAGACTGCTTCAAATGTAATTGAACAAGTTAGGAGT
Source organism: Erythroxylum baracoense (assembly GCA_025629805.1). Taxonomy (NCBI): domain Eukaryota; kingdom Viridiplantae; phylum Streptophyta; class Magnoliopsida; order Malpighiales; family Erythroxylaceae; genus Erythroxylum; species Erythroxylum baracoense. The sequence goes on from JAOTAY010000006.1 coordinate 20,647,984, forward strand.
AGTTTGTGAATCGAGAGATTATAATTCTATAAATATCAAATTCAATTAGGGTTACTTGATTAGATCTTTAGAGAGAGTAACCAAAACTTTAGGATATCTTGGATCAAGCATAAATTGAATCGATAAGATTAAGGGAAAAAATAAGGATAAAATAGTTCCTAATTCTTCAACTTCGATCAACCTCAAATGCATTGGCAACTCACTTATCAATTCTTATTTTTTATTTTATTAGTTATTTCAATTTCAATTATTTGCTTTAATTCAATTCAATTCTTAGTACCTTAAAGAAAGTTCTTCTCAAATTGATTAAGTTTTTATAGTTCTCGTGGGAACAATACCTTTTGATACTATAAGATATGATTTATATACTTGTAGCATTAAAAGTTTTATCATATATAAAACTTGTTTAACAAGTTTTTGGCACCGTTGCCGAAGGTCTTGTATGATTTGAATTCCTTTGATTTAAGGATTTAGTACTTTTCTTTCGTGAGTACAGGTGCCTAAACAAAATTATACAAAAATAAATTAAAAATAAAAAATTTACAAAGGAAGTCAAAGATACAACAACTCTAGACATCCCAAAGCAAGAACGAGACATCCAAAGAGCTAAAAGCCAAGAAGTGACAGAAAGAAAGATGGTGGAGGAATTAAATCATAAAAAGCAACGAAGGATCCTTATGGACTTCACGAGATCAGGGTTCAATGCCAATTATGAAGGAGTTACATGACCACCAATGTAAAAGGCAAACTACTTGTTAAAAGAGATGGAATGATTACTGTAGATTCCAATCATTCCATCTCTTTGGACATCAGAATGAAATAGATAGCAATAAACCTTCCAATATCTAGAAGGAATGATTACTGTAGATTCAATGATAGCATTGCAAGCTGAGGTAACCAATATAACCAAGTAATTGAATAGCCTGACAACCACGTTTTTCTCTCCACTCAAAGCAATTCAACATAGTTGTGAGCTATGCGGACGAGAGAGCCATATCATAGTTGATTGCTTCTTAGTGAAAAACATGTAGCAATTCAACTTCATAGGAGCACAAATTGGTTAAGGAGGTAATAATCCTTATTCAAACATATACAATCTTAGGTGGAAGAATCACATAAAATTTTCTTGGTCTAACAATATAGGGAATCAAATGGGAACATAAGGCCCATCGAGATTTCAATAAGGCAACTCCAGTGTAAATGATTCAAAATTAAAAAGCTCATAGACAAACTCATGAGTATGGAAGAAGACCAGAAGAGGATGGAAGGGAAATTCAAGTAAGCAGTGAAGAATCATGCCTCTTCTTTTTACAATCTAGAGGCTCAAATGAGCTAGTTAGCCAATTCATTATATACGAGAAGTATGGGAAGCCTTTCGAGTAGTATGAAAGTACATCTAAAAGAGCAATTTAAGGCTATCAAACTTAGGAGTGAGAAAGAGCTAAAATAACTAGTAGAAAAACATGTTGAACCCTATGTTGTGGAAGACCAAGAGAAGAAGAAAAAGAATAAAGATAAGAATGAGAATCCTCACTATGTTTCTCATCCTCTGTATCCACCGAGAATACTATTCTTAAAAAGACTTCAGAAGAACAAATTGGATACACAATTTGTAACATTTGTAGAAAAGTTAAAGAAATTGCAAATTACCTTACCCTTTGTGGTAAGCTTTGGAGAGCATACCTCAATACGTGAATTTCTCAAATAAATCTTATTAAACAAGTGAACTTAGGATAATAATCAAATGGTCTCTATAACTGAAAGTTGCAACCCCATAATTACCAACCACATGCCCTCAAAGTTGAAAGATTCAGGGAGTTTTACTATACCCTGTGTAGTTGGTAATTTAGAATTTTCTAAATATTTATATGACTTAAGTGCAATTATTAATCTTATTCCTTTGTCAATTTTTAGGAAACTGGGGCTAGGTGAAAGGAAGCCAACGTTTATGCTTATTCAGTTGGTGGATTAATCAATATCGAAACCGTTTGGCGTGGTAGAGGATGTGCCTGTAAAAATGGACAAGTTTATAATTCCTATGCAGACTTTGAAGAGGATTATAACTGTCCACTAATTCTTGGCAGACCTTTTTCGAGCATTGAAAGAAATTTGGTAGATGTCCATGAAAGTAACCTTATCGTTCAGATTGATGTTGAACAAGTAAAATTTAATATGAATAAGGTATTAAAGAATCCAACGAAGGGCATCTCGTTTATAAGAATAAATGTAGTTGAATTTTCAAAGGAAGACGAAGCGGAGATGAGGGTGAATGAGAAAGAGCAAGAGCAGTTTACCTTCTTAGAGGGCGAAATGTTGGTTCGTCATTCTCTATTTTATTTATAGTTTGTTACTAAAAAGGACATTAGTGAACTTAATTGGATTTCTTAATTTTATCAATTATATCCTGCTTATGATCTTACAAAATTTAGCTTATTTACAGACTACTAAACTATCATATAGCGAAAAGGATGGCAGTAAATCACTCATAATAGTCACAAGTTAAGGGTAGAAGGTAGAGTACGTTAAGCTAATGACGTGAAAGAAACGCTACTTCGTAGACAACCTAAGAATTAGGATATTTTTCTTTTCTTTTTTTTTATTTTATTTTTTTCACTTCATTTGGTTGATACTTTGTTATTTTTATTTTTTATGTTTATTTTGTGGGGAGTAAATTTCTAAAATTTTATGGCATAGAGTGTCTCCAAATTTCGTCACCCATACCATCACTGCCTCAATTACCATAAGTATTCTTACTCTAACTTTGTATTTTTTTTATTTTTATTTTTTATTTTTATATTGAGAACAATGTATTATTCAAATGTGAAGATGTATAAGCAATAGCATATCAATCATGTATGATATGCTATTTAAACATATCACCTATAAATATGAGAATTGAACATTCATCACCTAGTACCATCCATTGTGACAACCGTAGTGTTATTTAAATTACTCATAATGATGTACTTCATAAGTAGGCAAAATATAGCGAGAATGGTTATCACTTTACCTGTCATCATGTCCTGCAAGGAACTATTTCTCGTCTTTGTATCATCTCTAAAACTCAACTATTAACTGGATTCAATGAAATAATTAACAAATTCAAATTCGCATAATACCATCTTGAATTTGAATTTTAGAGAGGATTGTTAGTCAACTATAATATTCTGCATAATATTTGCATACGATCATATCAAGATCAAATAGTATAAGAATATCATTTGTAGCTTATGCAGAATATATTTATTCCTTTTGTTCTTGAATTTGCAATTCTATATACCTCTATCTATTGTCGCTAACGGCGTGGTGGTTATCGTCATTGTGTTTGGCACACCAAACTAGAGAGGATAAATTAAAAAAAAAGATGAAGAAAAGAGAAGACAAAAAAAAGTGTGTCCACCTTCAAAGTTGTGTTGTCGAATGATGAAAAACTAAAAATCTGTATTTTTTTTTAAATTTGTGTTGTGGTTTCATCAGCCAACAGACGTGTTTCGGGGTTCCGTGTAATTTATTTTAAAAAGGGCAACAATAAAAGGGCATCACTTCAGAACAGCTACAGCGTGCATGAATGGCAAATGGCAGCACTCAGCACAGAATTTTTTTGGTTGAAAAATAGCACTCAGCACAGAATTGATCTTTCCTTCCCTGTACAAGTACTACGACGACAGTTTTTCAAACTACATTATCAGGCATGTCCCTTGTTATGCGCAGCAGCTAGTTCAACAGAGATGACGAAAGTAGCCTTTCCTGCTTCCCTTAGATACTGCACATCTCCATTCATAAGCCTCACCAGTTTTCTGCTGATAAGCAGGCTGGTGCCCTCCTCTGAAGCATCTTCAGCACTTCCATACATTTCGTTGAGTAATGCTTCAGGTACCCCACTACCTGCATGTGTTATGCTGACCACAAATGAATGCAACCGTGTTACTAGTTTGTAGAAGAACTGAATATATATCAAACGTGGATGTGTTTTACAGATTCATTATCTCCTGTATCAACAAAACACGCTTTCCATGTTATGTGTCACGATTTTTCATAAATGTGACTTGGTTTACAAACTGTGTATTCTCAGATCATTTGAAATTGTCTTCTTTCAACATTGATGGGAAAAGATGCGAGGTAATTGTTCTCAGTTCCCTATTTAGAGAGCTAGATTCTGACATTCAAATAATCCTAGAAGAGAAGTTCCTTAAAACAGTAATTTCATGACCAGCAGCATGCTATTTTCAGTGGATATTTTCATTGAACATAAAATAAATTTATAGAGTGAAAAAGCTACTTTGCATCTTGTTACTGTTCCTGCTCCTCTATGTCTACTTGCACAGAAAAATGACTGATTCACACTGTGTCTAAGGTAGTACCTGACCTCCAGATGCACAAGATGTACTGAATGTCCTAATTGATCCTTGGTCAACCTAGCGGTAATAGCAACCAGGCTTGCATTTGGTGTATAATTTACAGACACCGACAGGAAGTCTGCTATTATCTGTTGAAATCTAATGCTATCACCATACAATGTTTCATTCATCATCTCCTCTGTTCCATTATTGATTATCTGAACACCCTTGCTCTTGCTCTTCATCATCACTTGACTAATGGAGGCAACTAGGATTTCGTCTAGTGTAAAGTCCACCATCTCCGAATCCAAATAGCTGTTAATCAAAAAGAGACGCAAAAGTTAAAAGAAGATAGGAAATATATAATATCCAAGATAGAAACATCATGTGTGAATAAGCGCCAACCAACTCAAAGACAGAACCTCAATTTCTTCTGTTCAATCTCCCTAATGCTCAGGATGCTATATCTAAACCATACTTATCTTGTCCAAGTTATATACTGAATTTCATGAAAACACTTCTACTAGAATTTAAACCATATCTATCTTGTTCAAGTTCTATCATTAAAAGCTCAAGGATTTTCGTATTTTATTCGTACCAGAATTTGAAAGATTTCGAAAACACTCCAAGTGAAGCTGCAGAAACAATAAGGAATAGGAAGGATGGATAAAACACAAGTTCTCAACTTCAATAGCATAGCATAGTCAACATCAACTAGGAGCTTAATGCTAGATAGGCAGGATGGAAAGCCACCTCAATCTCAATTAGGTAACTATGTCAACATTAATGCAGTTTGCTCAGGGAAAACTTCAAATGGATAAGGCCAAAACTTCCATGAAGTAAGCACAAATATAAGGCAAATGCAATCCAAAGTTTACAATAGGGGATGCAAAACACGTATCTGTTTGTGCAATGCACTTCAAATTCCAAAACCAGTCTATTTCAGTGGAAAAAGTTTTTGGAGTTGGCATATATTTTGCATGCAATTAATCCTCAGAAAGATTTCAATCATAATCCTAAAACACATGGCTATAAAAGATTTCAAATGCCATCATCATCATAATGGCAATCTTAAATATCCAGATAAAACAAAAGGGCAAAATTTATATTCTATGAGAAGGAAAATGCCCATTGAACCTTCAGACGATTTCTCTCATTTATGATCAGGAAATAAAATGCATCATAACAGAATTTAAGTTGAACCAATGCGAATTCGGATTGAACAATTTGGAAGAAAAGAAAGATAACTCTCAATGAATTTAGGTTTATCATACCCCTCAACGATATTGTCAAGGTTGGAATCATCAAGAATCTTACTAAGTTGTCGCTGGCACTGGGCACTAATACGCAAAAGCTGTTTTTGTTCTGCTCCCAATTCCATACTTTCCATCATTTTTCTAGAAAATATAATCCCAGCAAGAGGATTTTGGACCTGCCTTTTTATATAAGCTAATGCTCGTAAACTTTTTGCAGCTGTTTGCTCTGATAATCGCTGGACATGAAGAGCTTGTTGCAGTTCTTGGCTTGCCAGCTGTAGAAAGCAGAAAACCCCAGTGACTGCTCCCTCTCTGTCCAATTTCTTACTAGCACATAAGAGGCATTCTACATACTTGCTGTTCCTAGCAAAGAATCCAAAAGAGATTTTTTCAGGTTCCTGGCTAGTCATGGCATTATTAAGCATAATCCCAACATTTATAAATGCATCTTGATTCTTAAGGCGACAACATGCCTTATTTGTCCCAAAAACCTCTCCCAAGAGCATTTTATTTATCACTTCTTCTCTTCTCCAACCAGTCAACTTTGTCATGGCTGGATTCCACTCCGAGCACCAGCCAAATTCATCAGTCCCAAATATTGGGGGAATCAAGGGATTTGGGTTTTGTACAATTGCTTTGTAATCACCTTCTATACGGGTGAACTTGTCCATCACTGTCTTCTGGCCAGTGATATCTTGAGCAACAAAACACACACCCACCACATTTTCCTGAAGGTCCCTGCTTGCACATGCATTAACAACTAAACTAATGGGGCCACTGTCAATCCTGTAACCGTGTGTTTTAATCTCAAATTCGATATTCTGTTCCTCTTTACCTGATTAGAAAGAAAACTAATTGGTATTAGAATATCACTGGAATGTTTGGAGATACATGCACATATAGATAGCAGCAATGTGAACTAGATATTGTTCCTTATTTCAGTCAATGAAAATGAAACACAAACATATCTTACCAATAATCATGCAAACAATAGAAAGATATAATGTAATCATGTCTCCTATCCTTGCCAGGGAATTTTTTTGGAAAAAATCACTGTTAGATAATCCTTTCTCTTTTTCATTTTTGTTAATGATGGTCACAGATGATGAGAAAGAATCAAAGAACTACTGACACAAAACTAATGTTTTATTAGAGCAATACAACACACCTACAGTTTTCTTAGGGGTGAGAAGAAACCTGGACAACCTACAGAAACAGTTCAAACATACACATAATCTGCCAAACAGTGGTCATGAAACTATCAAGTTGGTTCTAGATATTATTTTGAAAGAAGTGAATAGATGGATTTATTATAGGTTAGTGGAAAATTGAAGTGCCAACCTATTCTCGACCTACTTTGTCAACACCTTAATTGTCAAACTAACAAGTTGACTTCCCATTTGATCTGTAAAACCATACTCAAGAAATAGTAAATCTAAATTTTACTGTTTCAGGATTCTATCTTTCAAAGCTTCAAATATTTAAATTTTGAAATATAGAAGAACATGCAATATCTCATCTGACATAACTAAAGGGTATTGTTGGTTTTCAAATTCCCCACCTGGAATTGTGGGGATGGTTAAGGTAGAGAACCAAAATTGCTCTAGTTTTCCTATGAATAATTCCTAGTTCTATCAATATGTACGTATTCTTGTTTGAAATTTTGATGCATCTGAGGGCATCGCCTTTTAAGAGGAGAGATGGTGACTTGAATCTAACCTCTCATGGGTTGATTAGAGAATTTACTGTCAGATCACTATCCTCTCATCCTATAAAAATGTTTCTTACCCATTAGATTTCATAGCATAAGGAAATTTGAGGACATACCCTGCAATGCCAAGAGTAACATTTTTTTAACTCTGTCAACAGAAGAATCTTCAACAAGTGTTAGCAAATGCTTCCCAATAGCTTTCTCAACAGCTAGCCCTGTCAACTCAGCAACTTTTGTATTCCACCCATTCACAAGGCCATCAACATCAACTGCCAATATTGGTACTGTAGCTGTTTCAATTAATCGGACTATCTCGCTTGTCACTGCTTCAAGTTCCTGCATTCCTTCAATCTTTAAGTCACTGAGCTGGGAATGAATTCTTTTGGTATCTAAATCCAAAGTTTCCATGTCTTTAAATGTACTTCTCAATATTAACTGCAGAGAGTGAATTGCATCCATTTCATAGTCCTTCCAAGGCAGACTTCTTGTTTTGACAACATCAAGAAAGGCTTTGAAGGATGACCTTGGATGCATTTTCCTACCATCATCCTTCTCACCTGGTTCATGTTTTGCACCACCCCATCGAATTTCTGCTGCAGTTTGAGATCGAAACCAAAACAGTGCATCCTTGGAACTTATTCTTACAGCTGCCATGCCACAGACCGCATCACCAAGAGCCAGTGCACCTGGGTACCCTGCATCACGTAGGCTATCCGTACTCAACCCTGTAGAATCCATATGGCATTCAGAGAGCCATGCAACTATGTGGTGAATCTGGAGATCACTTGGAGTTACTCCCAACCTCCATATCTTGTTATTGTATAATAGTGCAGCACCATCACATTTCACGAGATTCATTATGTTTGGGCTCTGAGTCACAATACCCAATGGTGCATCACGCATTAGCATATCACATAATAGTGTCTGGGTGCGCAAGATGTTCTTCTCAACAATCTGATTTTCTAATTCCAATTCCTTGTTCACATGAATAGCAAATACTTGAGCAAGAAATTCACAAGCATACCTTAAGGGGAAAGGAACAAACCTTGGACTAGTGTTATGGCATACAATTAAACCCCAGAGTCTCTTTCTTTTATGTGGATGCGTTGAATCAGGGCCATCAAGATCTTCATTTCCCTCATTAATTACAACCGCCATAACCAGTGAAGCAATTGAATTCATGTTCTCCATGTACTGTAAGTGGCAACTGTGCGGAGCTCTTAGGGTTGAACCACATAAAGTCAGATCAAACTGAAGTTTCTCATCTTGAAGCACCTTGACATGTTTTGCACGACAATCAACAATCATCCGGACCTTATTCTTCATAAATAAAAAGCGTGCAGCCTGAGGAATATCAGTAGCTGGATAATGCAGACCCAGATAAGGCTCCAGCTCCAGACCAGGCTTAGTTATTTCGGAAACAACTTCCCCATGGTCATCATCATGAAACTTATAAGCCATCACCCTGTCATAGCCAGTCAATTCAAAAACCTCCTGGACCATAGTGTCACAAAGCCTTTTCATGCTTCCACTAGGTAAGGAATGCAACCTGGTAATTGCTTTGGCAGCAAGCTTGTAGGACTGGAGAGCCCCAGCTGCTGTCATGGGGACCTCATAAGGCTTCACAGGCTCAAAGTCAACAATCAAGCTACCAGTTACGCGATGAATGATTGCATAAAAAGGCTTCCCAGATGTCTTGCAATGAACTAAGATAGGATTCAAGAGTGCAATGTCCCCAAAACCCAAGGCTTTTTGCAAGGCAGAAGCAGTGGGCCCAGTGAAGATAGTTCTGATGTCAGTTCCAATGGCAAGAACAGGGTAATCTCCAACACTTGGGACTGCATGACTAACCATGGTTAACATTTCAGGGGCATTTTCACTGTAAGCAATGACCTTGAAAGTTTTCTCATCCAAGGCCAGCAAGCATCCAAAAGGCTGGATCAACTTGCCTTTCTGGATGTGATGAAGATAAGCTGTGGTAACTTTGTCAGACTTACGTTGTTGATCACCTCCTGCAAGCGAACCACTGAAGCGTAGTGAGCTTGAGTAATCAAACGAACTGCCTGACTCTTCAAAATCTGAGTGAAGCTGTGCATCCACGGTGGTCTGAGCAACAATTCTAGTACTGTGTCTTGATCTCCCAGAATTGCTAGTCGAATGGCTAGGCCTTGAAGAAGACATTCCCCTGCAGACTGGGAAAACTAAAACAAGGAATTGTCAGAAATTACTTAATCAACAACAATCCTTTTGCTTTTGCTCTTCCTTTTATTTTATTTTATAATGTTCTTTTTGGGCTACAAATTAAACATTACTTCAACCTCTTTTTAAGTTAGAAGTTCATATCATCGCCATAAAACACATACTAATAACTATCCAAAAATGGCAAAGGTTGATCCAAGTACACAAGACAAGTATGAATAATTTTCTAGCCATCTTTTGGTTGGAAAAAAGAAGGTAGTTGGAATAAATAGAATAAAGAAAAGAAACAATTAGTCAAGTCCCACGAATTATTCTATCTTTAATTTGCTTGATTGAACAAGCTCATCTGCGGAATAAATAGAAGAGAAATCATTAATTGAATAATTAAGGATAATAACCGAAGAGAGAGCAGAAGTATTAAACAACAACGAGCATTTTGAGAAAGATGAAAGATAAGGAACAGGCGTCCCACCTCGTGGGGTTGAAGAAGAAAAAGAAGACGAAAGCCAAATCACTGCTTCAAATCCAGTCCTTTTGAATTGGGAAGGCTACTCGTCAAGAAGAAGTGGAAGAAGAAGAAGAAAAGCTCGGAAATGAGAATCCCAAGTGAGTGTGTTCTGGCCCTATTTCAGTCCCGAGACAGAGCAGGGACCACCATATTATTATTCCAATTCATTATATATAATTATATATATATATCCCGAGACAGAGCAGGGACCACCATATTATTATTCAAATTCATTATATATAATGTATAAATCATAGGTAAACAGGGTCGTACTCGTAGCTCCAGTAAAATTCACAGAGATTACATTGTGAATTGTATAACAGTTGCCATAAATAGTATCTTATTCTTCACTCACTCTCGTGTTCACTTGAAATTTATTAAGCAAACTGTCTGCTCTTCAAGTGTTCAACCCAAGGTTCTAAGTTTAGCTGATAAAAGTTAGTTGCCAACGAAAAGTGGAATCTAAGTCTAACAAAGGATGTCGTGTAGGAAAGGGATTCAATAAAGGAAAATTTTTTTATTTAACCAGTCATGAGTTGGAATTTGGTAAGAAATAATTGTTGAAAGAAATATAAGTAACCAACCAAAAGAGTGGGTCAAAGTCAGAGAACCGGAACGTCCAATACGATACGATATCCTCCGTCTTCTTCTTAAGAACATGATGATGATACGGCGACCCATCAAGCAAAAGCAAAATCCATGGAGCTCTCAATACAGAAAGAGCTAAGTACACACATAGATTTACTCAGTATGGGTCCCATTCCCATACTCCCTGCTGGCTGTCTCCCTGCCGTTATCTTTTCGTCCCATCGCAGAAAGCTGTCATTTGTTATGTTTTATTTTAATATAAACACTTTCTGAAGGCACATCCAATTTTACCATTTCTTTTTATATTATAAACCACACTTGTAGCATTTAGTGCAATGTTATGAACGTAACAAACGAACCCTATTACTATTTTAAGTAATTTTAAAATTTATAAAATAGTCTTTAATTTTTTTAAATATACTATATAATTTATAAATTTACATCAATCATGTCTCCAAAAATTATATTCATAACAATTTATTAATCTCTATTAATATTATATTTCACATATTTAACATATAAATAATAATCATAATTAATATGAAAAAAGATCATACAAATATGAAATTAAGGATAATATAAAGTATTTAAAATATTACAATTTCATCATATAATAAATATTATTACATCAAAATATCAAAAAAAGAGTAATAAATATCCATAACTCTCTACGTTATAACAAGAGTTCGTATCGAGAAAACTACCAACTAAAATGAAAGCCTTAAATAAAAACATTTAAAGTTATAATTATATTGCACGTCTAGAATTTAACATATACATTAAATATAAGCAAAATTAAAAGAAGAAGATAAATTAAAACCTGGAACTTTCTTTAATCGAATATTTGCTCAAATTATATTGACCATAATTCTTATTTGGTACAAAAACTTTTATCATTAAAAGGAGTCTCATAATTACTATCATTCAAATTCATGTACCAAATGACAAGTCAATATTTTCTCATTCAAGATTATTTTCCAAGTCACTCTCATCTATGAAATTTGATTCCTCATAAACTCAATTCACCAAAAGATCGATATGGTTAAGGTAAATTGGATATACAAAACTATTTGTTCTATTAAAGGTCCTAGTAAATAAATAAGAAATTATTATGAAATTACAAGAAATTATATTCAACTTAACAATGATAACAATATACCTTCTAGAAGCTTTAAGTTATATCGAATAAAGATCAAGTCATTTAATTTTTTGTGTTCTAATATATTCTTTTTCTTAGAATGGATGAACTTAAATGTGCTCAAATTCTTTTCACACCTTGTTGCACTCATACATGGACTCATAATTTGATTTACACACTAGTCCTGATTGGTCTCATCAGGTAACTATAAGACAACAAAAGTAATATTATAGACAAAATAAAATGATGATTAATTTCCAACAAGTAACAAAAGTGAAAAAATATATATCTATATTAAGTTTTTCTCTTTAACAAATAGCAATGAGCATCCCAAAACATTAGAAGCATCCTTATAACCCTCCATTTGTAAGCTTAGACAAGCTTACATGATCTCATAGGCAACAATTGCTGTAACTTGTAATAGTTAATAGCATCATCCTATGAAATTCAACTTTTTTTTTTGTAAAATTTGTTCTAAAATAATCATCAGGATTAAAAAGTGCCTCAGCTACAAACAATGGAGAGTAAAGTTGTCTTTCTCATCACTCATTGATAACTACAAGATAAGGTATGTATAAGGAAGGTTTATTTTTTAAATTGGCCTTGGTTGCTTCCTTGCCCTCTCCATGGCATCATGAAAATAAACCATAGTTGCCTTCTTATCACTATCAGCTAGACAAGGTACTCTCACTAAAAGACTCATAAAATTGGATTACAAATTGACGTTAAGACCAAAATTTATGATTTCAAGTATAATTATAGAAACATCAACTCTAGCCTTAGACCTGGCATACTATGATGCCACCCACTTATCACTTGTAAACATTTGCCTCAACTCCTCCTTCATCATATCAAAATGACACAAATTTTTATCATTGGTGAAATCCTTCCCCATCAAATTTGTGGCCCATGCACGATTATAAATAAACTTGTTAGCTTTCTTTACTTTCTGCATGATCTCATCAATAATAGAAAAATATCTAGCATCTCCTATATTTTTCAACATTAGGTCAAATCAATGTGTAGCATAAGAAGTCTAATAAAAATAATTATATCTGCTTTGCAAACTTTTCTTAGTTGCTTTATATGCAGAATCATTACACCAATTTTCTGGCCCAACTTCGTTCACAACTTCATCAACTATCTAAAATGGATTATCAACATTTATAGCAAAGCCAGATGCACTAATAGACTTCAAAAACATTGTTCCTTTAGTAGAAAAAAATCAAAAATTGATAATGAGTTCATGTCTTTTATTTGTCCAACTGTCACTCATGATTTAACATTTATAAGTTACCCAACTCATTTTTCTTTCATCCAAATAACTCTTTAGTTCATAAATAGAGCTACTCAGAAGTTTACCTCTATAGTCATCAATTGAAGGAGCCTTATATCTTGCACCATAAAAGGCAATAACATCCACTATAGGTTAGAAATAATAATACTAGGCATAATTGAATGATACACATGAATCATACTACTATCTAGCCATTGCCATGTAACATTCCCTTCTTGTCGGGTAGGAATACCACCAACTTCAACATCCCTAATGTCATCCTGACCTTAGGAAAAAAAAACCTTCTACAACCAATTTCATAGTTTAGCCTTTATCTTTTATCTTTTTCATGTTGATACTCTTCAAGTAAAGTCTTTATTTGTCGTTTCACGTCATGACTTACTTTTTTACAAGGCTCTAGTTCGCCTTTAATCCCAACTAAATACTTCTTTAATCTATTGATTTTCCCATATTTCAAATGCTTATTACAATACATACAAATTGCATAATTCTTCATTCTAAAAACCAACCTAGCATGTGCCTAAGTTTGATCATTAAATCTTCCTAAAATAGTTGAATTATCAGGAGTACCTGAACTCCCCTTCATTTATCTGAAAAAATAAATGAAGACATGTGTCAAAATAAAATTAATAAATTCACATTCAAAAATGCAATTTTTTTATATAATATCATTGCATAACTATAAAAATTCAATATTCAATTATAAGCATATCTATATTCTAGATAGACTATATCTTACATCTTTCTTTATGATAACACACATTGCAAAAATGAAATTTCTTTTTTGATTATACACATTGTAAAAATAATTTAAACACTTACAATTTTATATTATGTAAAGTAATGAGTATTCTCTCATAAATTTGTATACTATTTTTATTATGTATTTAACCACCCATAAGATAAGATGATAAATGTGTATTTGCTATTATAAGATAGGATTTATATTTGTAATATTATTTTCCAATGACAACAATGAGCAATATAAAAATGCAAACATTTAATTTTCTTAACTTAATTACATATATTCAATGATTTAATTACATATTAAATCTTGTATTTAAATGATTAATCATATGTTAAATACCTTTTATATACAAAAAATAATTAGTAAATTGTAAGTTTTATGTACATTAATTAGCAATTTAATGAATTTAATCATACACGAGCGTATACTTCTTCATATGGGCGTTGCTCCAAAATGGCTTCTTCCATTCTTTGTCCTCATTTCACCCTGACTCATCTCCTTATGATCTACGAAGACAAATATGACCAAACATCCGTAAAATCGTACAACACTGCAAATCTAGCTTATTTTGGTTATTTTTCTTCCAACTTGTACCTAAACCAAAACATGAACCAAAATACGTATCTTAGATGCTCAACAAACTTAATCACTAATCATTAGAAAATAAATGATCAATTAATCACTTATCATGAAATTTTTTGTAAAGTTAATTTTTTGGAAATAATATTATTAGTCCTAATTTGATATTAATGGAGGTTGTACCAATTTTTTGTATTCATTTGATGTTACTTAATATTGTGCTATAAGGAGAAAAAATCAATATATTATAGGCATCTACTCAAACTTGGGTCCCTAAGGGTTAATTATTAAATCTTTAACTTATATTTTTTTGGTCTACTTTATAAGTATTATTTCAAATAGATTTTTTAAAATATGTATATAATACCATAAAATTCTCATCTTATATAAAATGATTCAAAGATATATTAGTTATATATGTGATCTATAAGAATGTGACATACACATTTTTAAGTTTTCTTTAGAAATGCTGGTAATTTTGAGATTTAATTTGGATATACAATGGACACGAAGAACTTTTGTTATCATAATAAGACCTAACAAGAGGTTTAGCATATAACATGCTCTTTAGGTGTAAATATGGCCAATGAGAATTGTTAACAAGTTCTAGTTGCCTAAATAGTAGCCTATGATAATTGTTAACTTATGTTATGCTATTTGTTTGCAATAAAGAGCTTCATAAAAATTAGAAAAAAATTACATGTTCTTTTTCCAGGACATTTTATGAAAATTATCCCTATTTTTTTCTTAAATGCTAAGCCCTCTAGGTTTAGAATGTGAACTATATATAAATACATATAATTTATTTTTAGCTTTAGACTTAAAAGATGATGCATAAGCATTGAAGTTTTATATCTATAATTGAATATTATATGCTCATATGATGACCTGGGTAATGGTTTATCATTATATATATATATGCTTTCTCTTCACAAAATTAGTCTTAGAATTGGGAGATACACTTCTATAAGCGTACCCATGATGATTCCTATCATTAAATCTCTTTTAGGCTCTAAGCTAGGTATTCAGTTTTCACTCCCTAAAGTTAAATTAGACAATGACTATTTAAGAATATTTATCTCCTTTTTTAGTGTTTCATTCTCATACAATAAATCATGTTCATTATTATTAGTAACAACTATAATCTTAGATTCTATCATATCATGCAAATTATGTTTTAATTTCTCATTCTCATTCATACATATACCTAATAGTTTTTATACCTCTTTATACTTTAAAGAAAATTGCTTCCTTTATGAACTCAACATTTCTAGGCATTAATAAATTCTTTATAAGATAAACCATCATCATTATCATCAAAATCATTATTATCAAGAGAGTTTGAACTTGCTTTATATATTTTTCTCAAAAGATAATGTAAGTTATATTGACTTTGGGTAAATTGCAACCATAAAAGCTTACAAAAAGTGCTAAAATAAATATAGGAGAAACTCAATCCTTGTTACAAGCTAAACTTATGATTCCTAATCAACTGCCATCCTTGTTACAATAAGAAATTTTCTTTTTAGTCAATTTACCATCTTCTTCTCATGTTAGGGGAGAGATTCACTACAACACCTCTAGTTACCAATGTAAGCCTGTAATGTAAAATAATCTTCTAGTATAGTTGCTCCATTTCTCTTGTTTCCTTTCTTAATACTCCTTCGTTTCTTTCCTTCCATACGTAGTACTCCACTGCATCTATACTAATCTTTAGTGCTTTGTAGTATGCTCCTTTTGCCATTCTTTGAGATACTACCCTTTCTATCAAGTCTTCCTATCTCTATACTGATAGGCTAACATTAAGTACTGCTTATATTATGGTCCATATTTTCTATGTGTATCTACAATTTAGTAATAAGTGGTCTATAAATTCCAGTTGAGAATTACATAGTTCATATATATAGGAATCCATACGGAACTTCATTTTGTCTTTTGTTGTAAGTTTTCCATAGATTCCTAGCTAGAGAATTAAAGCATGAGCAAGGAGAATATCATAATCCTATACTAGTTTGTTCCAATTCACCCTTTTGGTATGATTTTCTGATAGCTAGTTTCTATAAGCTTTTGAACTTAAATTCTTAGAACTATCTGCAATCTATAGTGTCTCATCACTCTTTTCTTCATAAAAAGTTGGTATATTTCTCATAATGACTTCTACTCTTCTACTGTTGTAAAAAGCCACTCTCATATATTGTTTTTAATGAATTTGCATACTTTGTATTTGGGTGAATCATTGGATTAAGGTATTGTATTTCTTCTACCTTATGCAGTGATCCTTTTAGGTGCCAATTGTCAAACCAAAAAAATATAGACTTCCCATTCCCAACTCTGTTAATGATCAGGTCTTGCATCTACATCCTTGTTCATAATGTGTCTAAGGTTCCAAGACATGTTTTGCTTAATTTCTAAGCTCTAAATGTTGCTATCTTTTATGTGGAAAATATGCACCCACTTTACCCAGGGTTTTTCTTTTTGACTGCAAAGCCACCATAACTTTTTAGCTAGGGTGATTTTGTTAATTAGTCTAGCTGAACATATTCCTAAACCTCCTTAAAACATAGGTTGGCATATCAAATTCTAGTTGGCTTTGACTTTCTTGTTACTAGAGCTTAGTCCCTTCCATATAAAATCCTTCAGCTTCTTATCAATTTCCTTTAGAATGCTCCTTGGGAGTGTTACATGGTTGATATAGTAGTTTACAAGGCAGTTCAATATTGTTTGAATAAGTTGTAATCTTCCCTCCTAACTGAGGAACTTGTTACACTAGTTATTATTCCTTTTATGGAAGTTATCCAATAGTGTTTGCAATCTACAACATTGATCCTCTTTTGTGAAATTAGAACTCTTAGGTATTTTGATAATAGGGAACCTTGCTTTATGCCCATTTCAATAGCTTTTATAGCTACTTCTGTTCTAGCACCCATTAATAAGTAGAAACAACCCTTATTTAGGTTGCTTCTTAGTCTAGAGACTTCCTTTAATTCTTCCATTTCTTGTAAGAGGATGTGTATAGATTGTTTTTCTGCTCTGTAAAATAAAAGAATATCATCTGCAAAAGTAAGATGTGTTATTTTAATACCTTTGCATCCTTGGTGATGGTCAAAATTTTGGGAAATTTCTAGTATTTTTCTCTATAATGGCTGACAACACCTCCATGCCTAGTACAAATAGGTAAGAGAATATAGCATCCCCTTGCTTGATCCCTCTTTTAGCTTTTATCAACTCGATGGGTTCACCATTCACCAAAATTGCAATTGTGGAGGTGGTAACACGTTCCTCAATCTGCTTTACAAGCCTCAGGGGATAACTAGCTGATTTGAGTGTGTTTATGATGAAACCCAAATTTATTGAGTCATAGGCCTTGGCTAGGTATATTTTGATTGTTCAATTTCCCCTATTTGCCTTGTTATTGCAACCTTTCAGAAGCTTTTGGTACAAGAAAATGTTATTTGCTACTAACCTTCCACTAATAAAGGCACTTTGGGAGGGGTTAATGATATTCTCAAGCTATTCTTTAGCCTATTTGCAAGAACTTTGTTAACAATCTTATAGAGAATGTTGCAATATGCAATTGGTCTATACTCCTCTAGCTTACTCGTATTGGTTTACTTAGGAATAAGACTCACAAAAGTCTTGTTCCATTCCTTAAATATTTTTCAACTTTGGAAGATTTCTTTCGCTGCACCTGTCATCCTCATTTAGCATGACCCAATTTTTCTAAAAGAATCTCCTACTAAAACTATCTAGCCCTAGTGCTTTGTCTCAATGCATTGAGAAATGTGCTTTTCTAATTTCCTCATCTTCAATATCCTTTACTAAGTCTTCCTTCTCTTGTTCATAAATCTATTTAATACCTCTTAGAGCTGACTTAGAAATTTGTTTAACACTTTCTCTATTACCAAATTAGTTTCTGAAGTATGCAAAGACAATTTTCTTCAAGTTCCCTTAATCTTGGACTGGTATTCCATTTCCATCTTGCAACAACTTGATATTATTCTTATTTCTCTGGGTTTTGATTGAATTCAAGTAATATTTGGTACACCTCTCACCACCTTTTAGCCACATCATTCTAGATTTTTATCTCATTAGGCTATCATAGCTTTCCATCACACTAGGTTTTGATTGAACTTAAGTAATGTTTGGTATACCTCTCGCCTTGTTTCGACCACATCATTCTAGATTTTTGTCTCATTAGGCTATCATAGCTTTCCATCACACTGTTGTATTTCCTAATCATCTTATCCTCTTTTTTCCTTAGATTCTAGTCTTCTGGTTCTTACATTATTCTTTTTGAAATTCTTGTTGTTTATTTAATGCTTTCTTCTTCTCTAATTGTCTTAGTATTACATTATCTCTATTAATGGCTTTTAGTTTTTCTTTCATAAACTTTAATTTCATTATGAGTTTATAACCTTTAGTTCCTTCCACTCTCAGCTTCATCCCCTCATTCAGAACTAGTCTAAACTTTGGATGATCCACAAGATGGTTAAACACCCTGAAAGGAGCTCTCCTTGTTTCTTCCTAGCATGTCAGATTAATCTTTATAGGCTATGGTCTAATACTGTAGGTGTTAAGTCAAGAGGACTTTACGATGATTAATTTTGATGACAATCAAATAATAATAATGTTAGAAACAAATGAAC
>JAOTAY010000006.1:20667090-20689530 GCA_025629805.1 Erythroxylum baracoense
GCATATCACCTTTCCATATCTAACTCTCTACACTAATCCTATACATCATTTCATTGCTATTTCAACTCCAAGAACCACTTCCACAACACCTGGTCACTAATAATCCATCAAAACCTAAATATCACCATATCCCTAATTTTTATCCCCCTTAACATAGTGTTCAAGAATATAATATATGTAAATGCTATGATCATGCACTGACCATAAATATATCAACTTTATTTCAAAAATCCACAACTCTAACAATTTTATTCACTACTTACCTGTTGAAGACTCCAAAAGCTTCAACTATCTTCAAGCCCTAACTCCATACAAAAATTACATAAACCCTTGTGATCACCAACCAACTTCTAGTTTATCTTACGACAGAAGAAACACTTAGTAGTAGAGGAAGTGGTGAGGGATATGAAAAATCAAGTTTAACTCTCAGAAGGAGTTTGATGGAAAACTCTGTGTATAGGAAGAATTTCGGAGAACATGATAACAAGGAAAGAACTTAGGAAAAGAACAAATCCTCTTTTTAACTCTCGGATTACTCAAACTTACTTCTAACAAATAATAAAGGCAACTTTACACTTGTCACTTTTCCTAAGGTCTAAGTTCTGACTTAGTTTCTTTTGAAACTAACTCCTTTAACTCTCATCTTTACAATCCAACTATCTCCAAATCTTCCTTTAATTTATTCTCTTATTTTTCCTATTTTCCATAATACTCTATAAATTCCAAAATAGACCCTAAATTCACAAATAAAATAATTCCATTAGTCAATAAAATTAAAAAAAATAAATTCCAAATTCATAATTTTTCCCAAAAATCACAACTCAGTCTGAATATACCCGGAATCATTCATGAATGCATGTACAATTATTTTCATGTGCAAAACCTTCACTAATCACGTGTATTTGTATGCCATATTATGCATGAGCATGAAAATTTCATTTCTAAGCTCTCATTTATTACTCATATTTACTATTCTAACCTCCCAAAGGTAATGGGATGTTACAGTACGGGTATAAATTTATTTAAATACACCACTTTGATTCTTATGGTACTCTTTACAGACAAGGAATTCATTTGAGTTGAATACAAAAATTCTTATATCAAAAAGGAACTTATTTTATGGTTTATAAATCCTTGTAAGAGCAATTCATAGACCTCCAATCGGATATTGAGATTAAGAGGTATACTACAACATGTAAAGACCACAGTTAAGAATGGAAATAATTCTCATTTCTAGTTTAATAACTAAATGTGTTAGGTCCCTTAAGCTTTATCCAAGGGTAATGTAATCTCAGGCTTTCAACCTCTCAAAACTAAAATTAATTCTATTATTGTTAATTTTATATTTTATTTCTAATTAAGGTTTAAATTGTACTAAATAATTTTTTGATGACTTAGTGGACTCAAAATGAAGTTCAACCAAGAAATTCCAGTAAAAAGAATGAGTCCATTGGCAAAAACTACATAGCATCGTAAAAGGGAAACAAGCCAAAATGACAACCAAAAAGGAGCAAAAGTGCAACAACAAGTGGACAGATAAAACGACGCAACAACAGTCCACGCTAGTGACAAAATGAACATCAGAGAACAACATAGGATTATAAGCAAGAAGCCAATAGCATAGTAGAAAATAGTAGAAGACATATGTGCAACAGACGTGCAACGGACGGCGACAACCTTGAGAGGAGAAGCTGTAGATGGGCGAGGAAGAACGACGGCGATGCGAGGAGGGGAGAAAAAATGGAGAAGAACAGCGGAGAAAACTAGGGGGAAGGTTCGGGGTGTGTTTAACCCCGAACCAAAACGACGTCGTTTGGTATTAAACCAAATGACGTCGTTTTCAATTTTTTAAAACAACTAATTTGAAGTTAATGATGGAGAGGAAAGACCGTCAAAAAATCACTGACAGAATACATTACTGTCGGTAAAAAACCGACGTTGACTATTAAACCACGTACAATTCACCGACGGAACTATATCCGTTGCTAACATTCTGATGCTATTTAATTGCGAGAAGCATTCCTACCTAGTTTACCGACTGATATGACGTTTTTGTCGCTATATTCCGTAGGAAAATTTGTGCGAATGTTTTCCCTCCATATTTAACGACAATAATTTTGTCCGTCACAAAATGAAATTTTTTACGACAGTTTTACCGACGGATACCAAATTTCTGTCTGTAATTAGCTACGGAATTAAGTCCGTCGGTAATTTTCTGTCACTAATGTATGGTTTTCTTGTTATAATCTGTGGAAAACAACAAGTATAATAATGTAAATCTCATTAACATGATTTTGGGTTGTAGAACCATACGGATGAGTAGTGAGTTGATAAACAGAAAACCGATGTTATTTAAATTATTAACTCATCAAGCCCTAATAGTTGATTAGATGGAAACAAAAACAAGAATCAATATATCTCAAGTGTAGTGTTTCGAAATGTTAAATTTGCAATCTTCTTTAAGGACACTAATCACTGGGAATTAGCTCTACGATAATTATCGAAGCTATAAACTTGTAGCTGGTGCAATTTTTTGGTATCCCTGTTTATAAATAGCTATGACCAAATTATGAATCTTCAAGTTAAAGTTCATATAATTAACCACTTAATCAACAAAATGGAAAAGGCTTCCAAGTTCATTGTCTCAACCTTGATTGTAGCAGCCATTGTCCATGCAGTTCTCATTCGTGCAGGAGATCCAGATATTCTTAAGGATTTCCTCCAAGTATTGACCCGAATAACATAACAAGGCAATACTTAATGTACACAGGCTTCAAGCTGCTCCGAAAAGCTAATGTAACTGGGAAAACAATAGCTTTAATAGCTAAAGCGTCGGTCAAGGAATTCCCAGCCCTAGAAGGATAAGGAATATCGGGCTCTATGATCATGTATCCTCCTTTAGGAATCAATCCTCCTCATATTCATCAAAGAGCATCTGAGCTGCTAATGGTGTTGCAAGGTGAGTTGGAAGTAGGGCTTATTGACTCATCTAATAAGCTCTATAAGCAAACACTTAAAAGTTCTGACTTGTTCATCTTCCCTAAAGGGCTTGTTCATTACCAGGTAAATACCAAAAGTGATTATCCTTCTTATTCTGTTACAATGTTTGGAAGCACAAATGCTGGAACAATTTCTCTTCCTAAAACCCTCTTCCGAACAGGAATCAGTCCGGACATACTCTCAAAGGTCTTCAAAGTTGATGGGGATACGATATCAAAGCTAATACGAGGCAATCAATAGCCTACTTATCTTTATGTCTACTAAATTTGATTAGTTTGAATAAAGAAACACAAATATGTCTCATTGATGACTTCAAATCGTGTTCGTCATACACACAAAATTTTCACACTAAAACACATTTATTACTTTCGCAAAAGCAAAAGATCCAAGTTTCACTCTTTGCATGCGGACTATGCTAATTAAGAATGATTATTTCTGTTCCAAAAGATTGTAACCCTGACTTGGTTGGTACTGGCGACTAAATTCATTATCATCAATATTAAATCTTGATGAGCTGCAGAATCTGAAGAGGTTCAATAATATACATCCTTACATTTACTTAATATAGAGGATATTTCCATTAGACCAACATATAATATGTAATGAAGATATTTCAAAATTGCAAATGGATGTGCATAGCAAAAATAATAAAATATGATAATAAGTAAATAAGTCAAATAAACACTAAAAAGTGATAAAATAACTAAAGACATAAATACATAAATATAACTAATAAACAGACAAACAATAGTAACATTAACAAAGACAAATAGGTAAGGCAATACACAAATAGAGAGAAAATAAATAAAATAATAAAAATAATAATAAAGTGAAAATGGTTGATTGTGATCATGATTGAAAGGCATTCAGCAAAAGTACAAAACATACTCAATAAGTGATAGATGGTAGATAGGAAATTGGCAAACCATACTTTAATTGGTCAACTTGAGCTGAAAAGTCAAGCAAGACACAACAGTTAGACAACGGCTAATAAGAGACTAAACAACTACATAAAATTTAGAACAGGATTTTTTGAATGAATATTGGAAATCCCAATAACAACCCTGTCAAAATCACATATCAACCTCGAGGACTATTCATCTATTGTAAACACTCCAAAGTCTAGACTCAACTGGAGTTACGGTATTCGTTCCTATCATTCTCAAAAAAGATGCATAAGGAAAAAAAAGAGATAAGAGAAGAAGACGAATAGAAGCAAAAAGGCAACTTCAATGAAGCACCAACTGGGAATGTAGATAGTGGAAGTATAAAGTATGATAATGTCAGTGTCTCAAACAGTAGAGACGAAGAGAAGCATGTTTGGTTTCCCAAAAAAAAGTGAGATGAATTGACGTACAAGTAATTAAAAAAAAGAAAGAAAGAGAAAAAAATTCAAGCTAAGTTAATGAAGCAAAAGAGTGTAGATGAGATGTTGTCTAGGACAACAAAGAACTACCCAGAAAACAAAAATAGGAGACCAAAAACCTAATTTTTGAAACTATGAAAAATGATTTTCTTCTTTACAAAGTTTCAAACTTTAGCACTTTTGAAGGGGAAAGCTTAAGTGCATGGTAGATGTTGGTCATTCTCTAAGGGAGTGAAATCAACGAGTACAAAAGGAGCTTGTCAAGAAAACACACGCTTCAAGGGATTCACTTAAAGATCAATCCTTTTGTATAGAAAAAAAAGAAAGAAAAGATAAAATCAAAAATTAGAAGCATTTTTCAAAATGCAAGTAAAAAAATGAAGCAATGGACTGTCAAATTTACCATTACCAGAGCTTTTAAGAAAACATAACTTGATACGGGTAGCAGAAGAGAGGCAGAGGTGAGCTCGCTATTTACAACTTTGACACTCCACTTTAAAAACTATCGTGGTCAGAAGGGGAAGTGACTGACCTAAGAAATTGGAAGGGGAAGCAGCAACTGATCCCTACCATGTTGTTACTAAAGACTTCAAAATGCGTAGCCCCTACCATCGCCTGGGAGGGAAGAGACGAGTGGCTATGCTTCCCTGTTATGGCTGTTATTTTTTCTAATAACTTTATCTCAACAAAATAAGGAACCTCACATCTTTGAGTTCCACATTTATTGTTACTAATAAATTGTCAAACCCACAACAAGTAGCAAACTAAGAATGCCCACAAATGGCGTAATATTTTTAAAATGGTGAAGAAGAAGAACAAGAAAAGGCAGTACCTTTGAGCATAATCATAGCTAAGCTAATGGAATTAAGATACAAAAGAAGAAAACATAAATGTAGGAAGAAGAAGAAGAAGAAGAAGGGTAAAAATCCTTTTTCTTTTCACATAAAGGAAGGATCTATGTTCCCAAATACCCAAAAAATAAAGTTGAACTGAGAAATTACCTGGAAATGAAAAGGAAAACTTGGGAACAAGAATCCAAAAACTTCAAAGTCTTGAATAAGAGAGAAGGAAGAAAGGCAATAGAGTACAACCAAGAGGTCGCAAGTAAAGGGTAACACAAAAAACTATCATTTGCATTTACAAGAAAAATTGGAGGATCTCATTCTCTCCATTTCTCCTTTCGTCAATACCAAGTCAAGACTTAAACCCAAAACTTAAGGATGGTGATTAAAGAGACTAGAATAATTAGAATAAAATAATTATATTAAATCAACTTACTTGCCAATTGGCCATTGAAATAAACAACAAATTTGCTTTTACAAGGATTCTTATTTTTCATCCAGAATTTACTACCATATTGCCCTAAATTTTCCTTAATCTATATTAATGTAATATCCTTCCACAAACAACTTTAAACATTCCATTAAAAGGAAATACATGTCCCAACTTAATTGGAACAACCTTTAATAATTAAGTACATTTTGAGGGATATATAACCCTAAATAGACGTGTTTCAATGTTTTACTTTCGAAATAAATCTAGAATAATTCCTAATCTGAAATTTATAACTCCATAACCATGTTTAACATCAATAAAATCATAGCAAACATCAATACTAATGAAAGAAACAAGGAAAGAAGAATATAAACTTTATTTGTTCCTTAATTTGGAAAGCTAGAATTTTCTGATGTTGTTCTTGATTTCTCCACTTTGATTCAATGGCTGCTACATTTTTAGAGTATTTTACATTCTTAAATAGTAGTTTAGGATCCTGGGGTTGTTTCAAGGATTTCTTGACTTTATTCAGTTCCAATAATACCCCCAAACTCTAAAAGATATGAAAAAGGTCACACTTGGAAAGTATAGTCACACGATTGTGCTTCTGTAAATTTTCTTTCTATCATAATCGTGACCTACTTCATTCAGCCTTCATCTTCTTCATTCTTCAATTTTCTATTTTACATCACTAACAAATACATCAAACACCTCATAAAACATAAAATTAAGATCCAATTCTTGCTCTAAACCAAACAAACACTTAGAATATATACAATCATTAACAATAACATAATTATAAGCTTATACACATGACAATCATCTAAAAAATACTTGAAAACACATTTAAACATCAAGCAAAACATAGTATAATTTACACATATCAAAATCACCACACTTAAACCTTTTCCTGTCCTCAAGCAAAACTAAAATACAAACAAACAAGCATATAAACATATATGCACACATTCATGCATCGATACAATAATGGTGTAGTGGCCTCAAATCTTATGGAATTAAGCCTCAAATCTTTGGAATTAATTTAACCTCAAACATCAATCACTCAAAATATGCCAAAATACTATCTTATTCAGTTTATGTTTAAGTACTTTGAATTGAACATATATATCAATCACAATATTAACACCCTATTCTGAAACCTATGGTACTTGTAAGCATGCACTTATTATTATTGATCAATTAAGAAGACGAACTATCACGAAGTATCTTTTCATAAAAATTATTACTTTTTTAAAAAGAACAGTAGGTTTGATTTATTGAAACACTGTTTTTAGTTTTTTAAATGATAAATTAGTCTTTTGATGCGAAGACAAACATCTTATCATGAATGTCCCCCAATTACTTAACTATATCATGTTTTTTCACCTTGGTTGGAGTCTTATTCTAGCCTTATGACTCAAAGACAAACATTTTGTTATAAATTCCCCTCATTTCTCAACTATATCATAGCTCTCAACTGACTACCAGCTCTATTCTTAACTCAATATTTGCTTCAAAAGGGCTAACAACATAGGAATTTATTTTAACACACTATTTTTCTTTTCTTGAATTTCTTGGCCTACCTTATTTCTTTTTAGCCAATAACTCTCATAAAGGTGTACTAATGATGCTAACCAATTCAATTGACTATAATTATAAATGTATACCAACAAAAGTCGTAAAGTGAAAAAAATAGTGTTATACCTTAATTAACATACATTTTCATCTCAAAGACACTTAAAACACAAAGTTCCTAAGTTACTATGCCTTTACAAATTAAATGACCATGTTCAAATCTAAACTAATTCCATCAATTCATGCCATTGACTCATTCACACAACGCACACATATGCAACAAATTTTTACACTATGTCAACCTAATAAAAAAACTAACTTAATCTAAATGCTAATTTTACATAAACAAATGACATGAAAAACATATAAATCCCCACACTTAAACAACACATTATCATCAATGTGGAAATAAAGATAATAAAAATAAAGATAAATAAATAACAATAAATACAAAGTTAGAACTTTCAGCTATGAAATTCCAGCAATTCACTCCTTAAAAAATAAGCATAAAAAAGTAATAAAGTACTAATAAGAAATAAATTGAAAATAAAAGAAAAGAAAATATCATAACCTACAATAAAAAATCCTAATTCTTGGGTTGCCTCCTAAGTAGTGTTTCTTTCACATTATTAGATTGATGTACTCTTCACTTCTATGCTCAACCAAGGTCTATTATAAGTAGCTTGCGTCCACCCCTGTCGCCCAATTTTAGTTTAGCAACATGTAAATATGCTACATGTTGCAAGATAATGAGAAGTAAAAAGTTGATAAATTAAGAAAACCAATTAAGTTCAATAATGTCCTTTTTAGTAACAAACTGTCAACAAAATAGGAAATGAAGAAACTTTGTGAATCCTTAATCGAATTTAAGAGTTTGTCTTCTAAGAAGGTGAATTAGTCTCTCTTCTCATCTTTTTCTTCTGCTTTGTTAATAGAGACTTCTGTATCTTCTTCAACCTCTATCTTCATTGTCTTTTATTCTTCTTCCTCTTCTTCATTGGCTTCTTGAACAAAGACTTCCTTATATGCTTAAAACTCTATCTCTGCTGTCATCTGTTCTTCTTCCTCTCACTCCTTTAAAGATTCAACTTCATCAATTCTGATGAACAAACCGCCCTCTTTTGGATTCTTTAATACTTTATTCATATTGAATTTCACTTGCTCAACACCAATTTGAAGGATGAGGTTGTCTTCATAGACATCTACCAAAGCTCTTCCAGTGTCAAAAAATGGTACACCAAGAATTAGCAAACAATTTTGGTCCTCTTCAAAGTCTTGCATGACGAAATCCACTGGAATGATAAACTTGTCCACTTTTATAGGTACATTCTCCACCACACCAAATGGTTTCTTTATTGATTAATCTACCAACTGAATAAGCATAAAAGTTTGCTTAACATCGCTTAGCTCTAATTTCCTAAAAATTGACAAAGGTATAAGGTTTATAGTTATGCCTAAGTCACAGAAACATTTAGAAAACTCTAAATTACCAACTACATAAGGTATCATAAAAATTCCTGGATCTTTCAATTGTGAGGGACATGTGGTTGGTATTATGGATATTGTTTGATTCCCATCCCAAGTTTATTTGTCAGATAATATATCTTTAAGGAACTTCGTGTACTTAGGCCTATGTTTCAACACTTCAACAAAAGACAAGTGAATTTGTAATTTCTTTATCTTTTCCATGAACTTGGCAAATTTTTTATTTAATTTTTTCTTCTGAAGTCTTTGTGGGAATGGTATTTTTGGTGGGTAAGATGGAGGAGGAACATAGGGAAGATCCTCTTTTTTTTTCATTCTTTTTCTTCTTCTCTTGGTCTTCTATAAGGTGTATCATAACTTGTTTTTAGGATGGCTCTGCTAGCTCTTTCCTATTCCTAAATGTGATAACCTTATATTTCCCTATTTGATTTACTTCTGTGTTGCTTAGAAGGCTTGCCACACTTCTTGTAGATAATTCATTAACAAGCTGGCCCATTTTAATTTCCAAGTTGTGAATAGATGAGGCACGAGTCTTCGCTACTTGCTCGAATTGGCCTTCCATACTTTTGAACTTATCCATGAGCTTGTCCAATTTTGAATCCCATGAACTGGACTCATCTTGATTTCTCACTTGAGTTCTGGCATAGTTAAACCAAGAAAATTTTGGTAGTTCTGCTACCTAAAATTTTATGTGTTCAAATAAGGATGATTACTTCCCTGATCAATTTGTGCGTTCATGAAGTTGAATTACTACACGTTGTTATTTCCTAATTGGAAGTAGTTAGTTTTGATATGGTTCTCTTGTCCACATAGCTCACACCCATGCTAAATTGCTTTGAATGGAGAGAAAGAGGTAACCTTTAGGTTGTTTAATTGCTTGGAGAGGTGGTCGATCTTAGCTGTAATGCTATCACTGAATTTGTAGTAATCATTCCTTTTAGATCCTGGAAGGTTGACTCCCGTCTACTTCATTTCAATATCCAAAGACAATTATCATTTTCAGTCTCTTCTAACAAATCGTATGGCATTTTCAACTGCTGGTTGTATAATTCCCTAATGATAGGCATTAAACCCTGGCCTCTTTTAGTCCATAAAGGTCCTTTGGTCTCTGTGATGTATTTCCTCCGTCATTGTTCTTTTTGTCTCTTCTAAGCGTTTAACTCTTCGAATTTTTCATTCTTTGCTTATGATTCTAGATTTATGTGTCTTCTACTTTAAGTCTAAACTTTCTTCTCTGTTTTTGTTGTTTTTTTATTTCTTAGGACTAGGTACCTCAATCACACAAGAAAGGATGATAATTCATTAAATCAAAGGAATTCAAATCATCTTAATGCCAAAATCCTCAGGAACGACACCAAAAACTTGTTGAGCAAGTTTTACATTTAATAAAAATCTCAATACCCGCAAGTATACGGATCGTATCTTGTAGTATTGAAAGGTATCATTCTTATGAGGATTATGCAATAGCTAACAATTTGAACCTAACTTTGTCTAAGGTAATAAGAATTGATTTGAATAAAAATAATAAAAAGTAAAAAAATAAATAAACGAAACAAGTAAACAATAAAATAGTTGAGCTGCCAATAAAACTTAGGGTTAATCAAGATAGAATACTTAAGACTTACTCTTTCCTTATGTTGTTTCCTTAATTATTTTTTATCCAATTTTATGTTTAATCCTAAATTTCTTAAGGTATTGATTACTCTCTCTCAAAACCTAATCAATTAACATTAATTTAATCCAAAAATTCCAGATTTGAAAATTTTTGATTCACAAAACTTTTCCCAACGTTTTCAATTAGATTTGAAGCTATCTATTAGATAATTAATTGCTCAAATAAGATCTCTCTTGATCTTTCTTTGAATAATTGTTAATTTTTTAATTGTGGGACTTATTAAACTGCCAACTCTTGTTGTACAATCTACTTTGATTACTTTGACTCACTCTCTCAATTTATTGTCAAGTATAAGCATGCACAATTATCACAAACACCAAAATTTATTGAATCAATAATGAATAAAGTCACAACATAAATATAGAACAATTCCTAATATGAAGGTTAGAACTCCATAAACATGTTTAACATCAAGAAAATTATATTACATCTCAATACTAATGAAAGAAACAAAAGAAAAAGAATAGAAACTCTATTTACTTTTTGATTTGTAAAGCTGAAATTTTGTGATGTTGTTTTTGATCTCTCTACTTTGATCCACTTTGATTTAATGATTGCTATGTTTTTTAGAGTGTTTCACATTCTTAAATAGTGGTTTAGGGCCCTAGGGTTGTTTCTAGGTCCATTTCATCCAGTTCCAAAAATATCCTCAAAGCCTAAAAGATATGAAAAAGCTCGTGCCTGGAAAGTGTTATCATGATCGTGACATAGGAGCCATGATTGTGACCTGCTTCATTCAGCTTCCATCTTCTCCATTCTTCAATTTTTAGATTTACATCACTAAGAAACACATCAAACACATCATGAAACATAAAATTAAGATCCAATTCTTGCTCTAAACTAAACAAACACTTAGAATACATACAATTATTAACAATAACATAATTATAAGCTTATACACATGATAATCATCTAAGAAATACTTGAAAACACACTTAAACATCTAGCAAAACAAAACTTGGATGGAATCCTTAAACAATGTCTTATCTTCTCCAAGTCTCATTAAAGGAATGGCATCAAGTAATTGCTTTTTTTGTTCCACATTAATACATATTCTTGCATACCCATTTTTCCTCCTGAAAGCTATTATTTCATCTATGCAAATGAGTTTGCCAATAGTCTAAGGAATATTATGTAAATTGGTCCAAATTGGAACATTCTCTTGTATGATAGATTCTAAGCTTATACTAAGCTTCCAAAGATGAAGGAATATAGGTAGGCCTTGAAAATAGAAAGGATCAACTTCTAGAATCTCCTTAACACCTATGTTTGTTGAGAATCTAAACAAGTTAAGATCATCTTTTAAAATTAACATTTCTTTTAATTCTTTCCCATTCTAATGCTTAATAACCTAGCTATAGATCACATGGAATGAGGGGTGCTTTCTAAGAAAGAATCTAGCCAGAGTTGTAAGTCCAACTCTTAGCTCCTTCCTTTAGGACATTAAAAGCAAAAGACACTATAAGGCATCCCTTTGAATTGGAGGGAGGGCAGCAATGTAAAGAGAAGTAGCTCTATCCTCCCAGTTATTTCTAATTTAGGTAGGGTTAACAAAAAAGGGAGAAAGAGATAAAGTTAGACTATCATCAACTTACTTAGAGGATCCTTTTACCTACGAGACGAGAAAGGTTAAGGGAGGTATAAAAGTAATGTGTAGATGAGGGTTAGACAAGTGTAAAAAGGAAGGGTTGGAAAGTTTAAAGAACCTAGGGTTTCCTGACTAAGACCAGACATTATGCTAACTGTCACAAAGTTCTACTTTGGACTCGAATTTTCACCACAAGTTGCGCCCACCTTCGTGCGACAATCCCTCTTCGATCCATTGAAGCAAGATTCAGTCTTCTCACGTGAATGTCGCCGATCAATTCCGTTAGCCCTTGAACACCTCACGCACACACCAGTATTTAAAGTGTTTCTCTCACACACAAGTATATAATAGAGTAAAGAAAGCAACAAGAGATATATATATGTAGCCGAAGCTACTCTTTCATTAGCTCTCCACAAAATGTTAACAAAAGACACAAGTACGTCCTTCTTGAAGCACTTACAAGGAACTCCCTACTCGAAGACCTTACAAGGAACTCCCTATTCGAAGCCCTTACAATGAGAACTCCCCCCAAAAGCTCTCAAGTCTCAAAGCTCTCTCCTCTAAGTGATTTCTCTTCCCTATGTGTAGCTCTCAACTCTAATAAGCTATTTATAAGCTCCTTTTGCTTGGAAAGCAAGTTCGAGATCTTTAAGGATCTCCACAATCCTAGTTGATCCTATCAACTAAAGATTACACTGCACCACACCGACTAATGGGAAGACATCCCTTTTCCTTTAGGACTCTTCTAATTAGCTACATGACATCAAAATCTAATCCAATAAAGATTACATGCCAACTTAGAATATTACATCCATATCCTTGAAGATCTCTGCTATCTTTAGATAATTCTCCCACATGGTCTTTATCTCTTAGATTTGATGAATCTCCAATGTGATCTTCAAGTTGATCTTGCCATGTCATCAAGTGCCACATCACCCTCAATTGCCACATCACCCTCAATTGCCACGTCATTGCTGATGTGTTTTTCCAAGTCACCAAGGCCTATCCACATATAGGTCCATCAATGTACGTCCATGGACAAGTCTATCTTCCATAATCAAGCTCACTCATGGTGCAGTCTCGTCGCTCCATGACTAAGTACAAGTCACAATCTGAGTTAGTATAAAACCTCATATGTTTTACATACGTTCGACCTGCCTCGCCGAAGTCAAGTGTCTTCGTGCACTCTCGGGTCTCGCCTAACTTAGTTTGCCAACTCCACGCGACCTCGCATCCGAATCTCATGTCTTGTTAAAGATTTCTACCAATGGGCATCTACGCGTACACACGTGTATTGAATCTCGCCTACTCTCGAGACCTTTGCCGATACTTCCCGCATCCCTCGCTTGCTTCGCAAATTCCTCAGGTTTTGCTTGCCAACTCGCAAGACTTCGCCTTGTTCCCTTGTCAATACGCCTTTCTCGTGCAAACCTGTGTGCCAAGCATTGGCCAAGACTCGTCAACACTCGCACGATCCAATAGTCTGAACTTAAGGGTCTAACACTAACTTTAAGAAAAAAAAAAAGGCAAAACATAGGGGATAATATAAAGAGCTTTTAAAAGCCTATTCTCAAAATGTTCATAAATGGAAATATGGGAAAGTCCAATTACGAAAAGGATTAAAAATGCCCTATAGTTAAGTAGGATGCAAGAAACCAAATACCAAGAGAGAGAAGAGAAAGTGACTGAAGGAACAAAGAGGGAAAAAAAACCAACAAAGACAAAGTTTAGGCTAAAATAGTAGCAATATTTAGGAATCATGAGGGAAAAGGCAAGGAAAGTGTCAAAGGTAATGTTTTTTTATTCAAAAAACTTGTTTAGTTGTTATGGCGGGAATGTAATCTCAGGAGGTTTGCAAACCAAGGCTCAACTATAGAATCTATTCAGTCCGCTATTATCCGGAACTTCTATGAGCTATTGATTGTTAAGCATCTTCATCAACAATACACAACTATTACATTATCATCTTTTAACATCTGAAAATATGCGGGCTTGATCTTCTCTCTTTCATTTCTTTGTAGGTTTTTCCTTACATCTTGATGTAAGGAGAGTAAAGGGTACATCCCTTAACTTTTTGGTTATGTCGTATTCTTTCTCTTATTAATTAATTCAATCCATTTTAATTTTTTAAAAAAAACTTGGTAGTTGTTAGTATGAATGTAGTTAAACCCTTATTACTTGTAGTAACTAAATATTACGTAAAAATTAGAGATAAATTGATTTTATGAATTAATTAAATAATAATTTTTATCTATTACCAGTATTTATCAATAAACAATAATCAATTCAATTATATTGCATTAAAAATAAGTAAGTAGAAAATTTTTAACTAATATTTATTTATTAACATATATTAATTATTAAGACTAGTTTCATTATTTAGAATGAAACATTTGACAATTTAAAAGTTTTATTTCATAAATAAGTATTGTTAAATTTTAAAATTAACGTATTCTAAAAAATTTTAAATTTGCAATATATTTACTAAATAAGCATTTTTTTAAAATATTTTTACTTATAAATAGTTTTATTTTAAATGTTAAATTATCATAAAAATAAATTTATAAAAATTTTGAGTAATTAAAATTACTAGCCATTACAATTATTTGTAATTAATATTAAATAATTAACTAGTATATATCTTTAACTAATAATTCATATTAAGCAAAATTGAAAACAAAAACTCAAAATCAATTTTGATAGTTTTCATAAGTTAAGTAAATACTTCGAAATTAGAAACTTAAGAAGCGAAAACAAAAAGAAACTCACGTATGAAGAAACAAATAAAGTAGAAGCGCCTTCATCTGTCCATGTGCTTTGATAGGCTTTCCAACACGTGTCCATCTGTTGGTGTTATTGTTAATTGCCACTTATGTCCGGGCTTTTTATTAAATATTCTAATTGGTTTATTTTTATTTAATATTATTTTATTAAATCTCATCTCTATATATTTATATAGAGTTTATATAAATATATGGGTAAAATTTAATATATATTTATATAGAATTTATATAAATATATAGATAAAATTTAATAAATATGATACAAATACTGTAACGCATACGAAATATTTAATCTCGTCAAGGCTTGTATATGTTCCTTAACATTGACGTGCTCCTTTCATAGATATGCTTTTTCTATGAAATTTTTATTCATTTGAAGAACAGAAAGTAAAAACGCCGAAACAGGAGAGGAAGGTTATATTATCGATTACGCTTGGGAAAGAAGTCTATTCTTGCTTGTCTAAAGTTAACAAGTTAGTCCAAATTGATAAAATTTTAAAACTAGCTTAAATAATATATTTTCTAAATTTCGGATTTTGAGTTGTGTTCGGATTTAAACTTATGCTTAAGTATATATGTAACTTAAAGTTAAAACTTTAGTCTATGTCTTTCTCTTTGAAGCAACTAAGTGAAATGAATGAATTAATGACTCAATTGATATTAGGTTTTACGTGCTTTACTTGTTGCGTGACAATTTTGACAGTTATAGACTTAATACTCAGAACTTGAATGGACTAACTATGTTTGTGTTTTTCTTTTTTTTTCTTGCAGGTAATTGTATAAAGAGAAGGCAGAGAACAACAATGGTAAGATGGTGATGTATGCCACCAGGAAGGGAGGGAAGAGTTGGATCAGGTTTCGGGTCAATTGGACTGGGCCTTAAAACCTAAGTCTGATTGAACTTCAGCCCAGACTTGAGCCCCATCTTAAAATGATCATCGCCGGTCTGATCTA
This sequence comes from Erythroxylum baracoense, assembly GCA_025629805.1. Lineage (NCBI taxonomy): Eukaryota > Viridiplantae > Streptophyta > Magnoliopsida > Malpighiales > Erythroxylaceae > Erythroxylum > Erythroxylum baracoense. The sequence continues at coordinate 20,682,792 of JAOTAY010000006.1, forward strand.
GCCCTTTACAATTCATGTTACTGGTTGCTTTTGTCATCCTCATATTTCGAATAACTTTGGAAGAAAACTTTTCATTAAAAGAAAGGAATATTACAAAACCATGAAAATATGCACATCAATCTTCCCGCATCAACCTTGGTCCTGCCTCTTTAGGAAAAAAAAAAAAGAAAGCTTTGTTCCTGCATATATAAACGGTCTTTAAACAACAAGAATTAGCAGAATATACTGTAAGCTGTCTACAACTATGACAAACAACGAGTATAATAATGTAAATCTCATTAACATGATTTTGGGTTGTAGAACCGTACGGATGAGTATTGAGTTGATAAACAGAAAACCGATGTTGTTTGAATTGTTAACTCATCAATCCCTAATAGTTGATTAGATGGAAACAAAAACAAGAATCAATCTTATATATCTCACGTGTAGTGTTTCGAAATGTTAAATTTGCAATCCTCTTTAAGGACAGTACTAATCACTGGGAATTAGCCCTACGATAATTAACGAAGCTACAAACTTCTAGCTGTCTATAAATAGCTACGACCAAATCATGAATCTTCAAGTTAAAGTTCATATAATTAACCACTTAATCCACAAAATGGAAAAGGCTTCCAGGTTCATTGTCTCAACCTTGATTGTTGCAGCCATTGTCCATGCAGTTCTCGTTCGTGCAGGAGATCCAGATATTCTTAAGGATTTCTTGGTTCCTCCGAGTATTGACCCGAACAACATAACAAGGCAATACTTAACGTACACAGGCTTCAGGCTGCTCCGAAAAGCTAATGTAACTGGGAAAACAACAGCTTTAATAGCTAAAGCGTCAGTCAAAGAATTCCCGGCCCTGGAAGGACAAGGAATATCGGCTTCTATGATCATATATCCTCCTTCAGGAATCAATCCTCCTCATATTCATCAAAGAGCATCTGAACTGCTAATGGTGTTACATGGAGAATTGGAAGTAGGGCTTATTGACTCATCTAATAATAAGCTCTATAAGCAAACTCTTCAGAGTTCTGACTTGTTCATCTTCCCTAAAGGGCTTGTTCATTACCAGATAAATACCAAAAGTGATTATCCTTCTTATGCTGTTGCAATGTTTGGAAGCGCAAGTGCTGGAACAATTTCTCTTCCTAAAACCCTCTTCGGAACAGGGATCAGTCCGGACATACTCTCAAAGGCCTTCAAAGTTGATGGGGATACGATATCAAAGCTAATACGAGGCAATCAGTAGCCTACTTATCATTGTCATTTTCCTTTTATTTATACTAATTTTGATTAGTTTGAATAAATAAACACAACTAAGTCTCTATGATGACTTGAAATCGTGTTCATCATACACACTAAAGTTTCACACTAAAACACTTACGTGACTTTCGCAAAAGCGAAAGATCCAAGTTTCACTTATCTTCGCATGCGGACTATTTTGATTGAGAATGATTATTGCTATTCCAAAAGATTGCAACCATGACTTGGTTGGTACTGGTGACAAAAGTAATTAGATTAAATCAACTTAGTTGCCAATTGTCCACTGAAACAAACAACAAATTACAAGGATTCTTATTTTTCTTCCACAATATGTTCATAGCTAATAATTCTTCTTAGCAAAAAGCTTTAAGATATGAAATGTTTTTAACAGTTAAAACTCAAATATGTTCCAAATCTCACAGTTATTATGTTTTCAGATTGTGGAATAAATTTCATATATAGGCCAAAAATTTTAGCTACGAAAATATTTTTGTAGTAAAAAAAAAAAGAATCCAAAAACAATGAAAACGACTTCGTTTTCCCCACTTAAACAATGTGATTTGTTCTAGACTGATAACCTGAAAACACTGTTTCAGCTGCCCCAACGACGACATTATCTTCTCTCTTCATGGTTTTCAATCAACCGTGTTCGTTTTCTGGCTACTTACTTCTGTGTTGGTGTTCCTCCTCTTATATCTTCGTGATTTCCATATAAACTATATTTGTTCTACCTATTCATAAGTGTTCCTCTTGTCGCATCAAAATCTGGTACTTACTCAAGTAATTGTCTCATCTATAACTACTTTCCTATAACACTGATCAAGAATGTATAAATTAACAACCTCCTCTTCTGTTTTGGGTTACATGTTGCTATGCGAGATAAACTAATCTTGTTTCTTGCTGTTATTAATTATCCTTAGGGGAAAATACAAGGAAATTTAAGTATTTAGAATACCTACAAGACTTCGTACCATTGACCTATACAACTATAAAGCAGTGAGAAATATATATATAAAGAGGAGGTAACCTTTTGAATGCTTAGTGAAATTTATAAAGATGATTTTTGAATGCTTAATTAACTTCTCCCATCTTAAAAATGACCCAGCAGACAAGGATGTCAATTATCCCTAGTTAGAATTACGGATTATAATTCCTTTGCTTGATGTTTAGTATGATGGTATCATAAAATATGACATAATTTGGAGCTACAATGCATGGTTAGAGTTCTAAAGTTAAAAGGTTTTAAGAAGCTTAATAGTGCCCAATTTTGAAAAACAGCGCTATTATCTACTTGAAACTTTTCAGTGCTGTAGTAGTATAAATAAGAGCGGCATTATCTAAACATAAGTTCAAAATCTCCACCATTCCAACGTCAGGTCTATTCCTTTCTTTCATCCCTTAAAATAGCAAGCAGTTGATGCGTAAAGGTGTCTTTGTGTTGGATATTTCATTTCATCTCTTTTTTTACTTTTATTTGCATGTATTGGTATGCTTTAATTGAAAATTAATTATTCAAATGTATTTTTTGTTGCATATTATCTAATCATTCAACTGTAGAGATTTTTCATTACAAGAAAATTCTGATTTTGTGACGGCAATTACCGACGGAAAACATAAACATTCCGTCGGTAAGTAAAATTACCAACGGAATTTTCTAACGGACAAAGGCATCGTAGAAATGGCTGTCGCTAATAGTTACCGACAAAAAAATCAAACCAACGGTATATTTACCGACGGTCAATTAAATATACCATCGGTAAATATACCGACGGTTAGCTTTGTGGTTTGTTTTGTCGATACATTTACCGACAGTTTGATTTTTCCATTGGTAAGTTTTTTAAAAAGTTACCAACGGTTATTTTCCTCCTGTCAGGGAGTTTACCGACGGCATCGTTCCGTTGGTAACAATTTAGCGACAGAATTCGTTATTCCGTTTGTTATAATCGACGGTATCGAATTTTCTGTCAGTAAATTAACATCATTTTACCAATGAAAGTTTGGGATTCTATTGGTAAATCAGTCAGGAAATTTTTTTTATAAAATATACCGTCAATAAATTTTATTTGATGATGTTGCTATTGAGGCATAATTTAAACAATTATGAATTTAATAGTATACATTTAAATTGTTTAAACAGAAATTTGATCGACGATATAAAATTAAAAATATCTTAATTGATCATAAAAATATTACATTGTACATAACAAGTATTTGTAATTGAAATGAAATGTCCAAAAATACACTATTGATCTGATAACGACGAATACTCTGGTTGGTGCGATGAGGTACTACCCCTCCCCTTCAACTGATCCATCTCGTTATAGAGCTGAGTTATGTACTCCATCGACTGTTGCAACTGAGTTGCCAATATCTCCACTATGCTCTGAAGCTCTTGGACTTCATTAGTTGTGGGTTGCCTAGTAAATGTTGTTGTACTGGACGTGGAGAATTGCGAATAACATGTATTCGCAAATAAACCTAAGCCTAATATCCTTCCACGACAGTCCCTACCACCCACTACGTGAAGATAGGTTTCAGTCTCATCAACATCTTCAGACCGTTGAGACTGTCATTGAATGTTTTCTTGTATTTGGTCCTATCAGTAGGCAATGTTTATATTAGTAAGTGATAATTATTAAACATTAATATTAAACCACAAATTTCACATACATTTAATTCTCTACAATGACTGTTGACGAATGTCACACCGTCATACTTTATAGTGTGAGTGTGCAAAAAGAGCTAACGGAGTGTAAGCCTTATGCCCATAGACTTTTCCTGCATAAGAATAAAATGTTATTAGTAAACTAGAGTTTTTAAAAATTTCAGCGGAGTTTCCTCTATTTTTATGATATCTACATTCTGTTGAATAAAAAAAATAACTCAACAACACAGCCATATATGGCACCAGATATTTATAATATCATCATTCTCAACAAGAAACACATATTTAAATTCCAAAATTCACAAATCAAATTCAATTGAAATATAGCAAAGTAAAGAAATGAGAATATAAATGTAAAGTGTAGATACTTACAAGTCTCTCTGCATGCTCTTGGTGGGTGATAGATCCTCCCGTATGTACGGGAAGACTCTCTCCCCTTGTTCCTCCATATTTGTTGGTCGAATTACACTCTAAAATGGACATTGCCTTAGGTGATGTCCAATACTGATGCCAACGTCCATATTTGTTCAGAAATGTAAGGCGGTCGTACACCGGCCCTGTTTATCGCAGCAACAAAGTCGCGATAATGTATATGTGCTTGTTTTTCCTATACTCTATAAATGATCGCGTCAAATTGAGAATCCTAAAAAAAAATTCTTTTTAAAACAAAAGGAAAAACATTTGATTAATGCTTATGAAGTAATAATATTTATGTAATTAATGTATAAAACTATTAATTTAAAAAGAAAATAATAATTGTTTTTGTACCTCAAACTCCTAATAGTAAAATTTCTTTGTTGCTTGAGAGATATTTTTCTACATATAACCCTCAACATCAATATTCTCTTTGAATTTTGATGTCATGTTTCTTGAGCACGGTCCAGATGGAATGAACCTAATATAAAAACAAATAATTTTATGCCATTTTGAAAATTGAAACCTATAACTTAATTATAAACATATAGTATTTCATGTAATTTCATTTACATATTATTAATTGTAACGTAAGTTCTTCCAGCAGGTCCCTCAGCTCTAGGCTGACCGCCTCCTTCATCATCTTTGTTTACTCCTGATATCTCTGTTAGTATAGGGGTAGTAAATAATGTAGGGGTGGTGGATGATGTAGTAGTAAGTATGGAAGGTGATGCCTTATCTGCAAGTGTAGTAGCTGGAGGGGGAGGAGGTGATTCAGTTCCAGCTGCTACTCCATGAGATGATTCACCTCTACAGTAAGTACCTCCGAATCGTGGTATGAATCTTGTTCGCATCATATCATGTCTTCTCTTTGGTGGCATATTTTAACTTGAAATTAATATTTGATTGAATTTTATAGAAATATTACAAATTGAATTTAAAAAGGACATAAGACATCTTTTAGCTCCTTGCTCTCAATTGAACCAAAAGCTAGTTAAGTTCTTTAAGCATCTTTAACTAACAGGTCTCAGATTTGTATGACAAGACCAGCATCATATTTTTTAGATTATGAAACTCCACACTAGTTTCATAAAAGTTTACTAGTTCAGAAATTTCGGTTAAAATTCATTGATTAGAGATTCTGCAAAGAAAGGACAGGAAAGTAAAACTATGAACCTAAAAAAAAATCAAACACATATTGTGGTATGAACTTCTACTTAAATTCACTCTCAAATCTATTTTTTTTCCTTTAGCTTTCTTTAATTGGTAGTAACTGTAGGTTTCTACTAATCTAACCGAGTTAATGAACAAACAGAAACTTTGAACGGAGATGGATCAAATCAAAACATAATCAAGTTTCTGATGCTACTCATGTATAATCTTCTCTTGAAGCTTAATTTATCAAGTTAATATATTTCATTCGTCTAGCGTACAAAAAAGGATAGCTAACTGTGAGATTCAAGCGCAGTAGTGCATGTAATAAGCATTACTCGAACATATGGTGGTAAAAGTCATTGAACCTTGGTTTTGCTTTAAGCTTCAGTCTTTCGAAGTTATGCTAAGTAATCCCAGTGTACCAATGAGAATATACCACAAACATTATACAAAGTTGGCATTTTCTTATGTCAGATTCAAGCATGAAAAAAATGAGAATGAAATTACAAGAGTTAAAATATAAGCCATTTTTAATCAATAAGGAAAAAGATTAAAAAAAGGATAAGCAATAAAATTTGGGAGGCTACAGAAGTGTAATATGCTATAAGAGAATAAGAGATGTTGTATATTGGAAAGGAAATAATTGATTGATTGAATATAATATTCAATTACAAACACAAATTAATCACTATCATCACTTAGTTGTAAATCAAAATCTTCTTCTTTTATGAAGAATTTGAATCAAACTCTGGCTCTTCTTCAGATCTCTGGCTCTTCTCATCCTCTCTAGATAAAATTTCAATATATGCATTACATGGACTGTCCAAAGTTTCATTATCCTTATATAGGACAGATGGATTTATTTCATAAACATCTTCTTGAAACGTTTCACCTTCAATTCTCTGTTCTCCTTTTTCATGGATTCAAAAACACCTCTAGGTTTAACTTTGCAAACGGACAACCAATCTGACTTATCTTATAGTAAGCTAGGAAAAGGGACATAATAAACTTGGATTGCTTGCATTGCCAATACAAAAGGTTCCAATTGTCGAAATCTTCTTTGCTTGTTGATTTTAACTAGATTGTATCATCTATGCACTTTTGTACCAAAATTTGGGGTTGGATCAAACCAGTTACACTTAAATATCACACTTTGCTTTATTAGTAATACAGGGTACTCAATTTCAAGTATCTCTGTAACACCCCCTTATCGTAGGGTACACACCGGGACGCCCGTAGGTCATTCCGATACATATCCTA
>JAOTAY010000006.1:20696811-20717048 GCA_025629805.1 Erythroxylum baracoense
CATAAATGTACCGTCAAAGATATTTCTGATTGTAATTTCATGGTTAACCCTTTCTTAAGTACATTATATATTCAATCTTTGTGCTACATTTATTGCAATTTTCTAACATTTTAATGAATGCACGCCATTTACATTACGAGAATAAGAAATCTGAAATCATAAAGTAGCCACCAAGAAATATAATTCAACAATTGTACCGTAGTTTCTTTCGGCTAAAATTACATGTATCTTATATTAACCCCATTTTAATGTCTTATAATAATGTCAAAATAATGAATATTTTTTTGAATTCAAAATAATATTAAAATACTAATGTTGACAAAGTACTTGATATGCGCGCATTAGAATATAAATAAAAAATTATTGACCAAAATAGCTTAAATCATTGATAACCATAACTTTTAGCATGTATTTGCGGTTTCCTTCAATAATATGTAGCACTAAAATTTCATTTGACTGATGCAAAAGAGAAGGAAAATATATATATAATAAAAGAACATTTTTACCTTTTTAGCACGAAAGGGATACAGATTTTTGTGTATATATATATCAACAATACATTTGGTTTACAATATTCATATGATGGAAGTTTAATTTCTGGACGTCAATATGTAAGCATGATGATAATAGACATGAATAAGTAAAATGTTATATTGAAACCTGATGATAACTTGGTAACTGCTGCCCAAAACTTTGCCTGGAAACATAAGAAAGGACTAAATCTAGCGATAACACATGAACACATAAAGATTTTCTCACAATCATATCAACATGAAACTTATCCATTGTATAGATAGAATTTATTTTATAAAATTATCCATTATATATTATGTACATAACATTCTTATCTTAAAGGAATAACAACATCATGCATATAAAGGTTATATGCCTTTAATTTCATTTTTTAAAATCAGTGAAAACAACACTTTTATTTCTGAACATGATATCAGGGCCTAACACTCTAATTATTCTACTCACACCTTTCTTTTTAGCTTACACTATTAAAATATTTCAGCTACTAACATAACAAAACATCACAAACTACTCCAGTGAATAATACAATCAATAATATAGACCCCTTCTCTAGCCAGCTCCATCCTAGTCCCTTATCCAACCTAAACTCCTAACCAAGCCCCTAATTCAAGCTGATTCAAATTTTGACAAATCTAATAAACATCCATCCCAATGTCAAATTTATTAAAAATGGCCCCCATCGTAATCCTAGTATTCTCACCATAGTATTTTCTTCCATGAATATCAAGGCTGATCCTAATAGTTTGTAATTTGCTTAAAGTAATGTTATTAATTGGTTACCTTAAATTAGTGCAATTGCTCATATGATACTTGATCTCCAACTTATGGATTTTGTAACTTATCCAAAGTGATTATCAATAATGGACATACTTATCCACTTCACCTTACTAATATTTTGATCATTCACCAACTTATTGCAAATATTTTACCAATAGAAAATTTTGTTACAGATAACTATTATCTTATTGAATTTAATCTTGGTTACATTTTGAATAACATCAAAACCAAGATACCACTATTCTCGAGTTCTATCCACAATAATCTTTATCTTTTAAAGATGTTAGATTTTAAGGACGTGAGAGGGGAAGTGAAGGATTTGTACAAAAGAAAATTTACTTTAACTTCCAATATACTTACAATGTTTTCTTCTCACTCCATTGGCTTACATTTCTGGCCTGTTTATAGTTGTAGGAAGGCTTTGGTGACTTGTAAAATATTCTAGATATTTTGCCTAGTATTTATGTTACTTCCTATTTTAGTCTTAGAATTTATATAGGATATTTCTTAATAATTAATTGCACACACTTTCCTAGGCTTTCTAGATGTAATTGTTTTCATAAATTTCCTAGACTTTTAGATTAATTTTCATCACTACCCCTAATCTAAAAAAGTCTAGCACTCTGAGCATGTTTTTCAATTTAATAAACTTTTCTACTAAGACTATCTTAGTGAAGATATCTGCTAATTAGTTATCGGTCTTACGAAATTCTATCTTGATCTCTCTTTAATCTATGAGCTCTCTGATGAAGTTGTGCCTTATCTCAATGTTCTTTGTTTGCCATGAAGTAATGAATTTTTTTTCATTGTAATGGTTGACACATTATAAAAATGAATTACTATTAGATCCTCCCTTATTGTAGATCTTCCAAAACTCTTCTAAACCATATAGCTTGATACGTAGCATTTGTTGCAACTATGTATTCTTCTTCATTAGAAGATAGTGCAATAGTATTGGTGCTACTGGTAAGGTTACTCTTTTGTAACCAGAAGGTCATGAGTTCAAGTCATAGAAACGGCCTCTTTGTAAAAAACAAAGGGAAGGTTAAGTATAATTGACGACTCTCACAAAGCAAGGAACTTTGTGCACTGGGTTTGCTTTTTGCTTGTTAGTGCTTTAGTGCCAAGCAAAAGTACATACCTGTTGTTCTTTTTCTATCATCTATGCTTCCAGGCTAATCGTCTTTTGTATAGCCTATCAAATTATTATTATTTTTATCTTGTACCGGATAACAAATTTCTTTATACGTTTGACATATCTTAGTATCCTCTAACCTGCCATAAAGTGTGCTTTGATAGGATCACTCATCAATATGGACACAATACTTACTGCATATATAATATCTGATTTCATATTTGTTAAGTAGATTAGTAAACTAACTAGGATTTTATATGTTATTGCATCAACTCTCTTGTTTATCATTCTTGTACAACTTTTCATTCATTGTCATATGTGTGGAAAGTGGTTTACATTCTTTCATGTCAAATTTATTTAGTAGGTCATCCATGTACTTTTCTTATGAGATAAAGATTCATCTAGGCTCCGATTTGACTTGCATCCTAAGAAAATATAGTGATGGCTCATTTGGAATTTTGGTAGACCCGTACTCTACAAGATATTTATCAATCTTACTATTCCATGCTCAGAGAGCTTGTCTAGCTCCATATAATTCCTTTTTCAACTAATACACTTTTTCATTTTTCCTTTGAATTTTGTACCCTTCTGATTGCTCCACAAAGACTTCATCTTTAATTTCTCCATTTAGGAAAGATTATTTCACATCCAATTGATATACTTGAAGATTTAGTTGCATAACTAAGACTAACACTACTTTTATTGTTTCTATGTAAACAACCGAAGTGAAAGTCTTACTAAAGTCAATACTTGGCTGTTATGAGTGGCCTTTAATGATAAGTTGAGCTTTGTGTTTCTAAATGGCTCCATCCTTATTGTATTTGATTTTGTAAATCCATTTAAACCCATTTACTTTGTTTATTTTGTCTTTTATATGATTCCCATATACCAATTTTCTCAATCATTTTATTTTCCTCATTTATGGCTTTTCTCCAAATTTCTTCTTTAGTAGTGTTTTCATATTCTTGGATTTGGTTTTCATTACCCTATTGATTATTAGAGTTAAGGTACTTCTTCCTTTACTTGATTTTCTTTGTTTTGAAGTTGTCGATCATATTGTGCTAATGATGGTAACGGTGTGCTCGGGCTTAGATCACTTGCTCTCTACGACTAATTGACTTTTTCATAAAGCTTGACTCCTTTTATAAATTCAACATTCCATTGTCAGCTTACTCTTTAGTCGAATATGATGTCTTTTAAAATTATTAGTTGTTTTTCTCTAACTTGCATAATCAATAGCCTTTTGATTGCTCGTTGTAGCCAATAAAGATGCACTTTTCTCCTTTTTTTTTCTAACTTCTCTCTATTCCCTTTTGGAATATAATACACCTCTAAAAACTTTAAAATGGTCAACTGTTGGATTTCTTTTCAACCATGCTTTATAAGGAGTCATACTTAAGACTACCTTACTAGGAGAACGATTTAGAATGTATATTATAACATTAACTACTTCTGCCCATAGATTTTTTTGGTAGATTCTTACCTTATAGCATAGATTAAGCCATCTCAACAATGGTTCTATTCTTCTTTTTGGCAACACCATTTTGTTGTGGTGTAAATCGAACAACTAGCTCATTTTTTTTGCCTTGTTCCTTATAAAAAAATGATGAACCTATGACTACTAAATACTCCACCATGATCAGTTCTCAAGATTTTAAGAGAACGCCTATATTGTTTTTATGCTAAGGCCTTTTACCCCTTTAAGTAAGCGAATGGATCAAAAATTTTTTGGATGAAATACACCTATAGCATTGGCATCCAATCACTGACAAAGAGAAGAAAATATCTTTTTCCTCCAACACTAGTGGTTCTTGATGGACCCCAAATGTCAATATGAACCAACCAAAAAGGAGTCTTAGCTCTTAAAGATGTTTTTGAAAATGGAATCCTATGCATTTTTCCATAGATGAAACCTTTACAAACTTTGTTTTCAGAAGAAGTAGAAGGAAGCATAAGCAACATGTTCTTTTTATTTAGAAGTTTAAGGCCATTTAAATTTAGATGACCATATCTCAAGTACCATAATATGGATTCATCCATTTTCTTACATCTCAATGTATTTTTTAGCCAAATGGCATCTCCACAAAAAAAGTCTTGTTAGAGGCCATTTTGATAGAAGATATGACTTGGCCTTTCTTTTGTCAATAATGATGCTTTTATTGTCATTAAGATGACTTTATAATTTTTTAAAATCAATTGGCCTACACTTAATAAATTTTGAGCAAGGCCTAGCACAAAGAAAATATTAGGTATTTATTTTTTGTTATCGTCTTGGGATCTAACAGTAGCGGTGCCTTTTCCTTCAATAGTGAGTATATTTACATCACTAAGTGTAACTTAGGAATTAACACTTTCATATAGTAGCACAAAGAAACTTTTATTATTGTCATATGGTTTAAACAACCACTATCAATGTATCAAACATCCATTGATTCTTATGAAGATCAAAAGATTTATTATTTTTTGAGATATTTGATTCTTCCTTTTATTAGTACCAACAATCTTTCTCATAATGAAGGTGCCTTTTTCATCTTTTACATTGTTCTTTGTGTCGTAATTATTTTTCTTGTGTAATTTGGAATAGGAGCTTGATGTATCATTGCTCTTTTACATTCCTCTTCCCCTATCACAGTTACTAAGTGCTTTTCTTCTTTAAGAATTTTTATCGTGACTATTTTTCTTATCTCCATCATTTTGGAGATATTTATTTGTATTTAGAATGCTTGCTTTAATGGCATCTCGAATCTTTATAGTCTAGCTTTATGAGCTTCTAGAGAGACCATTAATTCCACTAGAGCGAGTTTTGATAAATCTTTTTGTTCTTCTATGGAAGCCACAATATGATCATATTTTGTAAGAAAAATTCTTAATTTTTTGTATTATTTTCTTATCTTATATTGTGTCCTCATAAATTCTAATTTGATTGAAGATATTATAAATACAAAAGAAGAAAGATTATAATGATTCGTGTTCCCACATCAGTATGTTAAAATCTTTCTGTGAGGAATATAGTTTATTGGATATTACCTTCTCTATGCCTTTTAATTCATTTTTGAGTGTCTTCCATACCCCTTTTGCACTACCTACTTCATAATTCTTCGAAAAATCCCCTTGTTTGATGATAACAAGGCATTGGCATCATGTTACTTATTTTTCCCATACTCCTTTTATAGTATATATATCTATATAGCCAATCCTTCTTAGCTTGTCTGGACTTCATAATCATTCTTTATAAGATCTTGCAAGTCTTGTAAGATGTCTTCATTTGCATACTCCAATAATTATATGCTTCCCAATTAAAAATGGGAATTAAGGTTTGGGTATAGTTAAAGGTTGGAAAATTAGGTGAACTAAGAAAAGCCATTAAGAAGGTCCAACATTACTCTGATACCATTGTTAGACTTTGAGGATGTGAGAGGGGAAATGAAGGATTTGTACAAAAAAAAGTTTCGTTGGTTTAGCTTACAATATGCTTATAATGTTTTTCTTCTTATTCCAGTGGCTTACATTTCAGGCTTATTTATAGTCGTAAAAAGTAAATGGTGACTTCCAAAATATTCTAGATATTTTTCCAAGTATTTATTTAACTTCCTAGTTTCTATCATTTTGGACTTAGAATTCATATAAGATATTTCTTGTGAATTAATTGCATTTTCCTAGGCTTTCTAAATTAATTTTTGACACACTTTCCTGGACTTTATAAATTAATTTTCTTCATAACTTCCTATACTTTTTAGATTAATTTTTAACAAAAAATTCCTCTAAATTTCATTAATCTTATTGTTTTCACAATCACTCCTACTTTGCTCAACCTCTAAAATCAACGTCTTGATCATCCTTTTGGTCTACATTTTCTCATTTATCTCATTTTTGTTTGTTAAGTCAAATGTCATTAATTCTTATATCTCATGTCTTCAAGAAAAAAGTACTAAGATTTTTTTCATTATCTTCTTATATATATACAAACCTTTACAACTTATTCACTGTGAAATTTAAGAGCCTTTCCTATCTCTTTCCTTTTCTAAGTATTGATATTTTATCATTTTTATTAATGATTTCAGTTACTATATATGGATATTTCTTATAGTAAAAAAATCTCATACTCTTTCTTATTTTCAAATTTTAAAATTGCTACAAAAGCTACAGAAACTTTTTTCTCCACCACTATTAAAACTTTACAATGTGATAAAGCATATCAACTCATCAAAAGTGTGTTTACTCAATATAACATCACCTACTATATGTCTTTTCCTCATACTCCTTATCAAAATAGCCTCGCTATATGCAAAATCCATCATATCCTAAAATTGACCTCATTCTTCTTCTCTAAACCTCTCTTCCCACATACTTCTAATTTCAAGCCTTCTCTAATTCTATATAATTTATTAATTTGTTCCACACTCTTGTTCTTCATTTAAAGTCCCTACATGAGATACTTCTTCTCGCCAAACTAAGCACTTCTCAACTTCATGCATTTGGACATACTTATTTCTCTTTTATAAATTCCAATTAGATAGATAAACTTATCCCAAAATTTATATCATATGTTTTCCTTAGTTATTCTTTTTAATATAAAGGATAACGATGTTTTGACCCTCACACGTCCAAGCTTTGCAGCCCTTGTCATGTTCACTTTCTTTAAAATGACTTTCACTATGATAAATCACCTCTCTCACTCCCTCGCCCTCTCCCTCTTCATCTTCTACAATACCATTACCTTTTCCCTTCAATATAGATTCACTATGATAAATCACCTCTCTCACTCCCTCTCCCTCTTCATCTTCTACAATACCATTACCTTTTCCCTTCAATATAGATTCTCGCCTTACTTCTTCAACTCCTTGACCATATCATACTCTTACATCTTTGTTACCTTATCCTATGATCATGCACACATCCCTGAAATTTTTTTCTAATTATATCACTTATTTTGTTAACAATCATAATCCTCATGATTCTAGCCCTAGGTCCTTTTCCTAAGCATAAAATTTTTTGCATTGGTCTTAATGAGTTCAATGATCCTCATTGTAATCAAATGAAGACTCTTATTCCTCTAATATCACATATTAAAATTATCAGTTATAAATGAGTCTTTCGTATTAAATGGAATCTTGATAATCTTGTTGAGCATTATAAAGCTTGCCTTGTTGCCAAGGGATATCATTAAGCTCTAGGTATCAATCACACTAATACTTTAGTCTTATTGTCAAACCTATAACTATTTAGATTATTCTCGCTATTGCTCTTTCTAATAACTAACTTGTTTATAAACTTGATTTCAATAATGCCTTTATTTATGGTCATCATTAGGAACTAGTGTTTCTGTATTAGATTCCTAGCTTTATTGACCCCCATCATCCTCACTATATTTTTCACCTTCACAAATCCCTTTATTATCTTAAACAAGCCTCATGCTTGATTTCATCATTTAATTCAAAAACTTTATTATCTCAATTTTACTTTCTCATAATTTGACACATATCTTTTCCTTTACATTACTTTGTCTCACATAATCTTACTTTTAGTCTATATCGATGACATATTGGATACATTCACTTTATTCATTAACCCATTTATACATGACCTTAACACTACTTTCAACTTTACAAATTTAAGTCTTGCTTATCACTTCCTTGGCATTATGTCCTCAACCACAAACATTGGATTTCTTCTTAACCTAAACATAATCTATTAGGTATTTCCTTCTTCTCACATACTTTAACTACTCTAAACTTGTTAACACACCTATAGACCCTACCCTTCCTCTTTCTAAAATCATGGCCATCCTCTTTTTTATCTTACCTATATTCACTAGATTGCAACTAAACCGATTATATAGTATCTTAGTACCATTCCCTCCTATGTCCTTCACCTAACTACAACTATAGCACTAACCATATAGGAGTCTTATGACGTTAATTGGGTTAGTTTTTCTAATGATCATCATTTAACCTCTAACTATTTTAGCTTCCTTGGTTATATTCCCATTTCTTGAAGTACCAAGAATAACCTTAGTTGTTAGGTCTAGTACATAAGTTGAGTATCAGAGTACTGCTCTTGCCATTACAAAATATATTAGATCACCTCACAATTTAGTGACATAAGTATGTTCTATATTAAACATACTTTATAGTGTAACAATCTTAATGACACATGTCTTAATGTAGATCTACTCTCTTATTATTAAGTAAAGAATATCAAGATTGACATTCTTTTTTTGTGATTTGGTTACCAAAAAGGGTCTTTTCATCAAGCATATTTCTTGATCTGATCAAATTGTTGATTTTATGACTAAAGAGTTAGCTTCATGTTACTTTCATTGGCTTTATGACAAGCTCATTCTTACTAGCAATCATAACCATATGAAGGATAAAGAACACATAATGATTTTCTCACAATCTTAATTACATGAAGCTTATCCATTATATAGATAACATTTTTCTTAAGAAGAATATCCATAATACATTGTACATATAACATTTACCTTATACATCCTAATGAAATAACATCATCATATATATAAAGGTTATATGCCTTTCATTTTTTAAACTCATTAAGAATAAAAATTTTATTCCTTAACAACTAATGATTACGTCATAAACAGTATTCTACACTATGACAGTTTCATGATTCTAAACATAAAATGATACATTAAGAACAACATATTTATTCCTTAACAACTAATGATTACGTCATAAACATTATTCTACACTATGCTAGTTTCATGATTCTAAACATAAAATGATATTTAACATAATATTTTCAAAAACCATATTAAGTATGTTAATAGAAGGATAAAATTTTTGATCATATTATAAGGAAAAAAATTATTTTAGAAGTTAAAATTAGATTAATAGAAAAAAGAGAAGTAAAATAACGTTACAGGTCTTAAATAAAAGCAACAATGTTTTCTACGTGTATAAACCATGCTAAGCTAACTTACATCTACGAGAAAATTACCATTCTTTTAGCCAAATCTTATGCCACTAACAACTTTGATAAAAAAAGAGCGATGCAATAAGAGTAATCCCTAGTTAAAGCATTATAAGTTAGTTCAATCACATTCTAAACTAGAAATAAGATTAACTAACATCCAATCTCCAAGTTAAAGATATTACATCACTATACTCTCTCACGTACTTATTAAGCAAGAGTTACTCCATTATTCAATGAATAAGTTTTATTGAAACTTGCTCTTCAATACTTTCAACTCCCTAAAAATTCTGTTGTTCTATAAACCCAATGGCTATTAGATAAAGTACTCTATTTCCCTTAAGAATGGTCCTATCTGAGCCTAGCCAATCTAAGAATTCATTATAATTAGTTATAGAATTTATAAGTTGCTATAAAACTAGAATGTTATCCTAAATATCACTAGAGTAGCTACAAAAAAAAAGTACACTGACAATTCATGGTGAATTTTACATAAGCAATAGGTATTAGGCAACTTGAGGTAATTCAATCTATCAAGTGTGGCTAATGTACTTTTATCTACTAGCCAAAAGAAAAAGAAACCTTTTGGTAATAGATTTTTACTTTAAACTTTATTGTTTTAGGCTTATTTTGTCCCTCTAGTTTTAATCAGTTCTTTGCAAAATTAATCAGTGAAAAAGCCAAAAGTGTGTCAAACCACCAGTAAGAGTCATTCTTATCAAGATCTAGATTATAATTAGGGAAGATGTGAGACATTTAAATAGGATAGTTGGACCATTTATTTGAATTAATCCACATATTCACCTTAGAATATCTTAGAAAACTATTTAGGATTATAAGACATATATTGAGACACTTATACATCTTATCTTTATTCAATTATTGAAGCATAAAGAAAACAATTCTCCATTTCCTACAATACATTTGTAATTCCCAATTAATAGACCTCTTAGTATGAGAGGTTAGGAAAGGAACAAAAATATAAGGGTCTATTACTAATTTTCTAAAAACTTTTTCACTTTAAGAAGCAAGTATGGATCTAGCTAACTCATAAAACATCCTTATTTTTTACAATCTCCAAATTCTTTTCCTTATGAATTCTTTATTGCTGAAATTGATAGGAGTGATTCCTAGATTCCTTCACCTAATAGTTTATAAGCTTCAGCCCAACTTACCTTTGCATTATATCTATTACAAGGTTTAAAAGTGTAAAGGAAGCATCTTATTATTTTTTTCTATTATTGTAGTTAGGCCACTATAGAGGAAACTATGGGATGACTAGAATATATGAAGAAAGTTAACTATAGATTTGATCAATTACAATCTCCCTATAAAAGATAAAGCTTTAATACACTAATTGTTGAGCCTTATTTTGCTCCTTTTCAATTAAAGGAAGACATTCTTTGAATTGTGGCTTCCTTGTGGAGGTAGGTAGGTGCAAGAGGGGTCCTTAATTTAGAGGCCTATGATAGAGGAAAGCTAATCGATAAGTTAAAGAGCACCAACTAAAACAATTAAATAGCTTTTAATTATATTAAAAGTCAAACCTTTTAATACAAGTAAAAGATAATTCCTTAAAGGTGTAGATATGAGCTATTAATCTACTCTCTAACTTATCATTTGCTCTTAAGAATAAAAGAAACTCATTTGTAAATGATAAGTTAAAGATCCATAACTTCTTGTATTCAAAATGATACTCAAAGTTGGAATCATGCATTATGTTATATTTTATTGATCTTGTAAGAGCTTCCATATACAAAATGAAAAATGTCAAGAGATATGGACACCCTCCTTGATCATGTTTGTTAGTCCTCCATTGATCAAATCATAGAAGAAGGTGGTCATAATGTACTTTATGATCCAATTAATGAAATTTATAGTGAAACCAAACACTTCTAGAAGATGTGAAATGAACTCCTAAATAACAAAGTCAAAAGCTTAGTGAAAATCAACCTTAATAGCATAATTTTGGTAAGTATTTGTTGGTATAACCCCTAAATAGATCCTATGAAATGACGATATTATCCCCAATCAATCTGTTTTATATAGAAGTACCTTGAGCATCATTGATTAGAGGCTTCATTACTCTTTTCAATCTTGATGCTAATAACTTGGATACAATTTCATACCAGATATTACAACATGATATGTGTTTATATTTATTAAGAGAGCTAGGATTATAGATTTTGGTAATAATGCAAAAGAAAGTTTTATTGATCTCTTTAAACAACTTCTCTCTTTTTAAAAATTTACAAATAACTTTCATTACCATATCTTTAGTTAAATATCTAAGTCTTTTAAAAGAATAACCTATTAAGTCTACAAGCACTTGTGGCCTTACAAGCACTGCTCTCTTAACATCTTAATCTTTAAAAGGCCTCTATAGTATCTCTTTATCTTCATCTAAGATCTAATCCTTCATAAAGGACCTGAGAATTTACATCGAGGAATAAGCTGAAACAAAATGAGTTTTTGGAGAAGGAAAATGCCTCTTTCTTAAGGTCATTTTAAGAAACAACAATCTTGCCATTTTGCTTTATTAGGGAGATAATTTTGTTAGTAGTACTTCTTTCAAAAATTGGCTTATAAAAAGAAAATAGTATTTTTTTTGTCTCCATTATTGAGCCACAAAACCCTACATCTTTACTTATGCAAATAATTATGGTTAGCAAATGCACTTTAATAGAAGTTGAGAGCTAATTATTTATCATGGCTCTTATAAGAGTATCTAGGGTCTTTATATAACTCTTTTAGGCCCTTCACAAGCTTGAGCTTAGTTGAAGTTAATGACAAGTAAATATTGTTATTCCTTTTAGAATTGAGTTGTTGAAGCTCTTTTTTCATTAGACTTACTTTCCTGATATAAATAAAGGCTTTGTGACTAGATATAAAGCAAGACATCCCTCTTAGAATAGCCCCATTATACCCCTCTTCCTCTACAAAAAATTGTTGGATCTAAAAGGGAACTTCTTTAAACATTTTAGGAAGATGCTTATGATGATTATTGGAGAGTGATCTTAAAATGATGGATTTATAAAAAGGGATATAGTTTCAAGGAGCATTGCCATCCAATCTCCATTAACAAGAGCCTAATCCAATTTTTCCCTAATTTGTTAACTTGAAATTTATTTATTGCTCTATGAAAAGAAATTCCTCTTTTGTTTCAAATTAGTGATATTTAATTCCTCCAAAAATTCCTTAAAATCACTCCTAAAATTTCTTAAACATACATTACCCTTAACTTTTAAATTATAAAGTGTACTAATGAAGTCACATAAGAGAAT
This sequence comes from Erythroxylum baracoense, assembly GCA_025629805.1. NCBI lineage: Eukaryota > Viridiplantae > Streptophyta > Magnoliopsida > Malpighiales > Erythroxylaceae > Erythroxylum > Erythroxylum baracoense. Next base: position 20,709,475 of record JAOTAY010000006.1, read on the forward strand.
CCAAGGGCCTTGAATAAAAGAGTGAATGCATTCAAGCTTATCCAATAAAGAATTTCTCTGAAATGAAAAGTTAGAATCATATATGATTAGACATTAACATTAATGTTCTCTTGGGAAAAGAAGACTAATAGGTGTACAAGTTGGGTCATTAGTATGGAGCAAGTTGACATTTTTTACCCTAAAACCAAAAGCAACCACTATATATATCCATTCTAGTAATTTTGACAATTTATGAGTAATAATAAATTCCTCTAGGGATTGTAATCTCTTAGGATAATTAATGTTGCTCACATTACATGAAAGGAGATAGGTTTTTGGATTTCTTGGATCTACTTTTCCTAATAGATTTTGGATTTCTTGGATCTACTTGTCCTAATAGATTTCCTACTATTATTAATCCAAAAAATCTCTAGTGATCATCTTCTTTGTCTCCAGACTTGGAATGGATATAAGTGAAGCTATTTGTGAGTGTAATGGAGGAACCACAAATATATGGAGCATATCTTGAGTTAAGTTTATTGTTTTATGACTAGGTGCTTCACTATGCATATCATTAGACTCAAGGATACTTGGATTCCCCTTAGTAGTTATAGGCTATTCAAGCATTACCTTATTACAGTTAATGGCACTTATTTCCTGAGGGACATTATCATCAACATTATGAGCTAGCTTAAAGCCTTGAGAATTATCAGTTTTAAGAATAGCATCTAGTTGAGTTTCAAGGCCCATAAGTTCTGAGTAGTCTTCTTTTCGAAACCTCCTTCTCGTGGCTTTCCATTTCTTATCTTATTGCTTCAAGGTTGGCTACCATTGATAAGACACTATAATAGAATCTTTAACCAAAGATAATGTAAGGCAAACTAATTTTTAGCTTAACAATCCAATTCTTTTCCTTAAGGTAGTTATTTCATCTATGCATATACGCTTGCTTGTATAACTTGCCAATTAACTCAATCCACTTATTGACTAATACTCAAGAGGAAAATTATAAGCGTTAATCCATATGGGGATAAGTTCATACTTAATTTTTTCCATAGTAACAACTAGTTTCCAAAGCTATAAAAAGATGGGGAAGCTATTAACATGCGAAAGCCTAGCATCGAGGATCTCCTTTTCTCTAGCATTAGTAGAGAATTTAAACAAAAATCTGTTATCCTCAAAAAGGAAAACTTCGCTAAGGACTTTTCCTTTCCAAGGTAGATGACCAATTTTTAGCTCCTTCTCTCGTGGTTTCTATATGAGGAGAAACAATATCACATCTTTATAATTCAATAAGAGGGAAATAATTGAGAGTTAACCTAGAGCTCTTGCTTAGCACCTGTTTCCAATTGAGATAAGGGCTGATACTAAAGAGAGAAAGACGTATAGTAATCTAGAAAGGATCATTTTCATCGAAGCTTGCCTGTTAAAGAGGATAAGTTAGATAGTGAGGAAGGTAGAACCAATAAGCAAAGAGCTAGAGCTTAGAGGGAGCAAAGGGTTAAGGGTGGGGCGAGTAAGCAGGGTTAAAAATGGATCCATAAGAGAAGGTTTTAGCCTAGGTTTAGGTGAGTAAAGGACCATTAATTGAAAATTACAAAAGAAATTGAGTTTAGAGAGAAATTTCTTTTAATAATGTTTCCTGAAATAGTAATAAAATAGAGGACATGAAAGGAAATGTATAGAAAGAACAAAAATGTCCTTAATTAAGAAGCCCAAAAACACTCGTGTACATCAACAATAGTGAGGAAGAGAATATAAGGTGAGATCTAGCACAAAAGCAGTAGATAAGAAGGAAATAAATGAAAGGTCAAATAAGAATGGACTAAGGAAATAAGAAAGCACTTGGAAGAAGAAGATGAGCCTTGGAAAATATAAGAAGAACGCCTCTATTCTTAAGAGAAACTAAAGCTTCTCTTTCCATTGGTTGGACTAAAAAAAGATTTTATTATCATCATCAAGTCAAAAAGTTATAAGGTTACTATGTTATCATTCTAAACAGAAAATAATAAGAAAGAGCATGAAAATAAAAAACATTGAGGGATTTACATAATTTGTTCTTCAAAGTTTATACTCGTAAACTAAAAAATATAAAAATTTACAATTTTTTTTCATACTTATATAATTCCTAAAATACTTACCTACAAAGAGAATTGAGACACAAATATTGCAATAATATGTTTGATCTATAGAATTAGTCGATTAATCTTGAAAATTAATAAAATTTTATTCTAATTCTTGCAGTCATTTGATTAAAGTAAATTTAACAAATTTCTTGATATTTTTACATAAAGGCTGCGAAGGATACAGGTTATTTTAATTTGTATGTCATGTTATAATGAACTCATAGTGATTATTCAAATGCGAAGGATACAGGTTATTTTAATTTTTATGTCATGTTATAATGCACTCAAACTCAAATGTCTTGCACTTAGTTATCAACTCTATCATAGGACATCATACGCGCTTTTAGCTTGCTCATACACAACCTTCATGTACTTTTATCATCGTCACTACACCTGTAGACCATGTTCAATCCATCAGTATGTTTATCTTCGTTGATGCGTGGTAAAAACAATATATAGAGAACTGTATGCTTATATTAGTTGATCAAAACTTTTTTTTAAATAAAAATCTTATATTCAATTAATTTGTTGCAGTGGTTTGGTATCCGAACTAGTTTGCCATTGCCTTGTGGTTGGGAAGTCTTCTGTCAAATATTAATCTATTTCCTTATAGAAGACTACATAGGTTACTGGCTTCATAGGTGGCTCCATACCAAATGGGCATACGAGAAAATCCACCACGTTCACCATGAGTACACTGCTCCAATAGGACTTGCAGCACCTTATGCACATTGGGCAGAAATTTTGATCCTGAGCTTTCCTTCATTTATCGGTCCCGCGTTAGTTCCGGGACACATAGTCACCTTTTGGGTTTGGTTTGCTTTGAGGCAAATGGAAGCAATTTATGCTCATAGCGGGTAAGTATCGTCGAACTCTTCCAGTGACAACCCATTTTTTGTGTGGCAGACCTCTTTCATGTAGCTGCCTTAGCATTAGGATTGGATTGTCCTTAAAAAGGCAACTGAAAACATCATCATTCATTAGGATTGGATTGTCCTTCAATGAGCAACTGAAAACATTAATGTATACAATAGTCGACTGCATATATATGTTAAAATTTTGTGAAAAACTTATTTGAGTTGCTATATAATATTCATATGAAATCATCCGACGGCTGGCTTATTATAGCTCAGAACAAAAACTCGCGAAGATACATCATTTATTCATGAGAAGTTAACTGATGTAGATATGAATTTCCATGGAGTCCTACAAAGTTAGTTCCCCTGTTTGGAGGTGCTGAGTATCATGATTACCATCACTACGTAGGTGGCAAAAGCCAAAGCAACTTCGCATCAGTGTTCACATATTGCGATTACATCTATGGCACCAATAAGGTATCTCACATTTGTTCTCTTTTTTTATTTATTTTAAAGCACAGTTAAGAAATATGATTTTGACTATATTAATCCATCTACATATTGTTAATTTCTCAATAGGGTTATAGGTATCAAAAATTTATCTCGAGGAAGGTACGTATGAGCTACTAAAATTGCTTTTGGTACTTGAAAAAGCAAGTCAATGAGATCATCAAATATTTTTATTTCACATTAAGAAAGGTGTGCGCATGTGAAAAAGTAAATATATAAGAATTTTGATGTGGGATGAATTTAGGTTACATTGCAACAACAACATATCTTCCATGTTTTTCTATTTGAATTGCCGATATGCATGGCAAAAATAAGTTTTCAACCCTTCTTTTAATAATCTTTTGTTGATGAAGGGACATCAAGGAGCATGCAATGAACACACAAAGACAGAAGATATACCTAACAGTTAGCTTCTCAGGTTTCCAATGTTTAATTCACATGCCAGTGCCTCAGGTTATGCTTCTTAATGTGTATTAAAAACATAAATCAACACATGAAATTTGTTTTCTTTCTCTTTTTAGTGCATTTCTTCTTCGAAAATTGTAATTAAGTGTGGTTTTATTGTATCATTGGAGACATGTCAGTTGATATTGAATATATTGGTAAGTGCAGATATATTAGATATATAGAAATTTGGATATAGCACATCTTTCTTTTTTGCAAGTATAGCACAATTCTCATGTTAGACATTTCTTTACAGGAAACAAATGTATAAGGAGCTTACTGTTAGACCCTTAAGTCTTAATTATGAAATTGTGTGAGCATCAGGGAGCCTTAACCAATGTTTAACACTTGAGGTGAAAACACGAGGCAAAGACTTGCAAGTAGGTCAGGAAAAGGGGCATTGTTGATAAGTTGACATGCATTTGTGTACATTAACAGAAATCTTTAAATGAGATGCAAGATTCAGATATGAGATAAAAAGATTACTTGAGATCGACCTTGAGTTGAAAGTTTGCTAGATCATATGTATGAGGGAGACATGTGACAACTCTAAGGACTTTTTTTTTTTGAAAAAGGAAAAAGGAATGAATCATTAAATAATGGAACTTACATCAACAAAATCAGGTTCATAGGACTATCCCTCAACACAAAAGAGAGCACATTGGATATACCTACAAAATTCTATTTTGTAAGTAGTACATATATTAGAGATTTAAAGAGAGGAGTAAAGTGGAACTACAATCAGTTGCATGGTTCCTCAGTAAAATAATTTCTCGAATCCCATTGATAACCTTATTGATAAGTTCTTCTACAATTTTGCATTTGGATTCAAACCTTCTCGTATTCCTTTCTTTCCAAATTGTTTACACACATAGTCCTATAACCAGTAAGTAGATCAATTTGTTAGTCTTAGGAATAGAAACTTGAGTATCTAGCCCCTCCTTCCCCCTCTTCCTTGGGACAACATATGTCTGTCCACTTAACTTTGGCTGCCCCTTTATTTCCTTTGGAATGATTCCATAGGAAATTCTTGAATAATCTTTTTCCACAATCTTGATTACTTTTTTAGATAAGAAGATATGTGGACTCTAGTAGATGTGTAAGGAATTGAGCACTAATTTAATAAGTTATATCTTCCCTGCGTAATATAAGAATTTTTTCACCTAAGAATTAATCCGTTTATGGATTTTTTCAATGAGTGGAATGCATTCAAGATAGTTTAACCTCTTAGTGGAAATTGGAAGCCCTAGATAAAGCAATGGTGGAGTCTTCATTATCATACCAATAATGGAAACAATTATTGATTCAATAGAGAAAGCAGCTTTAGAGATGATAAACTGACTTTTATTAAAATTGACCTACAATCTAGATAAGCTTTTGAATCTATCCAGAACCTTTATAAAGGTTTGCATTAAATTGGGCTTAGCATTACAAAAAAGAAGAAGATCATCTGCTAAAGAAAATTTGCTTAGTCTAAGTTTCCTGTGTCTTGCATGGAATTTGAATTTTGGATTAGCCTCCACTTCAAGCTTGATGATAGAATATAGAATTTCCATACAAAGTATGAATAAGATGGACTCCGATTGATTAATACTTAAAAGCTAGCAGTGGAAATGCATTCTTTCAGCCAATTAATGAATATATGTGGGAATTCATAATCTTCCAATACCTTCCAAAGGAAACTCCACCTAACACTATCAAAAGCCTTAAAGAAGTCAACTTTGATAGTAAAATTAGCAAAAGCATTTGTTCCTAAATAGCCCTTTAACATTTCCTATACAATGAGAATGTTCTCCTAAATTTATCTATTGCATATGAAAGAACTTTGGTTTTCACTAATAAGTGGAGTGAGTACCTTATTTAATCTAGCAGCAAGGATCTTGGATATGATTTTGTATAGAAAATTGGTGCAAGACAATGGCCTAAAGTCACTGAAAGAGGAAGGGTGAGTTCTTTTTGGAATTAAGTCTGTTAACTTCCTTGAGAAGTTTTCCGTTAGTGAAGATTTCAAGAAAAAACTGTTTAACATAAGTCCTAATGATAGTCCAAAATTTTTGGAAAAAGAATCCATCTAGCCCATCTGGTCTAGGAGCTTTCATACTATCCATCTTGAAAACAATATCTTTAATTTCCTTGTCTTCTATAGGTTCGGTTAAGAGTATACCATCCTCTAGAGTGATTTTCTTTGTGATAATACTTGTAAGGTCAGTACAAAGGCTACATTATGAAGTGACAAGCAAAGAAGAGAAGTGCCTTATAACTTCCACTTAGATATCATTCTAGTTTTGCAGCTGAACTCCCGTATGATTAGTAATGGAGCTGATCTTATCTTGGTTTCTTCTAGCTAGGATGGTGTTGAAGAAAATTTTATTACATTTGTTACCATCTTTGAGCCAATTAAATCTTGCTCTTTAGTGAAGGAGGCAGATATGAGTGCTAACTACTTGCATATATTGAGATGAAGCTATTTTTCCTTTTGAAAGGAGAATAAGATCTTGTGGAGAGATTGCAAAACTTTTTTATATAGATATCAGTTAACTCATTCCTAGATTTCACGAAAGCCTGATTAGTGCTTGTACCTCTTGAAGAATTGAGAAGCCTAAGTTCTTTTTTTATACCTTTTAACATTTGAACACAAACAAATTGATTAGTACCTCTATAAATACCAATAGCTCTTTTTCTACAAGCATCCAAAAACCAGGTTCATTAACCAAAAGTTATTGAATATGAAAGGGAAAAACTGGTAGACTTTTGGAATAACTCTTTAATGATGATGGGAGTGTGATCCGAGAATAAAGGATTTCTGAAGTTGGAAATGCTATTAGGGAACTAAGCTAACCAATTAGCATTAATAAGAGCACGATCTAATTTCTTCCTTATGAAACAGGAAGAGTTTTGTTTGTTAGACCAGGAGAATTGATGTCTAATTTGTTTCGGATCAATTACTACTAGCTTTTCAATAGATTCTCAAAAATTATCCAAAATTTTTTTAAGTTTGCAATTACCAATGCAAGATAAAATTGAAAGCACCATATAACATCCATGGCTTATCAATGTTGTTACTAAATCGGATTAAGTTATTCCACAAATTCCTCCTCTGGACCCCCCGAAATTGCTAGCATATACAAAGGAGATGAGTATATTTGTTTTCTCTTACAGGAAATGTAGTTGAATATGCATAACCTGATCTGTCATATTAAGGACATCTACTCGAGTAGCTTCCTCTCTATGACAGATGATAATTCTTCCATAGTGATGATGAGAATGGTCGGAGAGCATTTTCCATTGAGGCCTAAAAGATTTAGTTTGCAAAAATTTTCAGCCTTTATTTTTGTTTCAAGTAATCCTATAACTAGAGACTTTTCCCTCAAGACAAAATCCTTTAAAACAACTTGCTTATAGGGCAATTTAATCCTTATACATTCCAAACTAAAATGGACATATCAATACTTATTGTGTAACACCCCACTCCCACCGGACCCGAACCCGATATCGACAGTGATATCCGAATCCGTGCTCCGCGAGGGTGGCGTGTCACATCACTTCACTAAACAAAAGTCGGTATAAATTTTTTTTGGAATTCTTATCACTTATCAATCATGTGGGCCCACTTTTTCTTTTTCCAAAACGTTTTGTTTACTTAGCTGAAAACGAAACA
>JAOTAY010000006.1:20722925-20736782 GCA_025629805.1 Erythroxylum baracoense
AACCAAACACAATAATGTAAATTTTAGGAAAAAGATTACTTTCCTAACCAAGAATCCATGCCAACCAAACAAGGCCATAGGTTTAATCTTAAGAATTTCATAAAGAACTAAAAGGAGAAGTATAATTCATACACTAAGAGAATAAATTCTCTAGAATTAGTGATTAAGAAATCCTAGACTATTGTGATAGATAATACATTAATTATTCTTAATGAATTTGATTAGAATAATTGTTGATTTAAAGATGATAATGGCCTAATTAGATATATTTATATACATAGGAGAGGAGGTAGATATCTTAAATTAATTTTTATTTCAACCTTGACGAATAATCGTATTTAATAATTAAAATTACTTTTAAGCCAACATTAAAACGTTTACATTTTATTAATATAAATTATTTTTCAAGTTAATCCCCATATTTTAGTTAGTTAAGTAATTTAATTTCTTTTATGAAATCTTATTTAACTTAATTTCATTGCCTTACTAAGATTTATAAACTTAGCAATTAATTAATCTTTAAGGAAATGGTAACTTGGAATACTCAAAGCCTAATATTACTGAATTTGATTTTATGCACTTGTCTATTTGAGTGATCATTACTAACTTTTTACTTTTGAATGAACTCTTAGTTTATTTTTTCCCATTTGGTATGCACCATACAAATTGTTTTTCTCAAACTTGATTCTTACAAGTTCATTGAAAAATTGTTTAGAGTTAAGGATAGAGATGAGATTTATTCTTGCATTTCTAAGCCTTTTATGTTAAAACCTTGCATCTTCACTTATAGATATTAAATACTTATACTTTTATTAAAGAGGTTATTAAGATCAATCGAATAAATATTACCCTCTCTCTTTTAAAATATGCAATACTATTGTTAACCATTCTAGAAATAATACATAATTGTCCTTTAAAACATTCTTTGTAATCTTTTGCATGTAGTTGGCTTACACTTAGTAAAGTATGCTTTAATCCTTATACCAAAATCACACTGTCAGTTGTAGCATGATCTTCCTTACCAAATTTTCTAATGGCCATTATCTTACCCTTAACATTATCTCCAAATGTAATATATCCTCCATCTATATCTATAAAAGTTACAAATTGGGATGCATCACTAGTCATCTACTAGCCATATACTATTTTGTTCCTTTTCTTGAAGAGCTTTAAAGCAAGGTAATCAATGTTTTCTAGATAACTAACTTGGTTCTTTGGTTATTAGTTTCCTTGCTCTTTTTACCAACTTTCTTAAGGATTTACTTAACACTCTTTATTTAAAGAAATAAAACTTATCGATATGTCTAAATTTACCACAATAATGACATATCATGTTATATAGTTGGCATGATTTGTCATATAATAATGAGATCTATGTGTTTTCTTTAGATGGAAGTATTATTTAATATTGTTATAGACATGATGCATGTTCTTATGGCTATTATGATTCATATAACGGATGTGAGTTATGGTATTATGCCTATTAGATGCCCTATAGTAGGTGTGAACTAGATTCTTATTATGGTAATGATTGATTTTACGTCTAGATTAGGAACTACACATGAAAGCAGAGGACTTGCCTTTTGGCCTAGCATGTGTATATGAATTTCTAGATGAAGATTCACTTGATCATTTACTATCTTAGAGTCTTCACTATGCATGTGTTTTCCATTGAAAAATGTAGAATTATTGTTAGATACAATCCATTAAGAGTATCTAATCCTATGTCTATTATTGGAATTCTTTTGAACTCCTATTATGTTTTCATTTTTCTCGATTCCTTTGATGAATTTGGATAAGGGTGCCTTAGGAATATTGACATCTTTTTTCAGAGTCTCAATTTCATGCATGATTGCATCTAAGTTATGATTGTCAACAATATAAATACTTTTAGATGCTTTGGTGATAAATAATTCACTCTTTATTTTTTATTTTCACTCACATATGCATCTAAGTGCTTTTAGGTCTCTTTGAGTTTGAAAGATAGCTTCTTCTTTTTTATAAAATTTTAAGGCTTTTAACTAGTTCATCATATGAAAAATCAACATCACTATCACTATCACAAGACTTAGATATGGAAAATACCTTATTATCATTTTTATCCATGAAGCATATTTGAGTTATTTCTTCTTTTGAATGTTCACTTTCAAGTTACTTATGTCATCCTAAATTTAAAATCCTTCCTTTTGTTGTTGTCCCTCTTCTTCTTTTTGTCATTTCTTTCATTACCTCTAAGGAGAAGACATTAGGACTTCATATGGTCGAGTTTTAAAGAAATTATTAAGGAGATTTATGTTTTGAATCAACCTTACTTTCCATAACATCTTTTCTTTTGGAGAAGTTGTTTGTCCCTTACTTCTTAAATTTTCTAGTGATAAGGATGATGTCTTCATCATCACTTAAAGAGAGTTAAGTCAGCATATTAACCCATCAATATGGATTATTCCAAATGAAGCAAGATAAGTGTATGTTAAGCATGTAATACAAGATTCATTGATATTATTAATGCTCTTGAAGGTCTAAAAGGGAAATATACTAGGTTGAAATAGTGATAAAATTGCTTAAGTAACTTTCAAGGACTTGGCAAGCTATAATGATAGCCATATAAGAAGCTAAGGACCTGACGGTTCTACCTTTAGAAGAGCTTATTATATCTCTCCTTACCTATGAAATAAGGATGAAAAAGACACAAGAAGAGATGGCAACTCTAAAAAAAAAAGAACCTAACATTAAAACCCCTTAAGAAGGAATCAAGTGAGGAAGACAAGACATCCTACAGCAGAAGTGATGATGAAGACATCATCCTTATCACTAGAAAATTTAAGAAGTAAAGGACAAAAAACTTCTCCAAAAGAAAAGACGTTATGGAAAGTAAGGTTGAATAAAAACACAAATGTTAGGTTCTTTTTTTTTATAGAGTAGTCATCTCTTCTTGTGTGTCTTTCATCCTTATTTCATAGGTAAGGAGAGATATAATAAGCTCTTCTAATGGTAGAACCGTCAGGTCCTTAGCTTCTTATATGGCTATCATTGTCCTTAGCTTCTTATATGGCTATCATTACAGCTTGCCAAGTCCTTGAAAGTTACTTAAGGAATGTTATCGCTATTTCAACCTAGTATATGTCCCTTTTAGACCTTCAAGAGCATTAATAATATCAATGAATCTTGTATTACATGCTTAATATACACTTATCTTGCTTCATTTGGAATAATCCATATTGATGGGTTAATATGCTGACTTAACTCTCTTTAACTTGTTAGTACCCTCATGTGTGACTTCAAGTGTTTACTAAATTTTATGAGCAGTTTCATATATGGTTGCATTATTAAATTCATTCTTACTTAGTGCCCAAAATAATATATGAATGACTGTTTTATTTAAAAAAATGAATCTCTTATCTTGAGTTGCCCTTTCTTCCCTTAATTTAGGCACATATTTTTCAACTATGACTTTCATAAGATTAAATGGACCATTAGACACTATTTACCATAAATTAAGACTTTCAACAATTAACAAAAGTTTCATTCTAGCTTTCCAATAATCATATTTATTACAATCAAAGAAAAAGGCTCTACTAATGTTTTATCCATCTTGGTTAGATGAGGATGATGATGTACCTAAATATTCCATTATGATCCTTACTCTAAATTTTTGTTTGAAATATTAATAAAGGGACCCACTCTAATGCCACTTATTGGTCTTTAGTAGACTCTAAAAAGGAGGGTGAATTGATATTTGGTGATTTTAAATAACTATTTTCTATTTACTGGAATCAATTTAATAAAGATTAATATATGACTATATAAGAAGATAATTTAATATAAATTAATCATACAATCCAAAAGTAATTTAAAAAATATAGGGAAGAAGAAAGGTAAAATAATTTTATAGTAGTGTGATGAACAATTCTTGCCGACATCCACTCTCTAAAAAACTTCAAAAAATTCCACTAAGTCTCTTGTTTTAGCAAGGTGAAGATATATCTTCTTACAATCAATCTTATTTATCTTTTAGAAAAGAGTAATCTTTCTTACAACCTTCCTTTAAAATGAAGAGTAACTTTAACTAATAAATAAAATTTAACACTCAAAATACTCTTACTTGCACTTTGATAACTTAAGGTCTCAAAAGCTTCATAATGCAACAATGAATGTTTAAAAAATCTTTGAACTCTTTGAAATGTGTTTATAGAACAATCAAATATTTTCCCATATCAAACCTAAAGGAAAAAAACATGTATTTATACACTTTGGAGGCTTAAAATAGTAACTAGAATCATAAACTAATCATTGCCAATAAGTAGCTCCAATATATTTGGTCAACCACAATTGTACATTGGTCAACCAATGTGCATTAATTAAAAACAAGTAATTATTGTTTACATTGGTCATCTACTACTATATATGAGTAGACTAATTTTCATTTTATTAAAACATTGGTTGATCAGTATAGATTCAAAATAATTTTTGTTCAACTTTAATAGGCATTAGTTGCCTAATGTACCGAAAATCTGAAATCCACCATCTTCAGCTAATCAAAATTATTTTTCTTTATAGAAAGAAAATTACTCAATATACACTCAAGAGTGTTTTTAATAATAAAAATTATAATTCCTCTTAACGACTGAAAAAAGACTTTATGTAATGAGTTAAAATGAAGATATACTTAGGCATGATTGGCCTTTAAATTATCAAAGAAACCAAGTATGAAGTACAATACTCATTATATTTTTATTTATAACCTTATTGTACCTTAATTTTCTTTTAAAAATTTACCAAAAAATCTTGCAGACATCTTTAAAACTGATGCACCTTAAGTAGATTAGTTTGAATTGGTTTGGTGTAAGTTTATCTCTCCTAAGATCTCATTCATAGAATTGCATTAGCACTCTTGATAGAATTAAAAGTTCAGTTACCCTTAATCCCACACATAGACTTTTCCCTTTAGGACATGAAACACCTCTTCTTTAGTTGCTCTTTTACTAATGGTATGTGGAAGATTATACAACTCTTGTGCAAGCACTATTGTTATATAACTCATAGGAGTAGCATTATGCATTGGGCAACTTCTCCTTATCAACTAAGTATAGACAATTTTAACTTCTTTAAGATTACAATAGGCAATATTGTATACTTTATATGGTGGGAGAATGTTGAGGTCAAGAAGCCAACATTAAGATCTCCAAACCACAATATAGCTAAATATTAGGAGAATTCGTGAAATGATGATAATAAATGGTAAAAACATTTCTCTTTCTCCAAAGATGTCTAGCAGATGGATTGATATAATATTAGCCTTATACACTAGTTCTTTTCTCATATATTACTTTCAGTTAGTCTCTTTGTTGATTTTGTATGAAGCTTAGAAGCTTAGTTTTTGATGCTCTTTTAGTATGTTTTGCCAAGAATGGCTTTTTCTTATGGCTGTACTATTTGAGGCTTTTACCTAGTAATTTCATTCATTTAATTTAAAAAAAAAAAGACTTTATTGTCTTCAAGAGATTACTTTTAATGTGTGCATGACTAAAATATCTTTCACATTGCTTCCATCCAAATACAAAGTTATTAGTAGTATTTATGTTTTGTTATCATTAAAACATAAATTGGAACTATGCTTAGTTTAATGTCATATATGTCCCACTTAAACTCATTTCGCCCCAAAAAAAAGCTCCAAACCTTTAGCCTATTTTCCATTAGTCTTTCCATTTATTCCTAAAGTTATAACCATTTTTATATTCAGGTGAGCATTCTCAAGTTCCACTAGCCAAGATATCCTAGATGGTCATTGAAAGTTAATTCTATCCTTATTAATGGTTCATCATTTTTATGACATGTTATATATCATGTTAATTGTAATTCATACGTGATTCAAATAGTTGACCATATATTCATGAATAAGACATCTTACCCTCTCATGGCTTTTTTTTTAAGGTTTATTCAACCTCTAACAACTAATTGAGCTTCTATAAGTATAAGTAGACCTTTTTTGAATCATAAGAATTAAGATGAGAAAGGGACTGAACAAGTGACAATATTGATTCAATAATTATTTTTTACATTAGGCTATAGAATTGTTATTAAAATGTTGTATTAAGATAGTGATACACTAGTAAAGAGTGGATCATTAAGATCATATGATATTTTTCATAAGTGAAAAAATGAGTTTTAATGAGCTTTTATAAAAATTATTGTAAGATTTGATCTCTACTCGCCAAAAAAGTACTAGATTTAGGAATAATTTTAGCCCGAGTTAATCGGACCATGTTGCGGTCACGAGTTAAAAGTGGTCGGCCTGATTGGGCCACTGGTCGAGGTAGGGCCGAGCACTGACTGGTCCAGCCTGACCCATGGTCGGACCATAACTTCAAAAACGATGTTGTTTTTTACGTCTTTTTAAAAAATATATATATAAGGTGAGCCGGTTAGCTTATGGTCGGGCAAGGAAGGGCTGACAAGTCCCAGCCTGTCTGACCAACCCCAGCCAGTCTGGCCATAAGCTGGGCCACAAGCTACCTAGCCTGTGATTGGGTTGGCTTATTGACATTTTTAATTGGATTTAACTTCCAAACACGAGCTAAACAGTGGATGTAAGTCAAATGATCAAAATTCTAAAATATTATAATTTTTTTTCTTTCTATATATTTATATATTTATTTTTTTGAGTCAAAACTTACTATTTATTTAAGAGATCATTTTCTTATATAAATATGAATTCTTGCAAGATTAACTCAAACGTCAAAATAAATAAGTGAGAAGGGAAAAGAAAAGCTGAGCTGAACAAGGAAAACGGGTGGGCTTGACCCATTGAGTAAAGTGCAAAATAAGGGCAAGAGGAAATATCTAATTCCAAATATGAGCTTAATATCCAGGAGCAGGAGGGGATAGATAGCATGTTAAGTGAGGTGGAGGTTTATTCATTCACTCGTTTCTATTTTACTAGATAGAAAGGAAGCTGCCGCCTTATCCCTCTCTTTATCTCAACATCCGCCTAAATATCTATCCCTCTGTCTTGTGAGAAGAGAATTTAGGGCGTTCTTTGGTTTCATAGTATAATCAGTGGAAATGGTTTCTTCTTCAGTGCTAGGTGTATCGTGCACCCCTAGTCTAGAACTTGGTTGGAGAAAGACATTATTATCCAACCATTGTACACCCTACAACAACTGGTTTACAAGAGGGAGACCACAACTGGTGCTAGTAGCAGCAGCTGAGCAGGGTTTGCGGAGGAGGTTGGCTCCTTGTGCCATAGCCACCCCGAATTCCATCCTCAGCGAAGAGGCTTTTAAAGGCCTCGAAGGAGGCCTTTCCGATTTTAGTGATGAAGATGATGTGAGCGATGAGCAATCCCAAGCTTCAACACTGGACGCCGATGAGCTTGATATTTCCAAGTTGGGTTTGCCCGTTCGGCTGGTGGAAAGCCTTAGGCAACGCGGCATTACTAGCCTTTTCCCCATACAGGTATCTTTTATCTCTACTTTTAGACTTTAGCTTTGCTATGTTAAAATGAATGAGCTTATAAGTTTTTTTTTTTTTAATGTGACTACTGCCAGAGGGCTGTTTTGGCCCCCGCACTAGAAGGTCGTGATATAATTGCTCGTGCCAAGACAGGGACGGGCAAAACATTAGCGTTTGGGATCCCAATCATTAAACTCCTCACCCAAGACACTGAACTATCGTCTTCTAAAAGGTAATCCAGCTTTCCTCTTCAACTCTATTTGTTCACTCTATACTATCTCACTTGTATTTCTTTGCTGCAGACGTGCTGGTAGGCTTCCTAGAGTTTTGGTATTGGCGCCTACTCGGGAGTTAGCCAAGCAAGTAGAAAAAGAAATCAAGGAATCTTCTCCCTTCTTGAATACGGTGTGCGTTTATGGTGGAGTCTCGTATGTTACACAACAAAGTGCTCTTTCCCGTGGGGTTGATGTTGTTGTTGGGACTCCTGGTCGTATTATCGACCTCATAAAAGGCAACAGCCTCAGGCTGGGAGAAGTTGAATATTTGGTACTTGACGAAGCTGACCAGATGCTTTCTTTTGGATTTGAGGAAGATGTGGAAGTTATTTTAGAAAATCTTCCACCCAAACGACAAAGCATGCTTTTCTCTGCAACTATGCCCACTTGGGTGAAGAAATTGGCAAGGAAATATTTGGACAATCCTTTGCAAATTGATTTGGTATAATGATTTTACCTTTTTAACTTAATTTTGTATCCTTGTCATGCTTGCGTGCATTTGTTCTCAAAATATTGTCATTGACATTGCGAGCTGTTGTAGGTTGGTGAAAATGATGAAAAACTGGCAGAAGGAATCAAGCTTTATGCCATATCAACCACAGCAACTTCAAAGAGGAGCATTCTTAGTGATCTTGTAACAGTATGTGTCAGCATCACCTTGAGTGAAATTTGTTGATTACATTGTTACTTTTAATTCTTCACAGGCAAAGAGCCTGCCTGGGATGCCTGTTATGCTTTAAATTAATTTTATATTTAATCCTAGTGGTTGTTTCAGGAAATATTAAGGTTTTTAATGGCATTAAGAGGTCTAACGCCAATCTTTTACTCTGGACATATGAAGTTATCACGTAATTGCTGTATGCGATTAGCATCAGAACTTGTGTGACACAGTTCTCTTCTCATGATCAGGAGTTATGCCATGGATACTCATATGAAAGTAGTTAGCCATGGGAAATTGGATGTGTGGACCTTATAAGCTATGAAGACTAGGCTAATCATGTTTTCGGTTCCAGGGCTTCTTTGAGTATCATCTTTAAATGATCATAAGTTACTAGGAGTTAGTCCCTTTCCTGTTATCGAGGACCTGGACTGTTCAAACTAGCTAATTTAATCATTTTATAATTCCTAAGCATTGTTGTGGGTAGTAAATGTTAAGGTTGTGGATATATAAGTTTAAGCTAGATACATGTGTAAGTCATCCTTTTCAGCGTGGAATATGACTACTTAACTTCATCAGTGACTGGTTGTGTAGCTGCACTGCGATCTATATTTCTAAAGCTGTAAATATTGTGTAACTTTCAGGTGTATGCAAAAGGTGGGAAGACCATAGTTTTCACGCAAACTAAACGAGATGCAGACGAAGTCTCTATGGCACTAACAAATAGTATAGCTTCTGAGGCATTGCATGGAGATATATCTCAGCATCAGAGGGAGAGAACTTTAAATGGTTTTAGGCAGGGGAAATTCACTGTGCTTGTTGCCACTGATGTTGCAGCTCGTGGGCTTGATATCCCTAACGTGGACTTGGTACTGTTTCTTTGATTCATTCCTTAATCTTTACCTTTGCAGTAACTTTGCATATACAGTTATATGGTTTTTACTTTTTCTCTGTTTTGGATTTCGTATATTATTAAATAAGATAGGAATGGGAAAATTACATGTTGATATTTCCTCCCAATAAATAGCTTGTCTGAGTCATGCCTGTCTCTTTGATACTTGATGGTTCAAATGCTTTAGTTAGGATGGTGGCCAGAATGATATATTAGGTGGTGGGAATGTCATGAACTTCATTGTTTGCTCCAGGTTATCCACTATGAGCTTCCCAATGACCCAGAAACCTTTGTGCATCGTTCTGGTCGTACCGGGCGTGCAGGAAAGGAAGGTACTGCTATTCTGATGTTTACAAGCAGCCAAAGGAGGACAGTGAGATCCCTTGAGCGAGATGTAGGGTGTAGATTTCAGTTTGTTAGTCCACCTGCTGTTGAAGATGTTTTGGAGTCATCAGCTGAGCAAATTATTGCAACTCTTAGTGGAGTGCATCCTGAGTGTCTAGAGTTTTTCACCCCAACAGCTGAAAAATTAATCAATGAGCAAGGAGTTAACGCTCTCGCAGCTGCACTGGCTCATTTAAGTGGCTTTTCTCGTCCTCCATCGTCTCGGTCCCTTATTAACCATGAGCAGGTGACAACATTTCTGGATTTGGAATTTTATGAGGAAGTCTGTCTTTAGCCTGCACTATTATTTATTTTGAACTGGATCCTGTGCTACAGGGATGGGTGACTTTGCAGTTGACTCGGGATCCATCTTATTCCAGAGGCTACATGTCTGCTAGATCTGTAACTGGTTTTCTTTCTGATGTATATGCTGCAGCAGCTGATGAAGTTGGAAAAATATTTATAATTGCAGATGAAAGGGTGCGTCTTTTGCAAAATATTGAACACTTTAGCTACAAGTGCTACCTAATTAACGCATCACTTTTTATCTGAAAGAAGTGCTTGTTATTACAGATTCAAGGAGCAGTTTTTGATCTTCCCGAGGAGATTGGAAAAGAATTGCTGAATAAGCAATTGCCACCAGGAAACACTATTTCTAAGATAACTAAGGTTATTTAATTCCTTTCTGTTCCTCATTATGCCCGTTCCACATACAAAGAAGATGTTACATAAGTTGTTTCTGATATGATGATTCATGACCTCAAATTTGCCTATGATGCATTGACCTAGAACTAAAGCATTCATAATTTTTAACAGTTGCCAGCTTTGCAAGATGAGGGTCCTCCGAGTGATTACTATGGTAGGTTTTCTAACAGGGATAGACCTCCTAGAGGAGGCTCTAAGAGCCAGAGAGGTTTTAGATCATCTCGAGGTTGGGGAAGTGGTCGAGATTTTGATGATGATGGTGATGAGAGCACATATAGGCGTGGTAGCCGAAGTGGTGGACGAAGCTTCAGAAATGAGAATAGCTGGTCTAGGGCTTCAAGAGGTAGTGGAGATGATTGGTTGATAGGTGGTCGAAGGTCAAGCAGGTCATCATCTGGGGACAGGTCTGATTCTTTCCTTGTTCTTGCTTCCTCTCTTCTTTCTGCTTCTATTTTAAGTTGATGTCAGGGGTTTTGGAATAAATGGTCCTATTTGGTCAGTTGCTACAGCTAGATTGTCATTCATTGCACAAGAATAATTATGGAGCAGCATGTTAATTTACAGTGAGTAGTGACATTTTGTATGGGGAGCACTGGAGCAGGCATGAGAGTGGAGTAACTACACAGATTTTCCTGAATAACAAAATGAATTGATGCCTTAATGAACTGGGATAAACTACACCTTGTATAATAATCCAGGGACTTAAAAGTGCTTTCTACCTGTGGCAAATATTTTAATCAACAATTACTATTGGAAATCAAATAGTTACTGTGAAAACTAATCGATGAAGGTGATTGTTGGGTAATGCAAGTTGTTTTTTAAAGGTCCGTTAAAACTTGTTGCAAACCATGGCATATTTGAGAAACGTTCTGGCATCCAATTGTGCTGTACTGTGATGTAAGCCACTGTTCAGTTTCTGATTCTCTTCTAGATGCATAGATCCTTTGGGGGCATTTGACTTTGGGAACCTTCATTGCTTTTTCTATTTTCTGTTTAAGGCTTTACCAATACTATTGTGTTGGAAGTTGTAAACTACCAGTTGCATTTTGCAGCAACTAGATGTTTTCAACTCTTTAATCCTTAAAACACCAGCCTATGCTATTTGATGTGTGGAAGCTGATTCATTTTTGTATCTGCTAACAGGAGCTTTGGAGGTACTTGCTTCAATTGCGGTCGGTCCGGGCATAGAGCATCAGACTGTCCTACCAAAGGAGATTTTTAACTGTATTTGTCAGTCAATGGTTCCTTCGGCGCAACAAAATGCTTAAGTGGATACTGTGGTGGCTGCTTTTGCTGCCGGGGTTACTACCCTTCGGCAGCTTAAGAGTTAAAAGACCCAAGGCGGTGTTGATGGTAGGTTTCGTTTTGCCCTTATCCACTCTTCCTAATCCATCCATCTGGTGGATTTTTAAGCTCAGTCCTAGCAGCTAATGGGTGATGATTTCATCGCATTTCTGAGATAGGGAGTTTGACGTAACAGTGTTCAGCCATATCATATGCAGATAGGAATTTTCATTCACTTCTTTGACTAGTATTAGGAAGCCATACCTTAACGGCAGGGGGAAGTTGGCCATTACCTACGTTTGTTACGAAATTTAAAACCAAACTCATAGCAAGTGAAGTTGGTAATCTATCTATTTCGTCATCTTTATAGCTTCCATATTTCTGAGTTTGCATTAGGAGTGCTTCGCAAGGCAGTCTTAATAAAGTAAGTTGTTAATAATAAAGTAATTGTTATTTGATAATAAATAATTTATGTTACCATATTATTATAGGAAGAGGGGTATAATTTTCTCATATAAGTGGATAAAGACTGATGAAAGGGCCATATTTATTAATGGAACTTGATTAGCATATCTACACTAGATGTGAAGGAAAGAATATTTTGTTGTATGTCTAGCCTCGTTTAATAATTTTGTTATAACGTATGAAATTTCAAATATCACAAATGAAAGTTACTTGCCATATTAGTCACTTTCATCAATTGATAATCAACTTTCATTATGGCTTTCGACTATAGCCTCTTCTCCTCTGGCTTATGATCATAATTGTCTTTTATAGTACAAAACTAAGGTTTTTGGATTATACGCGGTTAGCCACACGTTCATGCAAGTGACAATGTATCTCAAAAATCCTTTGAAATTACGACTTTACACATTCATAGGAGCTTACATGGGTAATGGACATGACTAGGTATGTTACTCACATATGTATCTCTACTTAAGTAAGAATAGTGCCTTTGAAGTTTTACATGTTTGCAGTATCCTACATGATCCCTATATACGACCATATATGTTAAACAAGGGTGTGTCTCTAAAATAACTCCAATTCTTTTGTTTTATACCATGATGTTCCTCAAATTCTTCTCCTTTTGTTCTACAAAGGCAATTGAGTCCTGAAAGCATTTTTAAGGAAAAATAAATACAAAAAACAACGTAAAACTCTTAAACAACAAGCAAAACATATTTAATATGGGCTTAAAAAACATAATATACTAATTGTTTATCACTCTAATATACTAACAATTTGTTTTACTCTAGCTACCAATATCTAACCATTGAAGGTCTCACTCATGTTGTTATCCACATTGTCATATTTATAATTAACTTTATCTCAGCAATCTCAAAGTTCTCATGTTGCTAGAAGTGGAGCTCCTTGCAAGGTTTCTAAGCTAAACCATTGTGAGGTTTTTGAGGCATTATATCAGTAACACTTCCATAATGAGTTATAAGAAGGATCTAAAACTATGGAGAGTAGGAAATATAGGCATAAGGTTAGGGGTAAGGCCTTTATTTCTGCTAATTAAATTTTATATTTTCTTAGAGCATAAGGGGAATAAACAATCTTATGAAGTAATTGATTATAACTAATTACATTAACTCACTAAAATTAATGCCTTTTGAACTTATCAAGACTAAATTGCACTAACCTCAAATTATTCAAAAATATTGGTAGCTAATCACTAATCATGATTAGCACCATCTAGGTCAAATTGTAGCTATTTATGGTTCCAATTTTATTTATACTGTAAACTACTCTACCATACAATGCATCCACTTGTTACTCCATCTTGCTTAGGTATCTTTCATATATATCAATTTTATGGAAGGAGCTTATGTTACTAAAGAACTCAATTAGGGATACGTGGAACTTATTAGGAGACTTGAATAACACCATACTGGCTTTTGAATCTATGGATGCAAAATGTAGGAATAAATCTAGTAAGGAATTCAGATCTTGCTTATTAAACCTAGAGGTTACTATTCTTAAGTCAGAAAGTTGCTTCTTTACCTAAACTAATGGGTAAGAAGGGACTTAGAGTGCGTTTGGTTCAGCTTTTGGCAGGTGGAAAAGTACTTTTTTCCACCGCAAAAGCTATTTTAAGAAAAAAATGAGTGTTTGACTGTAAACTTTAAAAGTACTTTTGGAGTAGAAATAGCTTTTTTAAAAGCTAAAATATAGCTTTTTCAAAAGCTCAAATTTGGAGCTTT
>JAOTAY010000006.1:20745443-20762015 GCA_025629805.1 Erythroxylum baracoense
TCCATTTAATAACTTCAATCTTAAAAAAAAATTCTATCCCTCAAAAACATCATGATTTATACCTAATCGCAACAAAATAAAATTAATCCCCAACATATAGTAAGAAGAAAAATCGGGGTCCAACAAGTACACACAATTCCTGACCTAACATCAACATAATGTTACCTCTCAATAAAATGCTGTTGGAATTTTCTACTTATCTTCACATGAAATTCCTTTTTCTGAATAATTTCTTTCGTTTCTCACTAATAATCAGTTTATTCACAACTTTGCTAACTTAATCATACATCAAACCATCCATTTAACACTATCAAGATTCACATTTACTTAGTTACCACCAATGAAACCTTGATTGGGATTCTCCACAACCAAAAAACATTTGTTCTCATATACTTCTAAGTAATAAACATTTCCTTTCTTATTGTATCTAATTATAATCAAAACTCAATCATATTTTTTTTCTTGTATTTCTTAGGCCTCACATGGAATCCTTAACTTTCAAATTTCAAATCCATAATCACTAGTGAACTATTTATTGTACCTTTGTCATTTCCCATCATATTCTTCGAAAGCAAATCAATCATTTAAGATCATATCATTAGACACTAAAATAATATCCTATTCATATAAAAACCATTCATTTTCCTTAGAGTTCAAATTTTACTATCTCATAATGCAATTTCTAGCTTATCAACCTCAATCTCTTCAAACAAGGAGTACCCCTGACAGGCCCCTATCCTGTAATGAATAGGCGGCCTGCCCGACACGCCACAATGGCTCTCCAATCGATATCTAAGTCAGTTGGAAAGTTCCCCTATCCTATTGCCCTTGTTAAGGAAAGGCTTCAACTCAACAATAAGAAATGTAAACAATGGAGTTCTGTTTTTCAATTTATTAAAAATTTTGGCAGCACAACGGCTGTATTTTGACATCTCAAAATTTTCAAAGTCCCTGTAAAAGTTTAAAACACTTCTAATATCACATCAATTTCTCAACTCCAAGTTATGGACTTCATGCCTGATCACATGCAGTATCAAATAGTTACATCAATAAACTTTGAAAAGCTAAAACAAAATCATACATTCCATTTAAAAACCTTTATACACATCCATTCTTTACACAAATGTACATTCCAAAACATGTTCAAAGATATGTAATAGTTCTCATAAATTTGTATAAGACAAAAAATGCCTACATAGTAGCATCTGACAAAGTTGACTACTCTCAAGGTGGAGTCCCTGCTATTGAAGCACTTGAGCGTACACCTGGGAGGATTTATTTAAAAACAAAAAATAGAGTGTAAGCTAAATGAGCTTAATGAGTGTTATTGGTTTCCATTAAAAAGATTTATACAAATATTAACCTCCAGAAAAGAAAACAATTTCTTTTCTTTTCAATTAATAACCAATGTTCTTACAAAACACATTCTTTTCTTTTCATAATATCAATGCATATGTAAAACAAAAAATACATATTTTTCTGAGATCAAGTTCCTCTTTTGCTATAAAGTGAATAGTGAAGGCAATCAATACTTTTATGAACTTTCTTTTTTTTCTTAAAACATAGCCCATCATAAATTTTCTTTTCCATTTGATACCCTTAGGTGTAAGGCCACGGAGCTGGTTCTACATCACTTACCCGTGCCTAGTTAACCTCTATATACCGATTGTTATGAAGCTGGTTCTGCATCGTTACCCATAACGATGCTAGCACTACATATAAATCAGTGGTTATAGAGCTAGTTCTGCATCCCTTATCCATAACAATACTAGCACAATATATACTTCACATGTGCAGAGGGTGACTCACAGGACATACTGACAGACACAACACCACTCATGTTAGTGAAAATCGCCCCCCAAATACCACCCTGCACTTTTGGTCGTGCTCTGATCGATATAATGATATGTATAAAGACCTATCAACTAATATAGGCTAAATCAAAATTAACACATGAGTGTGCCTCATTTCAATACCAATTAAAATCATATTCAAAATCCATTTCTATGCCAATTTAAAGCATATGAAAATTTCAATTTAATGCTAACTCAAAACATGTGTACATCTCACTGGCTTCCAAATGTATACAAATCTCAATTCAATGCTAAATCAAAGCATATCTTAACCTCAAGAAGATTGACTTTTAAATTCAAGTATTAGCATCAATGAAATTATTGATAAACATACTTTTCATAATAAGGTAAAAACCATCTTTACAAAATCAATTTAAAGATACACTCACAGTTTGTCATTTATCGTTAACCACCCTCACGTATTCGGTTCTTTTCCTTTACTAGTCCTGAGTCTATGGTGACAAGAAAACTTTATTGTCTTACTCAACTATGAGGGAGAGCCCTGAAGGGTTCCTAAAACCTGCTAAGTACATCCATAACTTACCACCTTGTTTTACAAATTTTTTGACAAAGGGCTTAGCCAAAATCTTAGCATTTAGTAAGATTAAAATTCTATTTTCTTTTCATTCAACCATTGAATAGCCATTGAACAATGTCCATAATTTATACATGTTGTCTTCTTTCCCTTTAAATAACATACATAGTGTATACATGTTATTTTCGTTGCATTGAACCATTAAACTATGTACGACATATATGCTGTGTAAAACCCCAAAATTTACCTTCTATTGGTTTATATATTTTATTTTTGATGAATAGTATTTTTAGATGAATAGTGAACTCGGGTAAACAATATTTTAACTTGAATAGGGATTCTGAAGACCCAACCTTAAAAGAATGTGAAAATACCCAGAATAGGTATTAAAGCAAATGACATTGAAAAGGATCAAAAACAAGTCCAATCAGATGATTTTCGAGAATTTTATAAGTTTAGGACAAAATTGTACTTTTTGGAAAATAATGAGTATTAATGATTTTAAACCTGTTCAAAATTTTTAAGGCAGATAATTACTAAGTTTTGATCCTAATTAAAGTATCCTATGGTCAATTTGGTGGTGAGATGGTTGTGCAATATTTTTGGGATTTAATATGGTTTATAGGTGTAGTAATCTTTGAAAAGGCGAATTGGTTTTTTTTTTACATAAATGGAGTTAATTAATAAATTTTAAATGAATCACATTTATTGACCAATTACAAAACTCCATATGGTTTAAGAAATGTTAAATTAGATGATAATGAGTCATTTAAGATGTTTAATAAGAAAATGACATGTGTAAAGTATTAAAGTAGTATAAAAAGGCAAAAGAAGACAAATTTTGGTTCATGTGAAAGGAGGATTTGTGAGAACCAAAAAGAAAGGAAGAAAAGAAGAGAGAAAGAGGGAGAATTAGGCTAAGAAAGAGGGAGAATTTGACTAAGGAGAAGAGGGAGAATTTTTGATGGAATTTGATGGTGATTTGGAGAAATCTTGAAGTATTCATCAAATACTCAAAAGATTGGAGGAAAAAGTGATAAGTTTCCTAGCTTAAATTTCTAATTTTTATAGGTTTTCTTGAGTGAGATGGATGTGTTTAAGATCAATGTTGTCTTGATATTACTTTGATGTTTCTTTGTATAGAATTAGTTAAATATGACAAGAGAGGAATGTTTAATGGGATTTTGTCGTAGGTTAACTTAAACCAGTCCCAATGTTATAGCCATAACTCAGCCTACAGACCTACAAATTAAGTGATTCCAATTGGAGCTAAAACCTAAGACATAGTACTAAAAATCTCTAGAAGAGACCTAGACCTAGGTTAGGATCAATGATATTGAAATTTGAGATCGGAAGTGGTAACCTGATACTGCCCTTGTGTTGAAACATCTTGTGATATTTGGTACATTTTTCATGATTTAGAAGTTGAAATGACATGATTTTTGATGATATAGAAACTCGAGACACAGGAGAACAAATTTCTAGAAGACCTCAAAACCTAATTTGAATGCTTCTTACTATGTGAAACTTAAGGAACAAATGGAGGTATGGATTTTGGACATGGGTCATAACTGTGACTCATCATGCATGATTGTGATATGGTGAATTAAATTAGGTGAGATTGTATTTTGAGAAATTGGTAAGTTAGAATGGATAAAATATGGTACTTAAGTGACTTTTGAAGTTAGATTTGGAAACGGTGACCAATAGGTTAGCTTACAGAAGTAAGTAGAAATATGATTAGCATACGTGTTACACAATTAGATACAAATCTCGAAATCGGTTAAACTGAATATATAGTTTTAATGCCTTATTTCCTAATTTGGAATAAATGCCTAAACGAAATGTATTTTGTGTAGGTAAAGGAGATGCATCGAATGTGTGAGTGTGATTGACGATAAGTTTGCAAAACTGTGAGTATATTTTAATTGTTTTATATGACTAAATTATTTGCAAAAGAATTGATGATATGTGAGCGTATTTTAATTGTTTTATATGACTAAATTCTTTATAAAAGAATTGATGACATGTGAGTCTATTTTAACTGTTTTATATCACTTGATTCTTTACAAAAGAATTGGTGACATATGAGTATATTTTAATTGTTTTATATTACTAAATTCTTTACAAAAGAATTGATGACATACAAGTGTACTTTAAATTGAGTTTATTGAAATGGTTTTCATTTGATCATGAAATGAATATTCGTGTTGAGTTTTGTGCAAATATTGCTAGCAAAAGATTTTGCTTTAGCAATATATGATTTTTAACTTGAAAGTGAACTTTTATATAATTGGGAGTTGTTTTTGCTTATGGTACACCACTAGGCTTTATACATGTTATTATACCGGTATATCTATGACGGATAACCTATTACGGGTAAGCGATGTAGAACCAGTTCCGTGACTTGTTATAGGTAAGCGATGCAGAACCAGCTCTGTAACTACCGGTCTATAGAGGTTAATCTATTACGGGTAAGCGATGTAGAATCGGCTCCTTAAATAGTGATTAACCAGTCACAGTTAAGCAATACAAAACCAGCTCCGTGACTTTATGCTTAGTATATCATATGGTAAAGAAACTTATGGTGGGTTATGTTGAGGAAGAAAAGTCATAAAAATAATAATGCCGCCACTATTTATGTTAAAAGTGACTTGAAAAGTACTGTATGGTACCAATGCTAGTAGTTGGCTTATTTTTTAGTATTAAAGTTTTCAGAAAACTTATTGCTACCACTGTTTATTGATTAAGGAAAATGGGATATGGAAACTTTTATATGATGAGTTTAATTTCGAAAAGCATTTCGAAATATTTTTCAAAAAAGTTGAAATTGTGTTTTACGAAATGTTATGTTATTATCAGATTTGATGATGCACGAATAAATTATTATGAAAAATGTTTTACAATGAGCTTTATAATTGTATGGAATATTGCAGATATATTGTTATGAAAAGTTCAATTTTCTTGTAAATTGATTACACTCACTGAACTGTTTAGCTCACCTTATTTTTATGTTTTTTAAACAAACCACCCCAGTTATGGTTACAGGTGCTGTAGTAATTGGGACTCTGCCTCAAGATTAGTTGTATTGTTGGGTGCTGCTGTGCTTATGTCATTTTGCTATTTACATTTGTGTAAAGAATGAATGTTCAATAAAGCTTTTAAATGAAATCCATGAATATGTTTTAACTTTTAAAAGTTTATTTTAGTGACTGTTGAGAATTATTTGTTCGGGTTGCTTGTGAGTGGACATAAAGTCCAAAATTTGTGGTGAAAATTTGGGTCCAAAGTAGACCTTTGTGACAGCTGGTATCAGAGCCAATCTAGAGCGATGGCTGGTGGAAGTAATCTGACGGAAAGGGTTATCAGAATAGAGGCAATTCTTGAGTCTCTAGCTCCAACGGATGTGGGAGTAGTTCCTTTGTTGGAACGTATTGCAGCCTTGGAGAGGGAACTTCAAGCAACTATGAGAGCGCTTGAGGAACAGATGAAGGCTTGTGAGGAGATGGGTTATGATCTGTTGGTGCTCAAACGTGCGATGGCAAAGCATGAGACTGGTGTCTGAGTGGAAAGTGCTATGGTGAAGGTTCGAGAGCCACAAGTTTTCGGTGGCAAGGAGCTCGAAAATTTTCTGTGGGACATGGACTAGTACTTTGCAGTGGCAAAGGTGGCGGACTCAGAGAAGGTGTCAATCACAGCAATGTACCTGGTGGGTGATGCCAAGTTGTGGTGGAGGACGAGGACCTCTAATGATATCAGTGCGGGAAGACCTCCCATTGACACTTGGGAGAAGATGAAGAAGGAGCTAACGGACCAGTTCCTACCCAACAACACTTCATAGCTCGCGAGGGAAGCTTTGAAGGGGTTGAAGCAAGATGGCTCGGTGAGGGAATATGTGAGGGAGTTCACATCGGTGATGTTGGATGTGCAGAACATGTCAGAGGAAGACAAGTTGTTCAACTTCATTAGTGGCTTGCAAGGTTGGGCACAAATAGAGCTTCAGAGGTAAAACGTGAAGGACCTCCCTAGCGCAATAGCGGCAGTAAATGCCTTGGTGAATCTTCAATTGCCACCATCAATTCTACCCAGCAGAGAGGGCAAGAAAAATGGTGGAACTTGGGATGACAAGGAGAAAGACAAAGAGAAGGTGGGCAAATCTTCTCAACGTAAGAAGACGCAATCAAAGGGAAAGGTTGCATGCTTCATCTGTGAAGGGCCACACTATGCTCGAGAATGCCCGAAGAAGAAGAAGGGAGAGGAGCAGATGAACTCCATAGTCACGAAGGACAAAGGGGGGAGCGATGAAGATGACTCAGGGAAAGGAACCATCATCAACATTATGTATTTGAATGTTATAGGCCTCGTGGAGGAGGATTCATGTAAAAAGAAACTCGACAGAAAGAGGAACTGGTACGTGGGAGAGGTATTAATGGAAGAGAAGGCTGGCTCTAAACTTTGACAGTTAGTGAAGGAGTCTTTGAGGGAATCGCTCGTGGAGGAGTGCCCACATATTATTTCGACGAGGGCGTCGAATTCTTCTAGTGGGTTGGTTTATTAGACCCTAAGTCCAGAATACGGGTTCGTGTAAGTGTTGACGAGCCTTGGCCAATGCTTGACACGCAAGTCAGCATGAAAAAGGCGTATTGAAGAGGGAACAAGGCAAAGTCCTGCGAGTTGGCGAACTAAGTCATGCGAGATCCGAGGGTGTATAAAGACACTTGACTTTCGCGAGGCAGGTCGGAGGTATGTAAAACATGAGAGGTTTTATACTAACTCAGTTTGTGACTTGTACTTAGTCATGGAGCGACGAGACTGCACCATGAAGTGAGCTGGATCATGAAAGATGGACTTATCCATGGACATGCATTAACGGACCTATGTGCAGATAGGCCTTGGTGAACACATCAACAGTGACGTGGTAACTGTGGATGATGTGACACATGATGACGTGACGGATAAGATCACAGTGGATGAACATCAACTTTAAGAGATAAAGATCATCTCAAGATAAAAGAGATCTTCGCGGATAAGGATAAACATTTCTAGATAAGGTAATCTTTTAAATGTGATATAACTTAATCATATTAAGGATAAGATTGTGATCTTAGTTAGTAGAGTTCTATTAGAATTCTACCTGAGTCATCTAGTGGAGTCTATAAATAGCTCATTAGAGTTAAAAGCTATTCATTTAATCAGTGGGAGAGCTCATTGAGAGAAATCACTCAGAGGAGAGAGCTTTGAAAGTTGAGAGCTTTTAGGGGAGTTCTCATTTTAAGGGCTTCGAGTAGGGAGTTCTTTGTAGTGCTTCGAGAAGGAGGTACTTGGGTCTTTTGTTAACATTTTGTGGAGAGTTAATGGTGGGCTTACTACTTAGATGCTTTCAGCAGTTATCCGCTCCGCACTTGGCTACCCAGCGTTTACCGTGGGCATGATAACTGGTACACCAGAGGTGCGTCCTTCCCGGTCCTCTCATACTAGGGAAAGGTCCTAGCTTACGATGTTTTTGGAAGCCCCCGTCCAAATGAATATTTTACAGAGAGCCGACAGGGAATTCCATTAATAACTGGTTGTTTTGATCCTTTGGAATAACTTGATGAATTTAGTAGATCTTTTTAGGAGGGCCCAATGACCCTAGATCGAACCTATCCAATTTTCACAGTGCGATGGTTGGCTGTTCACGGACTAGTTGTACCTACCGTTTCTTTTTTGGAAAGATTTCGTTGCAACCAATTGCAACCAATATATAGGACAATACTTTTTTCTTGAATATCATTTAAAAGAGTTTGGGATTTACAAGTATTCCAGCAATTAATAACCCAGGATTCCAGACTTTTATTAAATGAAAAAGAAATCTACCAGGGCAAAAATACTATAGATGTAAGATATAGAAGGGGAATGAATTTTTTTTCCATTTTTTCGTCTGTGAATTTTTAATGAACTCACCTTATTTGTCGACTCTATACGATCTAATATTTCGATAAGAGGCTCGTGGGATTGACGCGAGGGGGTATGGATGGCTATATTTCTTGGAGCGAACTCTAAGCAAATATGAAGCACATGGATACATGCTTTACGTAATCGATCGGATCAGATAGATATCCCTTCAACACAACATAGGTCATCGAAAGGATCTCAGAGACCCACCCAAGCACGAAAGCCATGATCTTTCGATTGACTACGGATTCGAGCCATAGCACATGGTATCATAAAAGAGTATGATTTTCTTATTGTATTGTTCCCAGTTGTTTGGAAACCTTCAAATTGGATTCATTAACGAATTAGA
The DNA here is from genome assembly GCA_025629805.1 of Erythroxylum baracoense. Taxonomy (NCBI): domain Eukaryota; kingdom Viridiplantae; phylum Streptophyta; class Magnoliopsida; order Malpighiales; family Erythroxylaceae; genus Erythroxylum; species Erythroxylum baracoense. Next base: position 20,754,115 of record JAOTAY010000006.1, read on the forward strand.
TTCAATTACATTAATGAGATTGAATTGAATTCAATTTACACTGTTTGGAACAAACCCAGTAATATTAGAATTGAATTCAATTACACTGTTTGGAACACAATCAAAATGAATTCAATTATTTCATATGACACATTTATCTCTGACTAAAAAATAATCTTATTAACTAATAAACATTCACATTTACATAGAGTAACTTATAAACATCAATTTCATTATAAGTAAAATAATAAAAAAGTTCATTATTAAAATGAAAAGAAAAAATTAGTTGCAAATGACATTAGGCTAGATCGAGCTATGAAGATAATAGAAAACTATGATAATTTAGAAGTTCTTTTACGTTGATAACTACAACGTCTGTTGGTGCGTGGGTCTGTTATTGGGAGAAGAGTGGCGTCGTCTGCTATTAAAAGAAGGGTTATTTTGTTGAAGTCATGGCTATTGTTGGATTTAAACATTAAAAAAGAAGAGTTGCAGTCTTTGGAATTGAATTCATGTAAATTATACCGTGAATTGAATTGACAAAGAAAGTAAATTTTAAACCTACATGAGAATTTAATTTATGGCTATTTTTTGTTTCAATAAGGTGAATTGAATTCAGCCTTGAAATTGAATTCAGCCTTGAAATTGAATTCAATCAATCATGTTCCAAACAGGCTGTAACTCTATAGTCGTGAAAGTTAGAAAAAAGAAAGTGGCTGTGAAGAGGCTAGCAGTTCTATTCACTGGTTAAGTGGGGTCAACCGCCGACTTTGACAAGTCTTTTAATGTCGCTCGGGGAATTAAAATAGGAAGTGACTCCGTATGTTTGGTGAGCTCAGAAGAGGAAAGGATGGCTTCACAGTCCGTCTATGCATTGTTGTCGGGAGGAATGAGTTGGGCCAGGATGCCATCATCGTCGTCGTCGTCATCATCAACTTCCTTGTCCCTGGGCCTGCAACGAAACATTACCAAAATATCAGTAGCATCTCCATGGCCGCTCTTCAAACCAGCCGCCGATAGGCTTCATTTCAGCTCTAAAACGCGTTCGTCCATTCGTTGCGGTTCATATTCTCACTATCTCTGCCCCTTTCTCCTACTTTCTCTTTCTCTTTTCACCCTAACCCCCAATTCACATATTTCTCTCAAATTACTATGGTTGAAAATTGTTCCGTTTTTTAGTTTGATGAATATTTGCTTTGTTGCAGCTCTATCTCCTGAGCTGAAGTCTACATTGGATAAAGTGGTTTCGACACAAAAAGTTATTCTCTTCATGAAGGGAACTAAGGAGTTCCCTCAATGTGGATTTTCAAACACTGTTGTTCAAATACTGAATTCCTTGAACGTGCCTTTCGAAACCATTAACATTTTGGAAAACGAACTTCTGCGTCAGGGTTTGAAGGAATACTCTAATTGGCCCACCTTTCCTCAACTTTATATCGAAGGAGAGTTTTTTGGTGGCTGTGACATCACTGTTGGTAAGTAGTTTAATCTAATTGTGTTATTAATAGTTGTTGGTCTCATCCTCAATGTTGCATTGCGTGTGTGTTTTATGGAAAATTTGAGCTCTCGTTTATAATCATTTGTCTAGGTTTTATACTTTCTGATATGCTAGCTCACTCCAGTACCTTAAAATTGGTCCAGTTTTGTATATGCTTCTTGTTTGTTTATCTGGAAATTGGTGACTTAAAATACAATCCATTTTGAGAATATTACTTCAATCTGCCAATTATTATTCATCTTTATTTGATGGTAAGAAAAACAGTCAGTTCTTAGGTTAGTGTTTTTGTCAACAAGCACACGGCAATGTACACAAATCAAATTTGCATGTCCGACTGTTGAGAAGATGAGCATGCCCCTCGATTTGGTCCTCATCTTTGGAACATAACCGGTTCTGTTTTCCTCTCCTTTACATTCTACCCCAATATAGAACAACACGTTAGACATGGATTTATATTATGCTTGCACTGTATCTTGTTGTTCACTTCCATTTATTTTTACAAGCATGTCATAAGATTTGGTCAATTCATTCACTGAGCAAAAATTGAACGACACAATCAGTTAAAAGTAGAATTGGTTCAATATCTCAAGGGGCAACAAATGAGTTTGCTTGTGGTGTGTAGATGAATAAAACATAGGGACCATGATGAACAATTACACAAGTGAATGAAGAACATGGCCGTAACAAGTAAATAAGGAGTGAAAACCAAGAATAGGACTTAATGACACAAATGGCCAAAGAAGTCAACAAAAGCTCTCTTTCTTTTTCCATCACTCCTTCCTTCTACTACAAGGAACCTACTAAACTTTCTTGGTAGTGCTTAATATATTCTGATTCAGCATTAAGAGTAGATTGTGAATATTTTTTATGTAAATACCGCATATTTCATTCTATGAATAATTCTATCTTCTTCCCTAGGAGTTCTAGTCTCAATAAGAATGCTAGTTCTTACCGTACAAGAAATGTTAATCAAGCTGGGTCAATACTTTGAAATTCTTCACCTGGTGCTGGCTATCAACATCCAAATCAAATCCCTAACATATTCATTTGTTATCTAGCTTTTTCTTTCAGTCTCCTTTACAATACTGATCCAAAACCCTGAGTGCTGATGAACCTAACTCCTGTTCCTGCTTTCTGTGGAGTTATAATGGTGGAAAAAGTCGGGTTTTACTTCTATAATTTAGGACCAGGTAGATGAAGTTTGAAGTTTAGGTAGTTTTGTGGTGGTCAATTTAACAGTGTAAATATTCCCCCTTTTCTTCTCTTGCTTCCAAAATTTTCTTCTTTCAAACATAAGGAGTTATATATTTAAGAAGTCTTGATTATATTTTGCACTTAGACAGTGTTGTATATTAAGTTCTTTATGCCGATTTCAAACATGATATATGTTAGCTTTTGTCTGAAATTTGAACTTCGAATTTCCACTTTATACCTCGAAGATAATAAAATCATACCACAACAACAACATTCCATTAGAAGTCTCGCTGAATGCGAAGTTTGAAGAAGTCTAGAAGTATGCATTCTTACCCCTAACTAGTAGAAAGGCTGTTTTCGACAATCTCACTTGAAATATATATATATATATACACACTAAATAAATAAATCACTAAAAAAAATAAAAATAAAAATAAATAAAAGATACATATTAAAACAATAAAGTAATAATAATAAAATAAAAATAGACAGTACAAGTAGAAATATAATAAAAATAAAAATAAAAAAGTAAATAAATACACGAACCAGAAAAAACACAAGTAAATAAATAAAACAACAAACTATTACAAGATATTGTTTAGGCTAAGTAAGAAAATGTTTAGGCTAAAGAACAAAATCATACCATGCAAATGAAAATTTGATGATTGTCTTTACTATTTTGATGTTTGGTCTAATCCATCAATTTACAGAAAGTAGTACTAGTACCAATAGTAGTTCCAAAACAATTGCATCCTTTTCTTTTTTTGGTAAATACAATTGCATCCTTTTCAGTTAGTTTATTATTGGAATTTAATGGAAAAATCAGCTTCCAGCTCAGGTAATTGATTATTCTGCATTTCTGAATTGTTTGTTTTACTTGCCTAAAAAAATAAGTAGACTATTAAATCAATTTAGGAAAAATAGGATATTAGTACCATGCATTTGTTCTGTAGATCAGTAGCTATTTCTTTCTGCTCATTGGAAACTGATTTAATTTGAGGATTCATCTAGTTACGTAAAGCTTTTACATGCATAATATTTTGTTGAAATGACACTCACTGGATGTACTATTTGTTCATCAATGCAATTATTGCTGAGGAAAGTCAGATGTTATTTGTCTCTAGGAAGATGGTTTGAAACAAATTTTGTTGATCGGGTTTACTTATGAAGAATAATGCAATCCACCAATGAAAAAGAGCCTAAAATTTAGATCTCTTAATTCTGGGAATGAATGTGGATAAAAGTGCTTGGTTATTCATGCATAGCCTTGCATTGACTTGGTTTATCTTTGTTTCAGATGGCCATTGAGAAAAAGTACCTGGAGAATTTGTTCAAAGTAGAGCCATATGTTATTTGCTAGTCACTTGTCTCTATTCTCTTCTTCAATCTGCGCTTACAATACTTGCTTTGCTTCCGACAGCATTATTTTGATATTCATATTGAATCGTTCATGGTTAAGAATTAACTTGAGTGATCTTTAATTTGTTTTGCAGAGGCATATAAGAGCGGAGAATTGCAAGAATTGATAGAGAAGGCAATGTGCTCTTGAAGCTAAATATTTTCTTATACCAGGTTATCCGCCACAATGTAAAAGGTGTAGCTAATAAAAGAATACTACAATCACTCGATTCTCTTCCAGATGTTTGGAAGACAAGATAACATGAAAGAGAAAAAAGAAGATGGATTTGTTAAGATTTATGCGTGCAAATGAGCTAGAAGGGAATCTCAATATGATGCTTTTCATTTCCTACAAACTTATTTGAGTTGCGCTGTGTTTGTATGTGCGTATAGTTCTGATCTGGGTACACATTATGAGTTTGTTCCTCTGTTTATGCAATCCAGTTCTCGTTAGCTCTTGAAGAGGGAAAATCCTTGGTGCCTGGCTACAAAGAAAGCCGACAACTTTTTGCTGGTCGGGCCAATGATTCCTATGGGAATCTTTAGTCGGCTTCTACGTAAGGGCCTAAGTGTTCATTGTCAGAAAAGAAGTTTGGTTTTTGTCCCTCATTAATAATCAGTAAAAAGAATTATAAATAAGCTTTTCATTTGAATACATATGGCAAGCATTTATTTATCCAGCCAGATTGGAACTCAACTTCATTTCAGATCAGTGAGTCATCTTTTTCCTTGTATGAAATTTGACCTCAGTAACCAGTTCCATAGTGGGTCAATGATGTTTTTGAGTCTTTCTGAAATAGAATTCAATCCAATCGAACCTAGTAATACAAGCAAGCAGGACTTTTGCATTAAGAATATTGAGAAATTAAAAGCCCCAAACCTGTCTAAATCTCTCTAACGCAGCGCCACGCAGTACCATTCTAAGCTCAGCCAACGCTACCTAGCATTCATGTTAGTTGCTACTTGCTACTGAGTATTAAATATAACAACGTGCCTCCCAGTGGCTTGGTTCTTTACATAGGAACGGTTGTTAATGAACATAGCAAGGAAAAGAAGTTGACCATCGATTGTGAGCCTTTTAACCCCATAAATGCATCTCTCTACTCTGTGACTACAAATTTCACACAGAAGCTCTAAATGAGTTGTTGGAATCTGATGATAAATTTGGTTTGATAGTCATGGGTGGAAATGGCAATCTGTTTGGGACGTTAAGTGGAAATACACGAGAAGTCCTGCATAAATTTACCCTTGATTTGCCGAAGAAGCATGCTAGAGAAGGACAGTCTGCACTGTTTTGCTCGTCTTCAGATGGAAAAATGCCGCAATTATGTCAGGAAGTCCGCAAGCTTGCTACACAATTTTTCACCTTGAGGAATTAGGTCGGGATCTAATATCACGTGTTGTGGAATAATTACGAAATTTTTTATATTTAATTTATCAAAAATTAAGATCACTTTAAATTTTATAAATGATTAATATATAAATCATAGTAAAACTAAAACCTTAATTTGTATCTTATTATGAAGTTTGATCATTTTCTTGTCGTATATTTCAGATCGTTTTCAAAATTAACTCTTCTCAACTATCGTAGCTATACAATTGTTTGGTCTCTAACGATATCTACATAACGAATTAAGAGAATCCTCTAACAATTAAAGAGATAATTAGACAAAGAGTAATAGCTTCCTTAAAAATTAAATCCATTTATAATACGTTTTGGATATTATAGTAATTTAACTGAAACTAAATTCTAATTCCAATTGAACTTTAATTAGAATTATAAATAATTTTAATTAAATATCAGTTATGCCCGAATAAGATCTAATATTTTATATTGATCCTTATTTTTTAGATATCTCATATTTAATCATAAAGTTTTTCAAACTTTACAATCAAGTACAAATATAACTTGATTAAAATATCTCCTTTCTCTTCGACTTGTTTTTTGTATATGAACTATTAGGTTCTCAAATATGTTGACAATATATAAAAATTATAACCTTAGATCATATTTAAGATTAGATAAATTAAAATCCTTTAATTTATTTTTAATTCTCTAATTAAACAATTCATATTCATAAATCAAGATTAATGCCTAGTGATAAACGATTAATTGACCATATTTATATATTTATGTTTAGTGTGTTTTGCTTATTATTCAATAGTTTAATAGTATTTTTCGTACTTATTTTGTTTCAAGTGTGTTTATAGTTAATAATTGCCTTTATAGACAAAAAAGAGAAAAATTCGTTTGAAATTGTGGCGTAAAATAAAGATTTGAAGCAACTTTAGAGATACATAGTCATGTACATTTGCCGATAAGTCACTATAAATGTGTGAAACTTTGAAGACATTGTTTCTACCTATTTGAAGATACACTCCCATGTATATTGACCTACACGACCGTTTATGTTACCCGTGTAAGTCATTGTGCCATTGTAAAGTCACGAATTGAGGTGTTTTTGGAGATATATAGTCAATTACACAACAGTATAAGTGACCATGTATATCTTAAAAATCCTAGTTTTTACTATAAAAGGATATTATTGAAGGCTACATAAAAATTAATCATTTTTGGTCATAAGAAGCACCAAAGAAGAGGCAGTTCTGAAAAAAAAAAGACAAAGAAAACATGAAGATTATGTCACAAGATTCATTAGAGAGCATCCTTCAATCCAAATTACAAGAAGATTTCATTAGAAACAAAAGCAGGGTATATAATATGAATTCTTTTATTTCTATTTGTTCTTATGCATATTTATTATTGGATTTGTTTTTAGTTTAGGAACTAAATTGTTTGGTTCCTAGGTGTGATGAACCATAAGTTTGGATGATAATATGATGTAATCTTTTATTCAATATACTTTTATTAGTTTGTTTATTGTGACTCAATTATGCATTATAACCTTGAACTAATATATCCAAAATATTCGTCCAATATTTAATTTCATATGAGATTGAGAAATTCTTTTATGTGAATAGATCTATTATAATTGGAAGGTTTTGCAAACAAACCTAGAGATAGGTCGACATAAATCCTCTAAATTATAGTTAAACCTAATAGTGAAATTCACGAATTAATAATACAATCTTAGGGGCCTTAACTAGAAAGATATTTTAGTTAATCAAACGAGGGTTAGTTGCTAATAGTCTTGAGAAAGAAATTAAAATAAGATAGGAATTCCCATAGTCCAATAATCAATAATTTAATTGCAGATAAAGGGTTAATATTTAAGATATCATAGGGGGATTCATCACTAAGGTACTACTTATTTGATATTGACTAATCTTATTATTTTACTTATCTTAGTTCATTATTATGTCAATATTAGTTTACTTTGATTAATTTAATTTTAAATTAAACCCACAACTTGATTTGGCTGTTAGATAATAGAAAAAGGTTAATACTTACAATCCTCACGAGATCGACCTGTATCTGCCAGTGCTAGCTACTACTATACCGTGCACTTGCGGTTAAAACTTATAAATTTTTATAAGCACTTAAATCAATCATCTAACAACATATTATGACCATCCAAATATTTAAAATTTTCAAAGTGCTTTTGACAGCCCTTTTCGTGTATGATTTTTTCATATAATTCAATCATTTCATTATATAATGTTTTAATTAGATAAAAAATATGAAATTAATATCTACTATATTTAAGTCCAACCATGTTAGTTGGATGGGTAAAATCCTACAACTAATATAAACCCACTGATAAGTGTGAATTGCATCGTATTTTAGGGCTTAGTTTGATATATATTTAATTGTTAATTCAATCGTTTAGTATGTGTTTAGGTTAGAATTGTGTTAGTTTGTTAATTATTT
>JAOTAY010000006.1:20765443-20786416 GCA_025629805.1 Erythroxylum baracoense
TTGACCAAAGAGGACAATACTGAGTAAGGTTGGATGCCGCGGTATGTCCCGCAAACACACGCCGCCGACCTAAGGGCAGGTGTGGGGTCCAACATACTACCACCTTGACCATATTATGCTCGCATGTAGTTAAGATGCACCATGTTGTTGCTGTCCACTAGGAAGCAATTAGTTGTGACATAAATTTCTTGTCCACAAAATTTTCATTGGTACAGAATTACCTTAAGGGGGTTGGAAGAAGTGACTTTCATGTTGTTTAATAATTTGGCTAAGTTTGCGCCTTCAACTTATAATGTTGTCACTAAATCCATAACAAGTACTCCCTTCTGATCACTAAAATTTAGCTATTATCTACTCCTCTCTAACAAATCATGCAAAACATCAACTTTTTTCCTCATTTGCAAACCACCAACTGATACATCTATTTTGTCTCTCGTAGTCAGATTTACACCTTTGTAGAAGTTTTATAAAAGTAACTATTTTGGCAATTTATGATGTGAACATATCCTTTCCAACGCCTTTAATCTCTCTTATACTTCATATGACAACTCTCATTTGCTTTGCTGTAAATTAGTTATCTCTTTTACGATCCTAGTGGTCTTCATCAAAGGGAATTATTTAGCCTAAAATACTCGCACCAGTTGCTCCTATATTGTGACTATCTTTGGGTTATAAGAATTCAACCATGCCATAGCTTGATCTTTAAATGTAAACAGAAAGAGTCTCATACCAAACATGTTACAAATCTCTAAAATTTAGCCAAATAAGCATTATGATTTTAATTAAACATTTCATAAAATTGGACATTATTTTGCAACATATTCAGCAGTGCCAGATTAATTTCAATTGCTTGCACTGGTGGCCTCATTATTCCTTTTTGGTTAGCAATGAATCTTGGCCTCATAAAAACCATAAAGGTTCTTTTTTTCCTCCTTGATTCCCTTCCTCTGCCATTTCTCTCTCTACTAATTCTTGGCATCTTGCTTTTTGAATCTCCCTCTCTTGTTTAGTGATGTTAGAAACTTGCATGTTTATTAGTTTGCTTGATCTCCTTAAAGATCTTGTGTTCATCCACATACAATCACATAAGGAAAATTTCACAATCTTTAAATCAAATAACTTAAATTGAACTAAATGTTAAAAAACAATCCCCATCAATTACGTTAAAACTTGTTAAAGTTTTAAATTAAAAACTCTCTTCACTGTAAGTAAATAGAACATATTTTATTACATAAAAAATACATGAGTATTGGAATAGTCACCCAACAATTCTTGTAAACTTTTTTTAAAGGTAAACAATAAGATAAATCACTAAAATTTAAACTAAAAACATAGAATTGGTAATCAAATAATGAAATAAGCACTAGTGAGTTGGTTGATTAATCAATAATGAAACCTAGGAATTACTTCTATCCTTATTTGATCTCACTTCACCTTCTTAATTTAATACTACTTAACCCTAGACATCCAATAATTATGATTACCCTCTCTTAAGACCTAATCAAGTAATCCCATTTAAAATAGATAGAAATTTAATTATATCCTCTCAATTTATCAAAACTATTCCTAATTATGAAATTGGATCTAAATCAATCCTATGAGTAACTAATAGGAGAATTTAATCATGTCATGACTCGTTCTTTAAGTGTAAATAGAAAGAGCCCCATCTTGACTGCATCCTCTAACAACCACTATATCAAAACATGTTACAAATTATCTAAATGAGCATTATGATTCTCATTAGGCAGTCTATAAAATTGGATATTAGTTGACAACATATTTAGTAGTGCTAGTTTAATTTCAATAATGTTGGTCTGCACTGGTGGTCCCATTATTCCTTAATGGCTAGCATTAAACCTTGGCCTCATAAAGACCATAAAAGTTCTTTATTTTTCTCCTCGATTCCTTTCCTCTACCATTGCTCTCTCTATTAATTCTTGGCATCTTAGCTTTTGAATCTTCCTTTCTTGCTTGGAGTTGTTAGAAACTTACATGATTATTAGTTTTCTTGAACTCCTTATAGATCTTGTGTTTATGCACCTACAATCACACAAGGAAATGTTACAATATTTAAATCAAAGTAACTTAAATTGAGCTAGATGCTAAAAAAATCCCTAGAAATGATTCCGAAACCTTGTTAAATTTTTAAATTAAAAACTCTCTTTACTATAATTATATATATTGTATTTTATGGAATAATAAGAATCATCCCACGAAGATTGGAGTAATCACCTAAAAATTCTTATAAACTTTATTTAAGGTAAACAAGAAGATAAATCACTAAAATTAAACTAAAAACAAAGAATTGATAATTAAACAATGAAATAAGTAGCAGTGAATTAGTTGATTAATCAATAATGAAAACTAGGAATTACTTATATCCTTTTTTGGTTTCACTTCACCTTCTTTATTTAATACTACTTAAACCTAGATATCCAATAATTATGATTACTCTCAATCAAGATCTAATCAAGTATTCCTAATTAAAATAGATAGAAGTTGAATTGTGACCTCTCAGTTTATTATAACCCTTCCTAACTATCTAATTAGATTTGAACCAATCCTATGGGTAACTAATAAACAATTAAGATATCTCTTCAATTACCTATCAATTTGAGGTTTATAGGTTTATTAGGGTACCAAATCTCACTATGAAACACAACATAAATGATCTAATCTAATCTCTTGATTGTGTCAACTAAAGCTAGTCATCTTGCTGAGTGGTTAGTTATTATTTTGGGACTCTAAATTAAAACCCTCTCTTAATTTGTCTTGGTCTACCTATCTCAACCATGAGATTTTATAACAAAGACTATCTCCCTTTACTAAAGAAAATTTTAAAGAGAATCTTCAATTGGTGTAATAGATCTCTTTCGTTTTTTCGATTTATTAAAATTAATTAATTTAGTGTTTAACTCACTTATACTTACTAATCTTCTAATATATTTCTCTCTAACTGCCTAATAAAAACTATTGAAAAGATGTTAAGAACTTTCTTATAGTTAACAGTTTTTAGACAAGTGTCTATTTTTTATGAGTCTTAATATATTTATTAAGAAAATTTTAATAACAAAAGCACTCCCTTATGCATTTCTCTTAAAGTTTACACTACTAATAAATTAAACTCTAAACTAAAGGTTTTATGTAAACTAGAAAATCTAAATCAAGAAAGTCAATTCTTCTTGTTTTATCAAATAATTTCTAAAGAAAAATTTAGTAGAGAACTAAAACAAAGAAACATAACTAGAGGTTAAAGAAATAATAAAACTTAAAATAGGAAATTGATTTCAATGGAACCCAGTTAGATCGAATAAAGAAGAAGAAGAATTCAATAAGAAAAAATTAAAACAACTATAAAAAAGAAAGAGAACACAAAAATGTATTGTATGATATAAAGAAACCTTATTCTTGTTATAATAAAAACAATAATCCTTACTTATGAAAGGTAATATAATAGTCAACCTTTTATGTATACTTTAGATGACACTTTTTGAGGCTTTTATTCTTAAAACTTTACTAATCTTTTTTTTCTTTTTTATTAACTTATAAGATTAAGAAATAAGGAATAAGAAACTTAAAAATAATTTTTTATTAAATGAATCTTGAAAACAATAAGAACACAAAAGGCAATTGTTTGTGTTGTTAGAAGAAACAAGAATATTTAAAGGTAATATTATAATTTCAAGAAGAAACTTGAATATAAAATATGGCTTTGATACCAAATTATAATACCATCCATACTAATAGAATTGGTGAGACTTGATATCAATTTAATAGTATCAAGTACCATTATCAAGATAATTTTGATTTAAGAATAAGAACATAAAATAAAAAGAATGGTATGAATCATTACATTTGTCAAAAAGAAAGGATTAGGAGTGATAAGATTTTGAGGTTTTAATCATTACTAGTAAGTTAGATAGATTGTATGTTCTTAAAGGAACTAAAATGAGAGTTACTATAAAAGATAGAATAAAAGATCTTCAACAATTTTAATTAATTAATGATAATGATAAGTTCTCTCATTACATTAATAAGAAATCATTTTATAGGTGTAAGAATCCTAAAAGATAAAACCTAAAACTAGAGTCCTGAAAGAAAGTACTAACCTCTATTTAATCTAATTAAGAAACAAATAACTTTGAAAGATAGATCAATCCTCATTTAAAAAAAGTTTAAAATTCAAAAACTAAAGAAAATACGAGTCCTATAGTAGTTTGACTTCTAAATCCAACATTGGTTTCATTTTGAAACTTTATACATCAAACTTTGGATGAGTTCAGTGTCGGTTACAAGTAAAAATCTAGAGTTGATTTTCTTTTAAGACTTCTTTCAACATAAACATGACCAACATATGACTAATATGGGTCCGTGGACTAGAACATAAGTCCAACACAGTACCATATAGGTGCTATATTGCCTAATTCTTCAAAGTAATTTTCTCCTATCTATAGCAACTTTTGGTTCCTTACTTTAATTATTAATAACCTATCTAAGCCCCTTTTCATATCTCCCTAGCTTAGAAGCTTGTGTTACTTGAGTAGATATTTGATTCCCATCATTTTCCCTCTCTTCAAAAGAATTTGTCCTTAAATCAACATCTTTATAGAGTTGCTTTAGTGATAATAGATCAAGGTTGATTGATTTTCCATTTATGATAAAGAAATATCTCTTATTGTATCATCATATATGAATCTCCTATAAATTTTCCATGAACGCTTTAAAAGAACAGCACTAATTTCATTAGAAAGACATCATATTAAACCTTATCCTTGTATCTCCCAATTAAGAAAGTAACCAACAATTGCTTTGTCACCCTAATCTTCGTACTCTCATTTAACCATTATAAATTATATGGTTTATGTTATTTTATAGTTGGTAGTCCCAACTTCTCCATTAACTTCATACTAGCAATATTGGTATAACTCCCTCCATCTGTGATCATAATATAAACTTGATCCTTAATAGAATATCTTATTTGGAAAAGATTACCCTTCTACTTATTCACATCATCCTCTTTCCATACATACTCAATACCCTCTCAATGACCAGCATCCTTCTTGAGGCTCTAAATGAACTCATTATCACTAGCATCCTCCAAGCTAGGCATATTATCATCTACCTCGTCTTAACTCCTAGACATACACTTCCTATCATCCTTTATCATCATCACTATTCTTGTTAGGAAATTATGAAGTTGTATACTCTCCCCAACTGCTTGAAATAATATCTTGATTCTTAGTTGTTGAAGCAAAATCGGTCTTAACATTCTCTCCACTTAGTGATGGCATTTTTGGATTATTTGCTTTATATTTTATTTTTGAAGCTTATCCTTCTTTCTACTCTACAGTTAGCTCTATGATGAAGAACCTGGTAATAATCATCTGATTGATTTTTTTTTTAGTAGACAATATTGTAATAACTGTAAATGCACAAGATAGGTGTAGCAAGTACTGATAAGTACGAATCAATCCCACGACGATAGTGATTACTAGTAATTACCTTTTTCCTATTTTCTAGCCTATAGATTGATTTTGTATTTTCATAAAAGAAAATAAAATTAAAGCAAGTAAAATTAAATACGCAATGATACTGAACAAAGAATTAAGAATTCACTCAAAAAATTACCAATATCAATAATTTGTATCTAGGTTTTGAATCCCCCTAAATCCTTAATTGATTGATCTTTTATTACTCAATTATTTTATTGATCTATTGGACTGTGGAGATTCCTATAGTATGCTAATAGCCAACCTTGAGTCTACTAATATCTAATCCTAAGATTTTCAACTGACTTACTAAGGTTAAAGTTTATAGGACTGCTTTACTGATTCGTGAATCCCTTTATTAGGTTTGAACCTAATCTAGAAGATTTATGTAAATCCCTAAATTTTTCCTTTAATTTGAATATAAATTTTTATTTAAAGTGAATAGTATTATTGGATGAATAGTGGATAGCATTTCCACTTGAACAATGATTTTTAGGGACCCATCCTCAAAAAATTGAAAATATCAAAAATAGTTATTAGAGTCTAATGATATTGAAACATATTGAGAATAAATCTGATCGGATGGATTTTAGGAGTTCCGAAAGTTTATGATTAAGATGCCCTTTTCGGAAAATAATGAGTATTGATGATTTTAAACCCATTTGACTTTTTTTAGACATCCAATTAGTAATTATTAACCTTAATTAGAGTATTTCATGGTCAATTTGATGATAAGACAGTTGTGGAATATTTTCATAATTTAATTTGGTTAGTTAGTCAATTGAATTCATTAAAGGGCAATTTGGTCTTTTTGTATAAAATGGTATTAGTGGATTAATGAATCACATTTAATGACCAATTAGAGGATTTTTTAAGGGTTAAGAATCATTAATTACATGATGAAGAGTCATTAGAGATGATTAATGAGAAAATGATATGTGTAATGTACTAAATGAGATAATATTTGTTTACTAGAGTTAATGGGGGTCATCATATAAAGTTTAGGGCATTAGTGGAGAGTACAAAAAGCAAAATTTAGTCATGAATTGCTTCATTTGGTGTGTTACCCATGAGAGTGAAAAAGAAAGAAAAGAACAGAAACTAAGGTGGAATTTGGACAAAGAGAAAGGGAAGAAGAGGGCAGCTGGTTTTAATATATTTTAAGAGTGGTATGGAGAAATTTTGATCAGGTCTAAGTGCTTATCAATTATCCAAGAGATTGAAAGAAAAAGTGGCAAGTTTTCCTAGCTTAAGTTACTAGTTTTTTGGGAGTCGGATTTATTTATAATCAATGGTGGTTTTTGACTTACTATGGAGTATATAATAATCTTGGAAGCATTTAAGGGTTGAAAGCAAGAAAGTAAACCAAAATATCAAGCTTGAAAGAATTGTTCAAGGTTAGGATTTTTGATTAAAAATTAGTTTGATTTCATTTTATATGTTTAGACTTCAATTCATATATGTAGGAAGCTAATTAGTGTGTTAAAAATAAAAAAATGAAATTGATTGGTAACTTAGATGATGAATTTGGACTAGGTGAAGTTTATATAAGTTTAAGGATTTTTGTGGTTAAATGGTTGAGGATGATATCATGTGAATTGAATAACGTTATAGGTTTTACAACATGTTTTGTGATATGATATGTTAAGAAAATGGAAGGATAATTGATGTGTATCAATTTGTCTAAGCCGGAAAATTGTTGGAGAATAATTGTAATTATTAGTTTGATGTGTTTAGATGATGCTTGGCATGGATCTTAAGTGAATTATATTGAAAAATTAGAAAGAAAATGAAATGATAATATGTGTGTGTGTGTGTGTGTGTGTGTGGTGAGGGCAATTTGGCTTTAAGAGAAAATGTAGTTGTTGGTGTGAGTTAGTGAATTAATTTGGTGAGATAGTGTTTTGAAGAAATTGATAGGTTAGAATGGGTAAAAGATGGTTTTTAAGTAATTTTATAAGTTAGATTTTGAAATGGATAACAATAGATACGCTTACAGAAGTTAAAGCGGGAATACGATTAGCATACGTTTTATGCGATTAAGCACTAATCTCAAATTCGGTTTAAACTAAAAATTTAGTTTCGATGTCTTATTTCCAAATTTGGAAATAAATGCCTATGCAAAATGCGATTTGTGTAAGTATAAGAGAGGTACAGAACAAGTGAGTGTGCTTAGTGATAAATTTGTAAAATCGTAAGTGTATTTTAATTTTGTTATATTAATAAATTCTTTGCAAAAGAATTGATGACATGTGATTTTAAATTATGCTTTAAATTGTATGATTATGAATTTTATTAGTATTGTTATTAATATAAAATCCTCCCATAATTGATTTAAAAAATAATGAGTTGTAAATGTATAAGCTTCTTTTTATTTACTAGGTAGTTTAAATTCTATGCCAAAAGTTACAGTACTAAGAAAAAATTATTTTTAGCCTATAGTACTCTGTTAGGTTTTATACATGTTATTATATCGGTTAGAGTATTCCGATCGTGCATAGCATTGTCTGAAATAGCTTGGTTTATAGCGGTTAACCTATTGTAGATAAGCGATGTAAAAAAAGCTCCATAACTAGTAGTTAACCAGTCGCGGGTAAGCGATGTAGAACCAACTCCATCACTTTATGCCTAGGGTAGGGTACTATGTGATAAAGAAATTAGTGATGGGGTATGTTATATTGGAAAATTTATGAAAATAATAATGTCGGCAATAATTATTTTAAAACTAATTTGAGAAAATTTTTTAAAAATATGGAATCGCGTATACCTTATTTGTAATGTTGAATTTAATTTTATGAAGTACGAATTATATTATTGCATATGATGAATTTTAAGTTATAAGTTATTTAAATTTGGTTTTAGAAAGCATATATATTTTATATTGGTATTGTATTATAAGAAATGTAATGAATTTGTTTTAGGAAGGTTTAAATTGTAAAATATGATTTGAATAGAAAATCTAACACTTACTGAGCTCGTTTAGCTCACACTCTATTATATGTTTTTAAAATAAAACCTCCCAGATGCACACTTAGGGGCTTCAGCAGTAAGGACTCCACCTCATAAGTAGTTAGCTTTGTTACGTGCTATTGTGAAAGCATTTTTTCCTTGTAAATAATTTTTGGGAACTATTGCATATCTATGAATATGTTTTGAATGTATTCTTGTTTAAAAAATGTATTTCTATGAATGTCGTTAAATTAAATGCATTAATATATTTTAGTCTTTTTACAATTAAATCAACTCCTTCCAATTATGGTAGATCTATTAATAAATAGGAATTCTCAATCTTTATGTATGAAATCAGATTATGATCTAATAATCCTAGGTGTATTAGAACAGAAGTAAAACATATAATCTAATCATAATATAACAATCAAACCAATTGCATTGATAAAAGAATCAAATCATATAAAAGTATTAACATAGAATACTAACAAGACGTTTAGTTACACATTATCAAACATGAAATCAAACATACACTAAAAGAAAAATGAATTGTAAATAATAAGTTCATAATTCTAAATCTTCTTGACTGTTTTCTATTGAATATTCTTATGTTGTAGAGGTTTGATCTTACATTTCGATGGATCTGTCAATGAATTCTTCGTGTTTTCTGCTTCTCTAAATCAAAATCACCCTTTGAGAATGATCTCTATATTTTGAATCATCTCCTGAAGTCTCATCTCTGATTGCCTCCTCTAATTTCCTTCAAACATGTCTTTTATATTCAAATTTAGGATTTTGGGAAGATGCATGACCATGCATTAGACCGTGCAAAATCAAATTCTCTGAATATCACGAAACTACAAGGCCTAGGAGAAGTGCATGGGCAGATGCACAACCATACATCCCTTCTGTGTGTCGAATCTTCATTTTATGTCGTGTTTTTGTTCAAATTCTTCTGCTTTAAGTCTATGAATGTAATTATACTATGTAAACACAATTGGAATGCATTAAGTGCCAAGTATTTGATAAAAGTACAAAATAGCAAGAAAAAATGCATCAAATATGAGGTATAAATATGTTTAAATATGCATTTATCGAACATCCCCATACTTAAGCTTTTGCTTGTCTTTAAGCAAACCGTAATCAAAACTATAAACCTACATCTTCAATCTATCATCAATCTTGATCTATCCATTCATACTATACATCATCATATCATATTGAATCAAATTAACATATAATTAGAATGAAGTTGTCTTAAAATTAACTACCTAAGCAATATTAATAGTAATCGTATCAACAATCACATTGAAATCAAAAGCATATATCTTCACACCCTAACCAAGATTTCACTTAATGCACTCGAGTGTTTAGGGTGAAAAGCATCAAAACTCTCAATCAATGTATAATAAAGCTCTTACTATAAGCTTGCAATAAAATCACATCTCCACCACTTTTGCATAAACTAAAATATAAAATTGAAAGGTCTTACAAGGTTATAACAAAGCTTAGGTAAGGTATGATTGGGATAATAACAAGGGTTAAATTGAAGGAGATTTACTAAAAGCATTACAAGACCTATTTACAAATACATATAGTTCTTTTCATTGCCAAAAAAAAAGGTACTGTATACTTATTCTTTTCTTCCTTTTTTCCTTTTTTCTTCTTCTCTTCTTTTAATGTTTTTAACACAATAATTTGAGCACTTAATATGACAATGAAAGAAATAACAAAACCTTCAAGAATTTCAAGTCTCAAATAAGTAAATAATGTAAGTAACCTTCAAGGTTCAAAATAATAAAAAGGTCTTTAAAGAAAAATAATGTAAGGGTTAATATGTGGGTTAAATTAATGAAAATGGCTAAGGTCTAACTTGGTTATTCTTAAAGGAAAATTTAAAAGCATGGTAATTTTCAAAGAAATAGGTTTAAACAAGTTTTTGAATCTAAATGCCTTTATCATATCAATGCTTCTAATTTAAAAAATATGGTCTTAATATACATGATAAAAGGAAGTTCTAGAATTATTCTACTATACATGATAGTACATATAAAAAAATAACAAAAGCTTAAGAGTTTTAAAATTTTTTGCTCTTTTAGGCTAAAAAACTCACGAAAAAGATAAGTATTATATGTGTAAATAATATGTGATATCATTTAACTTGATCTTCTAAATGATTACTAAGAATATGACTTTGAAAACTAATTTTATTCTAACCATCATCCTTTTACGACTAATTCAGATCAATATTCAATAATGAAATACAACATTTATAGATAGATTGAACTAATTCAAGATATTAGTGATAAAATTGATAATCAACATTATAATAAGCTTGAAAAATATTAAAAATTAATAAGCTTGAAAAAATCGTTAAAAATTCTTTAAACCCATCCCAACACTTAAAGTCGTACATTGTCCCCAATGTACATAATACAAGTATAGAAAAAAGTGAGAGGGTTTTTTAGTACCTTCCTGATTGTAACAATTTCCTGATTTTAGATCCATCCAATAGTGAACTACATTGTTACAAAATATAAGAGAAAAGGATAAAAAGAACAAAAGAAATAAAGATAACATAAAATAACACGAAATAAAATCCTATACTAATGCACAAAATAAAACAGAAAATTATCCTAATTCATATGTTGTCTCCCATGCATCGTTTGTTTAACATCATTAGCTCGACGTACCTTTTATGCTAAACTTTGTCCTGGATCACTAATTAGTGGCTTGCTTTCACCCATTTCCTTGTATAATGGTTTTGTAGCTTATACATAAGCCACCTATTGAAAAATAATAATAAGGACATAATTTATCAAATTAGTAAATCTAGTTACAAACATTAATGTCCTTTTCAATGACAAATCATTAACAAAAGTGGGAATAACAAAACTCCTGGAATCATCTTTTGACTTGAACAGTTTGTCTCCAAGGAAGTAGGAACCCTCTATACTTAAGATCATTACCAATACCTTATTAGTAGTTTCCTTACTCGTTTCCTCTGCTATTTCTACCTTAACCATCTCTATCCACTCTTCCTCTCTTTCTTTGACAGAGGTTTCTAGCTTATCTTCCTAAATTATTTCTTGACAATTCTCTACTTTCTCTTTTTAGATGGAGGTTTCTTCTCCTTCTTCTTCTTCTTCTTCTTAAGGAAGTTCTTGTTGGAACGTCCTTCCATTCATGAAACCAAACTTTTTCTTTTCTTCACTCTGCTGCATTAATAGGTTCAAATAGTATTCTGCATTATGCTAAAGAAATTCATATGTTTTCTCCTATGTTGTGTTTGTTTAACAACGTTAGCTTGACATACCCTTTATGCTGAACTTTGTTCTAGATTACTAATTAGTGACTTAGTTCCACCCATTTCCCTGTATAATGGTTTTGTAGCTTGTAAATAAGCCACTTGTTGAAAAATAATAACAAGGACATAATTTATTAAATTAGTAAATACAATTGCAAACATTATTTTCCTTTTGAATGACAAACCGTTAAACTCCCTAAATCATCTTTTGACTCGAACATTTTGTCTGCGTGGAAGTGGGAACCCTCTATACTTAAAGTCATTACCAATACCTCATTAGTAGTTTCCTTACTCGGTTCCTCTACTAGTTCTTCCTCAACTATATCTGTCTACTCTTTTTCCTAGACAGAAGTTCCTGACTTATCTTCTTCAATTATTTCTTGATACTTCTCTACTTTCTCTTCTAAGATGGAGGTTTCTTCTTCTTCTTCTTCAGGAAATTCTTTTTGGAATGTCCCTGCATTCATGAAACCAAACTTTTTCTTTTGTTCACTTTGCTATGTTAATAGGTTCCAATAATATTCTGCATTATGCTTAAGATATTCATATGTTGTCTCCTATGCAGCGTTTGTTAACATCGTTAGCTCAATGTACCCTTTATGCTGAACTTTTTCCTAGATCACTAATTAGTGGCTTGCTTCCACCCATTTCCCTGTATAATGGTTTTGTGGCTTGTAAGTAAGCCACCTATTGAAAAATAATAACAAGGACATAATTTATCAAATTAGTAAATCCAACTGCAAACATTAATGCCCTTTTTAATGACTAGCCATTAATGAAAGTGGGAATAACAAAACTCCCTGAATTGTCTTTTGACTCGAACAGTTTGTCTTTGAGGAAGTGGAAACCCTTTATACTTAAGGTCATTACCAATACCTCATTAGTAGTTTACTTACTTGTTTCCTCTGCTAGTTCTTCCTCAACCATATCTGTCCACTCTTCCTCTTTTTCCTGGACAGAGGTTGCTGATTATCTTCTTCAATTATTTCTTAACACTTCTCTACTTTCTCTTATTAGATGGAGGTTTCTTCTTCTTCTTCTTCTTCAGGAACTTCTTTTTGGAATATCTCTCATTCATGAAACCAAACTTTTTCTTTTCTTCACTCTGTTTTGCTAATAGGTTCTAATATTATTTACGTTATGCTTAAGATATTCATATGTTGTGTACCATGTAGCGTTTGTTTAACATTATTAGCTCATTGTACCTTTTTGCTGAAATTTGTCCTAGATCACTAATTAGTGGCTTGCTTCCAACCATTTCCCTATATAATGGTTTTGTGGCTCGTATGTAAGCCTCCTGATGAAAAATAATAACGAGAACATAATTTATCAAATTATTAAATCCAATTGCAAACATTAATGCCCTTTTTTATGACAAACTGTTAATGAAAGTGGGAATAACAAAACTCTCTGAATCATCTTTTAACCCGAACAATTTGTCTTCGAAGAAGTGGAAACCCTTTATACTTAGGGTCATTACCAATACCTCATTAGTAGTTTCCTTACTCGTTTCCTCTGCTAGTTCTTCCTCAACCATATCTATCCACTTTTCCTCTTTTTCCTGGACAGATGTTCCTGGCTTATCTTCTTCAATTATTTCTTAACACTTCTCTACTTTGTCTTCTTAGATGGAGGTTTCTTCTTCTTCTTCAGGAACTTCTTTTTGGAATATCTCCCTATTCATGAAATCAAACTTTGTCTTCTCTTCACTCTACTACATTAATAGGTTCACATAGTATTTTGCGTTATGCTTATCGTATTCAGATGAAGAAATTCTTTCTTTAAATTCACGTCAGCTAGCTTTAAGTTCAACAAGGTATTCCATTATTTTATTTGTAATGCTTCCTTTTTCTTCTTCTTTTAGGAGCTCCTTTCCACTCCTAAAGGTGATTGCCATTCCAAATTCTTTGGGACCTATTTCAGTAGTACATGGCAAAATCCCTTATAGCTCATCAGATAGTATCTCCACTATCTGGGTCATCTGATTAACCTAATTTTGTATACAAGCATTTGTTCCATCTATAGGCGTAAGAGTTGCTCCATTTTGAATTATAACTATTCTCGTACGGTACACCTTAAGGTTGGTTGTACATGCTCTATTGCTCCTATATATATACAGGTGTTTGACATTCATAATTGTAGTGATAACTCCCACCGACGTCGTGACACAACCTGGATATTAGTTGAGCTTCCAGAAACATATGAAAATACCTCTCTCCCCATATGGTGATATTAAAAATTGCAAAGATATTTTGGCTCCTATAAAAGTATCATCTGTTCCATGCTTACATTATGTGTTGTGGTTATGAAAACAAATTTTAAATCCCAAAATAACCCACAAACTTAAAATCAATTATAGAATTTGAAAGATAACTAAATGAATAAACCACAATTACAATAAAATAAAATAAGGAATAAATAAATGAGCTTAATAAAATAATACATAATAAAAAACATAATAAAATAAAATAAAATAAAGAAAAATGGCTAGAGTAATAAAATAGAGGCTTTCCCAATATCACTATCCCCAATAACGGCACCAAAAACTTGATCAACTTTTTCTGACTAGTCAATATTGTAATAGTTGAAAGTGCACAACTTAGTTGTACAAATACTGGCAAGTACGGGTTAATTCCACGAAGACAGTGATTACTAGTAATTACCTTTTTCCTATTATTTAGCCTATGGATTGATTTTGGATTTTAATAAAAGAAAATAAAACTAAAGGAAGTAAAATAAAATTGGCGGGGATATTGACCAGAGAATTAAGAATTCACTAAAAACATTATCGATATCAATAATTAGTATCTAGGTTTTGAATCCTCCTAAATCATTAACAAATCGATCTTTTATTACTTAGTTGTTTTATTAATCTATTCCACTGTGGAGATTCCTATGGTATGCTAATGGTTGACTTTGAGTCTACTAACAACTAATCATAAGGTTTTGAACTGAATTACATAGGTTACAGTTTATAGGATTGCAATACTGATTCGTGAATCCCTCTATTATGTTTGATCCTAATCCAAAAGATTTATGTCGTCCTCTCTTTAGGGTTGCAATCATCTCCCTCCAATTACGATAGAATTATTCATTAATATGATTTCTCAATCTTTATGTATGAAATTAGATTATGATATAATATTCCCATGTCTGTTAGAACATAAATAAATCACGTAATCAGATCATAATATAATAATCAAATCAATTGCATTAATAAATGAATCAAATCATATCAAAGTATTAACATAGGGTTCATCTAACCTAACTAGTAACAGGATGTTTAATTACACATTATCGAACATGAAATCAAATATACACTCAAAGAAATTGAAAACAATGGTTCATAATTCTAAATCTCCCTGATTATCTTCAATTAAATATTCTTACAATATAGAGGTTTGATCTTGCATTCTAATGGATCTTTTGATGAATTCCTCATGTTTTCTGCTTCTTTAAATCAAAATCACCCCTTAAGAACAATCTCCATGTTTGGAATCATCTCCTAAAGTCTCCTCACCATGCTTCAGATCATTCATAATCAAATTCTATGAATATCACGAAACTGCATGACCTAGAAGAAGTGCACAAGCAGATGCATAGTTGTAATGGTAATTATAATCTATAAATACACTTGGAATGCATTAAGTACCAAATATATGATAAAAGTATAAAATATCAAGCAAAAATGCATCAAATATGAGGTAAAAATATGATCAATAATGCATCTATCAACATCTTTTTAAGTTTTCTTTCTACCTTTATGGTCATATGTACTACACCCTCTAACTCTGTGTAATGGTGTAGCATGACAACATTCATAATTTATAGGTTTATCCAATAAAAGAATCAAGCTATTGTTGCTTCCAATATTCTTCCATATTTTCCATAACCATGACAATGCCCATCTCTTTATGGTATTTCTCCATACTTCTAAAACCCTAAGTCAATGTTTACAAGCATTGATAGAGATCCTTAAAGTATAAACTTAGGCATGCTTTAGTTAAGATTTTAAAGGTCTTTCTTCATAAACTTTGTTGAACTTTCCTTTTCTTTTTCTTTAATCTTTTTTATTAACTAATAAAATAAGAAATGGAATAAGAAACTTAAGAACAATGTGATGTTAACAAATCTTAAGAATGATAAAAACAGAAAAAAAATTGTTTGTATGGTAAAAAGAAATAAGAATATTGAAACATAATAATATAATTTCAAGAACACACTTAAATATAAAAAATAACTTTGACACCAAATTTTGATATGACCTTCACCTGTAGGATTAGTGAGATTTAATGTCAATATAAACAAGATCAAAGACTATCCTATAAATATATGTAATACCCCATGTCAGGGGTTAGAAAATTTAGGAATTTACAGTACATCATATGCTTTGCATAATTGAGTATTCGCTGATATGTGCATATGAATTTTTACATATACAAATAATTGTACATGCATTCCTGACATTTTCGGATATAATTGGTTTCTAAATGCGATCAAAATGTGAATTGCGGATTATTTGCGTTAAAAATTTATTTGGAGACTATTAGTATTATTTCAAAATTTTTGGTAAATTTTAGGAAATTTATGAAAATTTGGGGTATTTTTGTACTAGAAAAAATAAGAGACAAATAGACCAATGAAATTGTGACATTTGACAACCTTACATATTGACACATGGCCCACATGCAAGGGATACAGGTATTTTCTTGGAAAAGAGAAGGAAATTTTCGGTTGTTCTTCACCAAAAGCATGCAACACTAAACTTTTATTTCCTTGTTCTTTGTTCATCACCGAAAGATCTGCTTTTGGTTCTCATATCAATGATATACCTTGCAAAATAAACATTTCAGCCCAGCTATTGTTTTTCTTTCTTTTTATTCTTGCTTTTCCCCATTCATCGAAAGCTCTTATTCACTCTCACTGCTGGGAAATTTTGATGAGATCAAGTAAGTGAGCTTTCAATTGAAATCAAGTAAGTGAGGTTTCAATTTTTTGGTTATTATACATGAATTTGGATGATGTTTTAGTGTGTAAATGAATACATGCTTGCGAAGTTATAGAAGTAGAGTTTGGAGAATACATGTCCTAAATGACTCAGATGAGGATTTGAAACTATGAATGTGCAAAAAAATGCTGGAAATTTAAAGTTGCATGTGTGTTAATCGGATTTTAATGCTAAGTGTGAAGCTTGGATTTATAAATTGTGTATGTGTACTGATGAGTTAAGAAAATGAGTTAGAGGAATTGTTTGCAAGTATTGGAGTTAATTGAGGTGAGATTAAGTTTTTGAAAAAGTTACAGTAGAGAGAGAGAGAGAGTTGAAGATGGTAAAATATGTGTATGATCAATTTTGGTGTTTTGTATATAAACTTGGATTTGAGTTGTTTTGGGACTAAGTTGATTTAATATAGAAGTGAATAAGAGGGATAAATGTAAGGGAATAAGTTTGTGACGAGGAATTTAGTAGAAGAGAGGAAGAAGATGGAGCAGAGTTTCTATAAAAACATGCAGAATTACGTGCAAAAATTGTGATTCTACAGTAGAAGGTGGTAGTGCAAAAATCAAACTTTCTAATATTGAACAGTTCTGACTCTTTTTACTATAACTTTGTCATCTGATCTCCAAATGACTTGAAACTTGAACCAATAGGCTTCTAAGACATTTTTATTTCTTTCCATAAGAATTTAGAGCCATATGAATTGATTATAAAAAGATTGATTGACTCAAAGTGAGGGTATGTGCTGGAATGTTATGAACTAGAGATTTTTAATAATATGCTTTGGTATTTTAATTATAGCTTGATCGGTAGATTTATAAATGGATTGATTCTTAATTTAGATTAAACTAGAGACATATTTATACAAATTTCTTGAAGAAGTATAATTTTAATTCTGTCTCTAAAATTTTTAAAATTGGCAAGTCTTGGCTTAGGTTGTAGCACTACAAGGGACCGAAATCATGTTCTGTGATTATTGAATAAACTGTATTGATGTAGGCTGAATTAGACTGAAGTGTCATCCCCAAAGCTATATCTTATTCTCTTATCTTTAAATTGGTATAAATGTTCTAATTTTTTGATATTGGAATTGAGAGTTATGAGGTGTACAACTTGGAGGCGTGATTATGCATTAGCCAAAATTTCAATGTACACAGTCTGTGGTATTTTGAGTATAACTCATTGAATACTAAACCAAGTTGGATGAAATTGGTATCATTGGAAACCTAAGACAAAGAGGAAAAACTTTCTATAAGGAAGTATTACCTAATTACCTCACCTTCCTGATGAGAATAATTGAGCAAAGTGGACCCAATGGTGGATTGTGAAATAAATCTGGATTGAGGGATTGAGTATGATTTCACATAATGAATATGCATAATTGTGCACAATAATGATATGTGCTTGTATTAATTGTTTTAGAGGAACCCATCGAGTGACCAATTCTAGATATTACTAGGACATTGAGGCAATAAACAATAAGGGAGATTTTGTAAGTAATTTAGACGGTAAAATTTTGATAGGTACTATAAAATCGAACCTATATCTTTATGGCCACCGCTGAGTAATCTCATTTTATATATTATTTTTGAATTGATTACAAACATTCAGCTTCTTTTAATTTGTTTTGTTTATTATTGAATTAAATTCGATATGGATGAATGTGTACTGAATTGTGTACTGATTCTGGACATGAAGGACCGAGGTATTGATTAATGAATATGATATTGAAGTGCTACTTACATGGGAATATGATTGACTACTTACTTTGCTTGAAATGTCTGAAATAACTTTGTTTCTTTAAAACTGTTGAGTCCTAGTTGTGGGTAAATAGGCATGCCTAGAAGGGTCTGCAGTTACTTCCGTGACACTTCGGTGTCTTCTGTTATTGACATTTTGGTGTCTTCTGATATTGACACTTAGGTGTCGAGACTTCGGTCTCTTCTGTATAAATCCTGTTACCCGCTTCTGTCAATGGATTTAGGAGTCTTATGATTTTGTACTTTGATATCAGTTTGATTTTGGCATAAGCTAAATTGTATTCTGTTTCTAAAGGGTTTATACCCTCTTGTGTTGAACAATTTTGTTATTTATAGAACTCTGTTTTGTTCTGAATTTCTGTATCTGTTGTTGGCTTATAGTTTAGTTATTACTCACTAAGCTATATGCTTAGCCCGGTGGATTTGCCCTGTATAGGTTCTGAAAGAGGGACGTAGGAACCAGTACAAGACAATCGCGATAGCCAAAGGAGTCTGATTTTTGTTTTATTCATATGTATTTTGAGATTTTTTTTATTTTGATGAATTATAATAACCTTAGTTCAGACTACTTTCAGAAATTTTGATATGAGATGTATGTTTGTTGAGATTCTAGTAATGCATGTATAAAGTGTTTTGCATGTTTCAAAATGCTTCGTGTTCAGTGTGTTTTGTGTGTATGTGGCACTTGTAATATCATCCCAGGGGGTATTTGGGCGTTACAATTGTTTGGTATCAGAGCGTGGTTTAGGCGATTCTTGTTTAACCAGCGCTTAACTATTGCTTCTATTTGAGTGTACAAGTTGTGTTTTGGCCTAATGCGGTGTCCCATATTTTGTGTACAGAATTAACAATGGAAGGATCTTGCGATGCTATTGACGAAGTTGCTGAGAGCAATCAGCTAGAGCAAAGTCGTCCAATAATATCTAGACCCTTTGGGGTCAATCGAGGTGAAACTGAGGTGCCACCTCCTCCTCCAACTTAGGGAGAGCCTTTGGTTAAGCTATCTCAGGATATGATGACGTTGCATCGTATGACTGCACCCAAGGCTCCAATTGATCAGTTGCGAAAGTATGGAGTGGAGGAATTTACTGGGACATCTCTGGAGGAATCTGAGAGAGCTGAATTTTGGATAGAGAAGGTGAAGAGGGTGTTGGATGGGATCAGTTATCCAACAGAGCAAATGGTACACTGTGCTATCTCTTTTCTGCAGGAAGCAGCTTATGAATTGTGGAAGTTCGTTCTGAGGAGTCCTCAACTACCGATGCCTCTGACTTGGAATTTCTTTAGCCAAGAGTTCCAAGAAAAATATGTTACGGAGGCTTACAGAAAGGATAAGTAGAGGCAATTTTTAAGTCTAAAACAAAGAAACTTATTGGTTGCTGAGTATGATTGGGAGTTCAACCGACTCAGTAAGTATGCCCCTGAATCTGTGCTTACTGAGGAGTTCCGATGTCATCAATTTGAGGATGGATTGTATGATTCCATCAAGGAGCATCTGCAGCAATTACTCTATTATAGCAAGTGACGTACTATCAGCTGGTATAGACTGCAATGAAAATTGAGAGACAGGAGATGGTTAAGAGAGAAAGGAGTCAGAAAAGACATTTTGGTAGAGGAGGCCAGTCCTCAAGGAAACTGAGTCAGGAAGGTACTACTTCTGCACCGGAAAATACTCAGAGATTTGTGACATGGGAAAGGTGACAAAACTTTCTCTCTTCGGCTATTTCTGGTAGGGGGTCGTCTGGAGGTCGATGTTTTAAGCCCCCGGAGTTCCTTGATTGTTCTGTACATCATTAGGGTGTTTGCAGAAGGGCTACGGGAGCCTGTTTTCACTGTGGTAGTATTAAGCATAAGATAGCCAGTTGCCCTCTCAACCAGGCTCAAACATCACAAGCCAGTTGAGAGGTCTTTCATGCGTCTGCTAGGAATAAAGGACGTGATAGAGATCAAGGAGGATCTGGGCAAAATAGACCAAATCGGAGTAACTAATCAGAAACAGTAGATCGACCAGTTATGCACTGAAAGCTCGTGAAGATCAGGATGCACCGGATGTCATTGTTGGTATTGTTTCTCCCTTTGATTCTGAAATGTATGCATTGATTGACCTTGGATCTACTCATTCGTATATCTGTGTTAGAAAATGTTTAATATGAAGGTGCCTATAGAACAGTTAGAGTATGACATACATGTGACCAGTCCTCTGGGCAGCAGTGTGTTGGTTAATTAAGTGTTTAGGAATTACCTTGTTATGATTCATAGAACTGAGTATGTAGTAGATTTGATTAAATTGCCATTTCATGAATTTGATTTGATTCTGGATATGGATTAGTTGTCTAAGCATCGGGCAGTAATTGATTGTAATATTAAGACAGTTATGTTTAGAAGACCCGATCTGTAACATCCCGTTTCCAGAGAACGGGTCGGACCAGAGAAACGGGTCCAGGTGTGGTAAATTACCACACCTCATGC
>JAOTAY010000006.1:20792296-20819761 GCA_025629805.1 Erythroxylum baracoense
TTGAGTGAACCATCGATGATGGTTACCTCACTGAGTTCGCAAAACTCACCAAAATTGCAACGTTGTCTTTTCAGGACTGAGAGTAGACTCCTAGCTTCAGAGGGACTTTTCCAGCCGTGTAGATTGTTTTGACGAGAGAAGTCATGGCTCACAGGTCGGTCAGCTGAGACTTTTGGGATGACTTAGATAGATTTGATGTTTTTCCTTTTACCTATAGTATTTTTGTACTAGGGTACTGGGTTGATGTACAAACAGTAAAGGAGACGTGTAAACTTTTGATTTTGATAAATGAAATGAGGAAGAAGTTATTTAAAAAAAATATATTGTGGTTTTCTCTTAATGCTTAATTGTTAAAATTAATGTGATGCCATGTGGAGTGAACGTAGTGATCGCACGTAGCTCTCCCTTATCATAGGATATGTACCAGAATGACCTGCGGGCATCCCGGTGCGTACCCTACGGTAAGGGGGTGCTACAATGTGGATGTACCGAAGAATGCATTTAGGACCTATTATGGACATTATGAATTCCTAGTAATGCCATTCGGGTTAACTAATACTCCAGCATCATTTATGGATCTGATAAATAGAGTGTTCAGGACTTATTTGGACCAGTTTGTTGTGGTGTTTATTGATGATATCCTGGTCTATTCTAGGAATGAACATGATCATACTGAGCATCTCCGAATTATGTTACAAACTCTGAGGGAAAGACAATTGTATGCTAAGCTGAGTGAGTGTGATTTCTGGCTTCAGAAGATATCATTTCTAGGGCATGTTGTCTCTTCTGAGGGAATTAGAGTTGATCCTAGTAAGATATAAGTGATTGTTAATTGGAAGCCACCACGAAATGTAACAGAAGTGAGAAGTTTTCTGGGTCTGGTTAGTTATTACCGTCAGTTTATTAAGGGGTTCTCAGTGATAGCATCCCCCTTAACTAAATTATTACAGAAGGGAGTGAAGTATGAATGGTCTGATAGATGTCAGAGTAGCTTTGATCAGTTGAAAAGTATGCTTACTAAAGCTCCTATATTAGTTCAACCTACTTCTGGTAAGGAGTATGTTATATATACTGATGCATCTGGCATTGGTTTAGGTTGAGTTTTGATGCAGGAAGGAAAGGAAGTTGCTTATGCCTCTAGGCAACTAAAGACTCACGAATAGAATTACCTTACTCATGATCTGGAACTTGCAACAGTAGTGTTTGCCTTAAAAATTTGGCGGCACTACCTGTATGATGAAAGGTGTAGAATTTTCACAGATCATAAAAGTCTTAAGTATCTGCTTACCTAGAAGGAACTCAATCTGAGATAATGGCGTTGGTTGGAATTATTTAAAGACTATGATTGTATTGTGGACTACCATCCGGAAAAGGATAATGTTGTAGCTGATGCCTTAAGTCGAAAGACCATCTTAGCATTACCAGTTAAACAGAATGGATGGAAACTGGGATCTAATGGAGCTTTGATAGCTCAGTTGAAAGCAAGGCCTATCTTAAGACAAGAAATTTGTGATGCTCAAAGCGCTGGTGATAAGTTACAACAACTTATCTTGGCTACTCAGGAAGGTAACACAGTTTGATTTTTCTGTGTAAGGAGATGGTGAATTGTATTATAAAGGTCGGTTGTGTGTGCTACCTAATGATGAATTGAAGAAGAAGCTGTTGTTTGAGGCTCATAATATAGTATTTACTATGCATCCTGGTGGAAACAAGATGTATTAGGTTCTGAAGCAACATTACTGGTGGTTAGGTATAAAATGAGATGTTATGGATTATGTAGCTAAATGTCTGACGTGTTAGCAGGTTAAAGTGAGCACCAGGTTCCATCTGGTTTGTTACAGCCTATATCTGTTCCTCAGTGGAAATGGGATAACATTACCATGGATTTTGTCACCGGACTTCCTCTCATTCAAAAGAAGCATGATGCGATATGGGTGATTGTGGATAAGTTTACCAAATCCGCTCATTTTTTGCATGTTCGCCCTGACTATTCTTTGGATAGACTCACAGATTTATACGTGAATAAGATAGGGAGATTGCATGGAGTACCATTGTCCATTATTTCTGATCGTGACCTCGATTTACTTCGAGATTCTGGAAAAGTTTACAGAAAGCATTGGGTACTCAGGTTAAGTTTTGCACTCCTTTTCATCCCTAGACAGATGGACAATATGATACGAGTTATACAGATATTAGAAGATATGTTGCAAGGTTTTGTGTTGGAGTTTCCCGGGAGTTGGGATAATTATCTGACTTTGATGGAGTTTGCTTACAATAACAGTTATCAAACAAACATTGGCATGGCATCTTATAAAGGGTTGTATGGTAGGAAGTGTAGAACTCCAGTATGTTAGACTAAATTGAGTGAAAACAAGATGATTGGGCCAGAAATTGTGAAAGATACTGATGAAAGGATTCGGATTATTCAGCAAAAGTTGAAAGCTGCCAGTGATCGGCAGAAATCCTACACTGACCTAAAAAGAAGAGATATTGAGTATCAGGTAGGAGATAAGGTATTCTTAAAAGTATCACCATGGAAACACATACTTCAGTTTGGGAAGAAAGATAAGCTTAGTCCGCGATACATTGATTCTTATGAAATTCTGAAAAGAATTGGACCAGTAGCTTATCGGCTAGCTCTTCCTGAGGAATTGGCTAGGTTACATGATGTATTTCATATTTCTATGTTGAGAAGATATCGGTTTGATGTTACACATAAGATTCATGTGCAAGAAATTCAAGTGCAACTAGATTTGTCATATGAAGAAGGGCCAATTTCTATATTATCCAGAGAAGTTAAACAACTTAGAAATAAGTCGGTACCTTTGGTAAAAGTCCTCTGGCAATACCATGGACTTGAGGAAGCAACATAGGAACCAGAGGAAACCATGAAAGCTCAGTATCCGCAATCATTCAGATTTGGTTTGAATTTTGAGGATGAAATTTCTTACGGAGGGAAAAATTGTAATAGCCCATGTTAGGGGTTAGAAAATTTAGGAATTTCCAGTACATCATATGCTTTTTATAATTGAGTATTAGCTGATATATGCATACAAATTTTTACATATACAAATAATTGTACATGCATTCATGACATTTTTTAGGTATAATTGGTTTCTAAATGCGAATAAAATGTGAATTTGGAATATTTACGTTAAAAATTTATTTGGAGACTATTAGTATTATTTCAAAAATTTTGGTGAATTTTAGGAAATTTCTGAAAATTTAGGGTATTTTTGGACTAAAAAAATAGGAGACAAATAGACCAACGAAATTGTGACATTTGGCAGCCTTGCATGTCGACACATGGCCCATATGTAAGGGATACACATAATTTCTTGGAAAAAAGAAGGAAATTTTCAGTTGTTCTTCACCGAAAGAATGCAACACTAAACTTTTCTTTGCTTATTCTTTGTTCATCACCGAAAGATCTGCTTTTGGTTCTCACAATATACCTTGCAAAATAATCATTTCAACCCAGTTATTATTTTGTTTCTTTTTATTCTTGCTTTTTCCCATTCACCGAAAGCTCTTATTCACTCTCACTACTGGAAAATTTTACTGAGATCTAGTAAGTGAGCTTTCAATTTTTTGGTTATTGTACATGAATTTGGATGATGTTTTAGTGTATAAATGAATGCATGCATGTGAAGTTATAGCAGTAGAGTTACATGTCCTAAATGACTCAGATGAGGATTTGAAACTATGAATGTGGGTAAAATGTTAGAAATTTAAAGTTGCATGTGTGTTAATCGGATTTTAATGCTAAGTGTGAAGCTTGGATTTATAAATTGTGTATGTGTACTGATGAGTTAAGAAAATGAGTTAGAGGAATTGTTTGCAAGTATTGGAGTTAATTGGGCTCAGATTGAATTTCCAAAAAAGTTACAGTAGAGAGAGACAGAGAGAGTTGAAGATGGTAAAATATGTGTATGATCGGTTTTGGTGTTTTGAATATAAACTTGGATTTGAGTTATTTTGGGACTAAGTTGAGTTGATATAGAAGTGAATCAAAGGGATAAATGTAAGGGTATAAATTTGTGATGAGGAATTTAATAGAAGAGGGGAAGAAGATGGAGCAGAGTTTCTGCAAAAACATGCAAAATTACATGCAAAAATCGCGATTCTACAGTAGAAGGTGGTAGTGCAAAAATCAAACTTTCTAATACTGAACAGTTTTGACTATTTTAACTATAACTTTGCCATCTGATCTGAAAATGACTTGAAACTTGTTTCAGTAGACTCCTAAGACATTTTTCTATCTTTCCATAAAAATTTAGAGCCATCTAAATTGATTCGAAAAAGATTGATTGACTCAAAGTGAGGGTATATGCTGGAATGTTATGAACTGGAGATTTTCAAGAACATGCTTCGGTATTTTAATTATAGCTTTATCGATAGACTTCTAAATGGATTGATTCTTAAGTCAAATTAAACTAGAGACATATTTCTATAACTTTCGTGAAGAAGTCAAATTTTAATTCTGTCTCTAAGATTTTCAAAATTGGCATGAAATTGTGTCTTGGCTTAGGCTGTAGCACTATAAGGGACAGAAATCATGTCATGTGGTTATTGAATAAACTGTATTTATTCAGGCTGAATTAGACTGAGGTGTCTTCATCAAAGTTGTATCTTATTCTCTTAGATTTAAATTGGTATAAAGTTTGTAATTTTTGGATATTAGAATCAAGTGTTATGAGGTGTACAACTTGGAGGCATGATCATGCATTAACCAAAATTTCAATGTACACAGTCTGTGGTATTTTAAGCATAACTCATTGAATACTAAACCAAATTGTATGAACTTGGTATCATTGGAAACCTAAGACAAAGAGGAAAAACTTTATGGAAGGAAGTATTACTAATTACCTCACCTTCCTGATGAGAATAATTAAGCAAAGTGCACCAGAAGGTGGATTGTGAAATAAATCTGGATTGAGGGATTGAGTATGATTTCACATGCTTGATCATGTAATAAGATTTAGGATAAGAAACCTGGATTTTTTTTGACATGAACATACATCATACATATTCAGTATACATGAATATGTATAATTGAATTGATAATTGTGCACAATAATGATATGTGTTTGTATTAAATGTTTTAGAGGAACCAATCGAGCGACCGATTCTAGATATTGCCGGGACGTCGAGGCAATAAGCAATAAGAGAGATTTTTGTAAGTAATTTAAACGGTAAAATTTTGATGGGTATTGTGAAATCAAACCTCTGCCTTTATGGCCACCGCTGAGTAATGTTATTTTATATACTATTTTTGAATTGATTACAAACATTCAGCTTTTTTAATTTGTTTTGTTTATTATTGGATTAAATTCGATATTGATGAATGTGTACTAAATTGTGTACTAATTCCGGACATAAAGGTCCAAGGTATTGATTGATGAATGTGATATTGAAGTGCTACTTGCATGGGAATACGATTGACTACTTGCTTGGCATGAAATGTCTGAAATGACTTTGTTTTGTTTTAAAACTATTGAGTCCTAGTTGTGGGTAAATAGGCATGCCTAGAAGGGTCTTCAGCTACTCCTATGACACTTCAGTGTCGAGACTTTGGTCTCTCCTGTGACACACTTCGGTGTCGAGACTTCGGTCTCTCCTGTATAAGTCCCATTACCCGCTTCTGTAAATGGCTTCGCAGTCATATGATTTTGTGTTCTGATATATGTTTGATTTTGACATAAACAAAATTGTATTCTAATTTTAAAGGGTTTATACCCTCTTTTGATATTCAACTCTGTTAACTATAAAAATTGTTCTGAAATGCATTATGTCTATTTTATTGTTAAACCAATATGTTAATACATGCTTATGCTATTACATGATTCAGTATGATAAGTTATCACTTTATATATAGATTAGTTTTATTCACTAAGCAATATGCTTAGTACGGTGGATTTGCCCCGTGTAGGTTCAGAATGAGGATTACAAAGACTAGGATGAGTCAACCACAATGGCCAATGGAGTTTGAGTCTTATTTTGATAAAAATGTATTTTGAATATATATTTTGGCTTGTTTATAAAATGTCTGATTACGAATTGTTGTAAGTTTTTGTAATAACTATGTTTCAAGCTGGTTTCGGGTTTTGGAACAAATTTGTATTAAGTTCATGCGGTATAATATATGTATGTTTTGAACAAGTTTGGAATGATTTGCAATGTATGTTTGTTTCAGTTATTGAAAATACATGTAATGAATGTGTAGTATGTTTTGAAATGCTTCTGCATCGATATGTTATTTGTTTCTCTTTGTGAGTCTGATGTGGCACTCCCGTATCCTCCTGGAGGCATAGGGGCATCACAAGGTTGTCACATTCATTCATAATTTGAAGCCCTTTAACTTAAGTAGCTTAACTAGTATTTTTTCATGAAAACGAATAGCTAAAAATAACAAGGTAGGTGAAAAAAACCTACTGGACTTGTAATCAATTTGAATTTTCATGAAAATGTACTTAGAAACAGTTACAGAGTCTGAAGGACCAAAGAATTATTAATGTGTGTATACAATTAAAAAGGGTAATTGAAGTAGCACTTAGATCCCGATTAACTTGTTTATTTAGTTCAAAGCCCTTAGACATAAATTTTGCAAGTTAATGATTAGATATAACTTGTCAGATTATGTTCAAGATTAAATTTATTCAAGGAAGTTGCAACCATTGTCTCATTTTTGCATTGTGTGCTTCGTGTTTGTTATGTTTGTTGTTTTGTTTGCTTGAGGACAAGCAAACGTTTACATGTAGAGATGTTGATAGTTGTCATTTGCATTATTTTTTGGGGTTTAATTTGTTAGTATGAATTTGAGTGTTGAGTGTGTATTTATGATTTGATTGTGTTAGTTTATGTGTTTAAATGCTTTTATGGGTTAGTATGAGTCTTCGAGCTTAATTATTATATTTTTGAGGTACCTTGATGTGTTTGTTAGTGTTTCAGGGTAAACGGCGAAGAACAGAGAAGTTGCGAAGAGTTTCGGGCCAAAAACATAGCCCACAGGCCACGATCGTGACAGAGAGGGACGAGCCAGGGCAGCCAAACCACGATTGTGCACTTTGGGCACGGTCATGACAGAGAGCTTAGATCTAGGCCACAATTATGCACTTTGGGCCACGATCATGATAGAAAGGTTTAGGCGCTGGCCACAATCGTGGTAGGCAAGGCCACAATTTGGCCTACGTCAGGCTGAACCAAAAACTCGAATTTTGCAAGATTTTTTGGACCGTTTCGACCCCGACTTTGACCTAGTGCATCCAAAGTATAAATACATCATTATGAGACAGATGCAGTGGGGAGAGTTTGAAAAAGAAAGCCTTCACGTCAGCCAACTCTGGAAAAACCTAGAGAGAAATCGAGAGATTGAGGAAGGAGACAAAGGAAGAGAAACACGGAGAAGAAGCTTGATGCTATGTACTTCCTTAAACAGGTGGTTTCTCGCTGTCGCTGCCTTCGTAATTCCATTCCCGACATATTTTTTGGTTATTTCAATTTTATTCGTGTATAGAATTGAAATAGGGGCTGAGAATAGGTTGTGTTGAATGTAAAGTTTTTATTTGTACTCACCTTTAGGATTTTGATTTTTAAGATTAATAAAATTTGATTGATTATGTTTTTTATTGATTTAATTGTGATTTAATTCTGCTCTTAATAACTTGGAAATAGACTGAGAGGGTGAGCTGAGTGAAAATAATCAAATTGGACTATGAGAGTTAGGTGATTTGATAGGTAAATAATTGAATCAAATCCGTATAATCGTGTAAGGAGAGATCGAGCATACGTTCTGGTAGGTTATTAGACAATTTAGAGCTAATTTAGGTTTTAGGATAATTGTGAATCGAGAGATCACAATTCCATAATTTAAATTAGGGATTATCAATTAGGGTTAAGAATTATAACTCGAGAGAGAGTAATTCACCTTAGGGCCATCTAGACCCATTAATTCGATAATTGCATAACTGATTAGGTTTTCGTTACTTTCGGATTAAAACCTCCTTTCTCTCACTTGATAGTTTATAGGTTGGTTTTGGGATTGGTTTGTGTGACTTATTATCTTGTTTAGATTTCTGCAATTCAATTCTTGAAATTAATTATTTGATTGGCTTATTTCTTCATTAGTTATTCATTTTGAATTATTATAGTTTAGTACGACCTTAGATTTTAGGACTAGCTTAGCCTCCTTGTGGGATCAATACCTTAGGTACTACGTAAACGACCCATGCGCTTATGGAATTTACCAAGGTTAATAAACATTAAAACTTAGCGTGTGTAACCTTGTGAACACTAAACTTATTCAAAATAATAAATAAACTTTAATGCTATAGATGTAGGATCTAAACTCATTCCAAGGGTTTCTTGTGCATATGTCCCCCTCAGCTTCAGATGCAAGAAGTTTAATATCAAAGTCACCTAAAATTATCCAAGGAGAGTTAATGAAGCCGTAGACATCCTTTAGAAAGTTCCACTAGCCATATCTATTAAAAGAAAATTTGGAAGCCTACATAAATGAGATCTATATTAAGCTAACCCAATTAGTCAACATACAAGTGGATGCATTGAACAAAATTTGAAGACACCATTGTTAGCATTTAGTGAGACCTAAACTAGTACACCAACTTCAACAACAACCGAAGGGGAGCACGACTTACATCTAAGGCCACAACAAGTATAGGGGACCACATCATACAATCATAAACAAATAAGCATAAGCTGAGGTAGATAATAAGCACACAAACAAGTAGATTTAGGAGACCAAAGAAAACATAAAAGGCAGACAACAATCACCTATCAAAGGAATAACACACAAGGAAGAAGAGGGAAGAAGCGTGAGATGAGGGATTGTGTGGGGAGAAGATAAGAGATTAGGGATTGGAGGATTTCCATCAGGGAATATCAATGGGAGATTAAAGATTAGGGAAGAAAAGCATGCTGCGTCTCCATGTCTGTGGATGACAGATTAGGGATTAGGGAAGAGGAAAACGGTGTGTGTGAGGGAGGAGGGGCTTTTACAAAATGGTGCGTGTCATAGCTATCCTAAAATGCTGCATCTGAGGGAAAGGGGGATGTTGTGTTTCATCCGTAGATGTGGGATCCACCTCCATGCCCATATCAACATTAGGTGGGTCCCACATCCAATGAAAATTAAAAAAATTTCCATGTCAACGGGTGACTGACAATCTCCTTACAACATCAATGCTCATGGTTCAATCTGAACGTTTTCCACAACTTGGGGTCTAATTTGAACGTTTGATAAACTTTAAGATTCAATTTGAACACTTCGAAATGTTAGGGTCTATTTTGTATATCCGTGAAAACATTAAGGCCTAATTGGCCCTTCTAGCCCTATTATATATAAGCTTTTAGTTAGTGGGTTTGCCAACATGTTGCTCGAAGCCATGTGCTCACTAGTGATGAGAGATTTTATAACTTTCTCTTTAACAAAGTAGAACTTAATTTTAATATGCTTCGAGTGAGAATTGTTCCTAGTTTTTCGAGAGAAAGACAAAATTATAGAATTATCACAATGTAGTTTTAACAACCTTAAAATGGAGTCTATAACTCCTAATGCTAAAATGATGTTTCACATCCATATTGCATAACAAGTAGCTTTATAAATGCCACATCCTCTTCCTTTATGGTTGAAGAAGCTGTAAGCGTCTGCTTGTCACTTTTTTCGTAAAGTAGTTAAGCATATTAAAATGGCCCAAGCTTGGCCAAGTGTAGCCTAAAGTCAATAAGCATAACCTAGGTTAACTAGGCTTAACTTGAGTGAATTGAATTTCAAGTCAGGTTTGAATTTTTTTAATTTTTAAGCTTTGAGTTGGGCTCAAGTTTAGACTCAGGCTTTACAGCCCAACTCGACTTAAAGTCCAACTTATATATTAAGTTAGTTGGGGTTTAGTCACTTCTTTTTCTGGTCTCTGCCACAAATGTTCCTTGCATATTTTCTCATTCTCTCTATTAAGATGTTCTTTTCTTCTCTCTGCCACTTGTTTGGTTTCCGTACAACATTATAAATAAACCATCCAATTGTCATTTGGACTTCCATTGTTGATTTACTTATTTCTTCTTTATTTATGTTAGACATTTGCTCCACTTTAGTTGTCTCTGCTGACTACTATTACTAACTCTAAGTAGAATTTGGTTCAAGCATAACTACAAATCATTATTAGGGTTATGGTGCATCATATAATGGAGTTAATATTACATTCCTTAGCATTAGTGTCAAATGAAACTAGCTTGAACTTTAGTTACCAATGATCTCATTAGTATTCTCAATCAGGTCCCTCTAAAAGTTACTATGCTTATCTTTAGGGGGTTACTGAAACATTATATAAAGTTACATCGAGAGTTTGTAAATTTTATATAAGAATTTTAGGACTTTGACATTGGATATTTCGAAGTAGGACTAGATGATGATTAACATCAATTAAAGGAGTCAAAGCTTTGATGGATTGAGTCAGGCTAGGTTAGAAATAAAGGTAGTTCATGTTTTATATAGGCTTCAAACCACTTAAACCCCAATCAAGTTTGAGCTCAAAGGATATGAGCCAAGCCTAATCAGGTCCATCCCAAATTGAGTTCAAGCTGGCTATAAGGGGATTTGGAATGGTTTAGGAAAACCTTAGGTTTGACTCGAATTTTTTTATCATCGACACTATAAACAACTCTTCCCATCATTATAAAGATATACCATAATTAAATTTTTATCATCCAACAGCCTATATGATTAGAGTCAATAAAACCAAGTACTTCAAGAGTGTTGGTAAGCCGATACGTTAACATGAAATCCTTGGTACCTTAAGGATACCTTAAAATTTTCTTAACCATTTTCTAATAAACACCAACCATAAAGGTAATATCAAGATATATGCATACTTAAGCATACATTAGGTTGCTACTAACAAAAGTATAATGAACTACTTTCATTTTATATCCTTTAACATCATAACCCTTAGAGAAATCATGACCATTTATAGCTAGAGTCTTTATAAAAGGACAAGATTGTATAATAAACCTTTTTAAGATACAACTAATGGACTTACATTGAAATAATCTGGGAATAACATTAGGCATATCATGAAGAATTTGTATATCCATAATATATGATGCCATAATAAGGTCTTTCATGTTAAAATACTGTAAACTATAGTTGTTTTATCTCAAGCAACATATCAATGTCATTGGTAGCGAGAAAGACATCATCATATAAAACTAAAAATATATAATTGCTCCTACTAACTTCATGCATATACATTGATCAACAACTTTCTCTTAGAATTATTAGTGGTGACAGTTTCATCAATCTTAAGACACCATTACCTCGAAGCTTGTTTTAACATGGATTGAATTTTAGAGCTCACAAACCATATTTTCTTTCACAACTACCTCAAAACTAGTTGGATGAACCATATAGATATCTTTACTTAATTCTCTATTTAAGAAAGTTGTTCTTGAATCCATTTGATGCACTTTATTTTGCCAAATATATTTCATTTCATCATTCATAGAATATATCCAAAATTATATTAAGGACAAAAAA
Source organism: Erythroxylum baracoense (assembly GCA_025629805.1). Taxonomy (NCBI): domain Eukaryota; kingdom Viridiplantae; phylum Streptophyta; class Magnoliopsida; order Malpighiales; family Erythroxylaceae; genus Erythroxylum; species Erythroxylum baracoense. The sequence continues at coordinate 20,803,848 of JAOTAY010000006.1, forward strand.
TGGCTCATTATGGGTAGTCGAATCTGAAGTATCACTAATGTCATACTTATGCTTTTACAAATATACAAAAAGTCATAAGAGATTACAGGTTTACAAACCGTTTTTAATCTTCTTAAAAGCACATCTTCTAAACTACATTTGAAGCCTCATATTCTATTTATTAAATGGGTTAATCATGAATAGATATCATATACAAGTGAACCATAGGCCCTACTATTAAAAAAATGATAAAAATAGGAATAGGTGTTCACTGAACACTTTTTTTCTAAGTCATTAATTTGTATCAATATTATCCTCAAAATATATATCTCGATTTGATTTAATAAAATTGGTAGTATATAATGGATAGTAGAACTTAAACCCACCCCTTGATCCTATACAATAATCAATAAAATAGTCATTAACGATTTTAGAATTAAGTTTCTTAGATTGCAGATTATTAGGTGCCATTTCCACTTTACAACCTCAAACATAAAAGTGACATAAATTTAGTTTCGTTTGCAAACATATCTTATAAGGATTTATGGGAACATACTTATTAGGCACCTAATTTAGAATATAAATTGCAGTTCTCAAAGCATCACCCCATAGGAATTCTGACAATAAAGAGCTTGCCAATATATATTGCACTATGGTAATAAAGGTGCAATTTTTCCTTTCTGTAATTTCATTCACTGAGTTATACCAATCTCCGTGTAATAAGCATTAATGCCATATCACTATATGCAAATGGTCCAGGATTACATCTCATTATTTCATATCTCTTATAACACTCACCATCTCTATTAAAATAAACCACTTTAATCTTTTTCTCTTAATGAAAATTCTGACAACAACTAGTTCTGTCTAAAATAAATATAGAAAAAAATTTTCTTTTAATTTCTCTTATAATTATGTTGCCTAATCCCACTAACACCATCATTAATAGTAGAACATAGAGTGTTTAAAAGTTCATTATTCTCATTTCTAAAGATGTTCTGATATTTCTTATTATTAGTTTCAAGAAAATCACAACATTCTTTGTCTTTAGAATGTTATCACACATTGAGTCCTCAATATGATACCTCATTATCATCAAGTAGCATTGGCTTAAGTGCTCCTAATCATCATAAAGCTTCTTGTCTCTACTATAGTTCTCAACATGCAGGCTTTAAGGATGAAACTTTGAAACCCAATACACTTAATTTGTGTAATCAAGCCCTAAAGAAGCTAAAACCATATTAAGGGTAGAAAATTAATCCAATAATTATATTAAATCATAAACTAAAGTTATAGAAAAAATCTTGACCCATCGTTATAAAGAATTAGAACCAATTCTACAAGATGATTTAAACACCACAAGTAAATAACTTAACAAAATTATATATTTATTTAGTGAACCAAGAAGAAAAACTATCACGATTGTATTAATGATCAAAGATGTTACCAACTAAAAAGAAATAACCCTTTAAATAATAAAACAAAAAATATGGTTTCTAAACTTAAATAAAAACTAGGGCTTTGATTGGGCACAGTCTTGGCTATAATCATAGGCTAAGCTATGTTAACTACATACATTAAGCCCAATCTAAGACATGCTCATGTTTGAGATTATGGATCCTTTTATATCTTTAAGAATTTGGTATGGGTCGAGATACAAATATAACTAGAGACCATAGATCTTATTATAATTTTGAGAAATAGTACATAATTTGGGTCACATCCATGATAAAGATCATGCTCAAAAATAAGATGCCCAATAATTTACTCAGGATGATACATAACTATTTAAGAGGCCTTGTTCACATCCTAGTCTTCTCGAACTTTAACTCAAATCAAGATAACCAATGCTCACTTTTCAATTTAGCTTAATTCTACACATGTAGCTAGTTCTCTCAAGACCCCATTAATCATATCTTAAAGACTTGATTCTTAAGAGATTTAAGGCAACTTGATTCTTATCTAATTGGTTTAGCAAGAGAGTCTTTTCTCAAGGCCAAGTCTAACTTCAACTTAATAGATTCAACTCGTTGTTTCTGATTAGTCCCATTTAACTTCAAAATGGCAGAAAATTATGAAATGCTCAAAGATAAACAAAAATCACAAAAGCAATATTAATCCGCATGTAACACAAGATTAAGTTATTCGATCTTTCTTTAATTTTCTTAAATGAACCAAAAAAGTAATCATTGAATGTTGTGGTTTGTTAAGTATAAAAAATGGACTCATTCACAAGTAAGAGTAATACATTAAATATTATAACCAAATGTAATAATTAGCTATTGATGGGATGGTAAAATTATGTCATTTTTATGATATTTATTGGATTCTATTCACCAATCTAATTATCCTACCAAACAATAAACTCAACCATAGGATAATTTCATTACCTGTAAGGATCTTACCCAAAAAAAATCAATACTAAGAGAAAATAATATTGGCAGAAGATATCTGAATACCTAGACTTATGAGAGATAGCTCATATGTACACAATATCCAATTTTATCCAAAATATGATAATAAAAATTAACATAACTAAATGCTGATTTAAACAAATGATTAGTGATTTTATATAAATGCTGATTTAAACAAATGATTAGTGATTTTATATAAATTTTACTCATCCTCCAAAAAATAAGTAATTTATCACATTAATTTGAACGAAAAAAACTACCCAAAAGGATGTCAAAGAGCAAAAAGTTTTGGCTATTATTATAGATTCAAAAAACTTAAATATTTTAGTCATTTTGTTCAGATACCTTGCTTAAAACACATATATACACTTGTATAAATGATACAAGAGGTGTTTATACCCCCAAAACAATATTGCAATTGTTTAACTGAGGTTTCCTAAAATTAGGTGTAATATCTAATGACAAGCTCAAGGGAAGAATGCAAAAATATTTGAAAAAAGAGTAAGAGACAAAAATAACTTCAAAACTTATGAATGATGCTCTTATACCAAATGCTAGATTCCATGCAAAAAAATAGAGTACTGAATGCATAATATCAAAGATTTAACCCACACAATCTAATATTCAATGCCACTACAAGCCAATATAACTTCCATAGTTTTGAAGTAGGTATATACAATAAGATTAGAAAGATTACCACCTAAAGATGTTGAAAATTGATTTTAAGTCATTAATTCTCTATAAATTGTTGTAAGAGAATAATTAACATATAAAGAGGAAAATTAGGGGCTTTGAAACCTATTTACCAATTTCTTTCATCAATTAAGTTAATATACATTTTATGGTAGGCACAGGCCAGTAGATAGGCTTGGATAAAATTAAAGAATAGGCATAACTACACATAACATAGTTAATATAATGTCTATCCCATAAATGACCAAAATGCCACATGCACGTAATTAAGATATTAATTGTCATTATATTATAGTAGTCGTATTAACTAATTTAGCAACTCTAACTCATTGTCAACCCAACCAAACCTTGTTAGAAATATATGATTTTGCCGTACCACTCTCATGATTGATGTGGCTCATTGCTTATCTCGTTAGGAAAATCAAACTTTTGACATACTTTTTTTTGACTAAAAATAGTAGCAATGCCTTTATGTAACGTTAACTACAGAAATTTACAAAATATGAGAACTTATGTAAGATGGAGACCTCGAGAATAAATTAATATAGTGCAATTTGTAAGGTAAAACAATAATAAAAGTAGGGAGAAGGTATGTTTTAACCCTTAACGCTTTTATTAAAATTTAAGTTAGACTATAGAATTTATCAAAATACAAAAATAAAACTAATATTTGAAATTTTGTATAATATAACCCCCAAACTGACAAAACCCTTTATCAAGGTTCCGTCATTTATCTAACTTGGTAATTTTCTAACTTAGGGGCTCACGTTAAATACGTATGCAGTTTCCATGGACCCTATGTAATGAAACCCTAATTGGATTTAGGATGTAAGGTTTCAAAAAGACTAAATCCATAAAAACACAAATTAGTAATACATGTTGTGTATGGATACTTTTGGGATTTTGTTTCCAATTTGACATCCATTCCTTTCCATGGTAATGGGAAGCTTGACGTTTCATAGTCTTCATCCAATTTTCAACTGTGTTCTTAAGATTTTTTTTGGATAATTAGCTTTCTTGGCAATCTCAAAATTTTTTATAATAGATGGGTTTTTAATAGTTTCTAATTATAAAAGTTGATTTACAGTTATGTTCCCACCGTAAGTATGCAAATCATTCCTTGAAGAGAAAGGCAAACTTACGAAAATTTTAGTAACTATGTCATTGCCTTCATGTTGCCAATAACTAGCATTACCACCAAAATCAAGTATAATAGCAACCACAATGACAAATAATTGTACCATTGGAGTAAATTTGATGATTATGGAGTTATAGAATAGTGAACTCCTTGAAAAAAGTACTCAAGAAAAGATGATCAAGGAAAGAATAAGTGAGAAATATGCTTTGATAAATTCAAAGTCGTAAGCTTAAAATATGTAATAAATGCAAAATTTAACAAGATTTAAAGGATGAGAGACCTTTATAATCATTTCTAAGACCTCCAATTAAGTATGAAAAATGGAAAATGAAAAGTATTTAAAATGCAATGTGACAATACATACATGATGAACTTATGCAGATATGAAGAAACAAAAACATCAACAAGTCAAATATCTAGATGCAAGTTTTAATATTCCCAAATAAAGCAATTGAGTGTACTTAAAAAAGTTCTTTAGAAAAATTTATATTATGTTGCACACTAGCAGTCAACCAACCTTGCAAACAAAGGGTACTTTGGAGATGACGATAAGAGACTTCAACCTATTATTGTATAATAATGAACTTTAATGATTGTGGAGATTTTGTTAATGGTAGAATCATTTGCCATAACGGTTGGTAATCTGCTTGACGCTAGTGACAATGGTATTTGCTAGTAGTGTATGGATGACAACATGGTTCATAAGTTAGGGTTACAAGTGGCTTTCAAAATGTTGGATGGTTAGAGTTTAATCAGAGTGGATGGGATTTTTATATGATGAAGACAAAGGTTGTTTAAAAATAGGGTTTGTTATGATTTAATATATTTATTATTAAAATTAATAAAAATTTATGATTAATTGAAGTGAGTGAGCCTTATAGTGCCACGTGGTACTATGGGACATATATAGATAATAAAGATAAAAAAAATATGTGTTATGTTAGCATTAATATAACACTTAATTAACAAAAAGACAAGGGGATCAAATTGGACCTTAACTTTTTTTATCAAAATTTAATTTAAACTCAAATGAAAAAAGGGCATATTTATCCCTAACGTTTAGATCCGTTGACAAATTTAACCCAAACGGTTCAGAGAGTGCAAATTAAACCCTATCATTTGACAAACGTTTAGATTCAATGTTAAGTTAAGAGAGAAGCTAATAGTAATGGGACGCTGTTAGTTTTACGCTAGGTCAGTAATGACCTAGCATATATTTTATATTTTAAGGTTGATGTGGGTCCCACATAGCCACTAGATCTGACGTGGCAATATGAGCCCCATATACTTAAATTAAAAAAATTTTAAAAATAAATATTAAAATATGAGACCCATTAATATAACTTAACCCTAATTTTTGTTAAACTAACAAAAAATTTAAACCTAACCAAACTATTTAATTAAACTATTAATAGAAGCATGTGAAACAAATCCCTATCAGAAGCATATGTCATGCAAATCCCTAAATTAGTTCCTAAAATCCCTAACTCATTTACCTTCGTGGGTTCATCTTTGATGGTGGAATCCTAATCTAGAAAATGTCCTTCCATTTTGAAGTGTTTACAATCTATATCATGTCATAACCCTCATTCATCGTCCTTCATCATTATCACCCATCACTGTCGTTGCAAAATGTGATAAGGCAAATTGTTTTGCTTCTTTTTGCTTAGGCTTTGTTTGTTTAAAGATTTAAAAAAAAGGGATGTCATGAAATGGAGGAATATTGTGGAATCTGGTGTTGAGTTGCTTAGTTCGATAGAGGGAGTTATGGAAACAATTATGTGACAAAAAGATTCATTTAGTTCTTATACTTCCAATTTCTCTTATCATCTTTCGTGAGGTAGCTATTTTTTTGCATTGACTATTGATTGATGTGAGGTTTTAAAGCCATATATGCTTCATTATCAACCATTATCACTTGCATCTTTTTAAGTTGCCAACAAATTCTATTTCAGTGGAGATGGATCTTAGTTGGACCTAATCAAATTGCTCATTATAGTTTTTAAGAATTCAGTTTCTTTTACTAATCACGAGCCAAACTTTTACAGTTGGGATATTTGTTTTGTATAATTTTGGGTCTACTTAATGTCACAAATATGAAACGCAGAAACTCTTATTATTTAGACAATAATGAATAGAATAATGGCTTATAAAGAGCATCATGATCATTTTTCAATATATACATGCATTGATTTTCACTGTAAACATCTTTAAGACTAAGAGAACATAATATTGATCTATTAAACTAAAAAGCTTTGCACATGAGCTTAGAACAGGAAGCATTCTCAATTTTTTCTCTATTATTAGTGCAATGCTATATTCAAACCATATCATCCAATTTGCAAAGCATGTTTTCTCAAATTTTATCATACCTGGCCCACAATATTCTGAGTATTGTCTTTTTATCTTTGATTTTTCAAGCTGATTGTTTTATATGAAATCATGTCAAATGCATTGTTGGTCATGGCGACACTAAAATAAACTATATACTTTCATGAACATTACTTGCTTTGGGTGACTATAATATTATAAGTCTAATGTAAGATCATTTGAAACTATTATTTTATTTAAGTGAATGGAACTTGGAAACTACACATTAAGTTTGTTTGCAAGTGCATTATGAAATGGTCCAGTATTCTTGATGGAAATAAAAACAAATCGATCCATTCCATTAGAGAATTTCAAATGGTTATGTGATAGCATGTAAACTTGGTGGATTCTTAATTGGTCCCACAATGTGTTGCCTTTAGCTTGGTATACAACAGAGCTCCTCACTCACATCGTATGCTCTGTTTCACCCATTCTTAAACTAGTAATATTATTCTCTAATCTCATATCCTTCTGTTCTTAACTTATCCATTTAGTTTATTGTTATTTTAAAGATACATTTATCAACTAATCCAATATGAGGCGAACTATCCATTAACATATTTTTTCTTTAGTAAGTGATTCAATAGTTAAGGCTTCTTATTACAGGAACCTGAAAATCGTATTTAACATATCATATTCTTTTCTTAATAACAAGCTATTGTATAATATATAATATCATGTGAACAAAAGAAGAATAAGAGAGTACCCACTTACAGATGCTTTAATAAGTTCTGTTTAAATAGTAAGTATGTAATTAACGAGCATGCATGACTCTTTATACATGTCATAAATGATTGTCAATCAATATCAACACATCAATACTTAAATAACTAATTGAAGTTGATAAGTGTTTCCAATAACCTTAGTTGGTGGGTGTGATATTGAAGAGGCTTGCTTGATGCTATTTGGAAAAGTTAGGATTTATATTTGACCTAGTTGGTAAAGTTAGGATTTATATTTATCTTATTTTGGAAATACTTGACATAATTGCATAACTATAATTTCATCACCTAGCAAAGATTATCTTATAATTGGCATTGATTGTTTTGAATTTACATTATGATTTTCTTTAGTATGTAAATGGAATCATCATCATTGACTAAAACAACAGTAATTTCAAATTTAGAAAGTATGGTTTGCTATTGTGGGTTAAAGGCCCCATTAAGGACTTCATGGAGTGATCATAATCTTTGTTGGAGATTTCATAGATGCCCCAATTATCTGGTGAGAATTTATTTTATTTAATTAAAAACTTGTGTTAAAGTTTATTTAATGAAATTAAATATTTCAGGTTGGGAGATGCAACTTTTTCAAATGGTACGATGAAAAATTAACAGATCAAGTTATTGAAGTGATTCAAAAATTAAGGATAGAATTATCAATGTTAAAAAAGGAAATTGAAACAAGCACAACTAAGGAATTTGAAGAACAAATGAAACTTATGAAGGATGACATAAATTTGTTGAGAAAAGTAAGATTTGTTGTGGTTCTAATACTTTTTATTTGTATATATGTTAAGGGGATGTTGTATTAAATTTCTATATGTTAAGGGTATATTGTAGTGAATTTCAACTATGTAATGGTTAAATTTAATTTCAAGTTTGTTTTGATTTGAAAAAACTGGTTTCTGAATTATATTTATATATGAATTATTTAATGCATATATAACTATGTATTATACGACTAAATTTATTTCATATATCAAGTAATGGTTAATCAAGAAAAAATAACACTACTACATAAAACCAATAGACACTAAATAATTCAGCCTATATAAATTAAAGGAAAATTGTAATATTTACATTATGTAAATTGTAATCAAACTGAATAACAATATTACATTAATCAACATTGTAATATTTACATTGTGTTTATACAACAAAAAAAATTCACCATTATCAAAAGCACATACATCTAAAAGCCACATATCAAAATATCAAAAAGTTAGAATATGTTGTGTTTATACAATGTAAACATTTCTCACCATTATCAGTAGCAAATATATGCAAATTTCAATGGGACAAGTATCAAAATATTAAAAATTTAAAGACATCGCTAATCAATGTTTGCCTCATTTGTACTTGACTACAAAAGTTCAAGTTGTGATGATTGTGTCAATGAGGTTCTCCTTTTGATTTCTTCAGCTTGTAATTGTTGTGAAGTAATATTATAACGTCCTCTAAACCGTAAGTCCCTTATTTCTAATGATAATTTTAATGTGAGTGGATTAACATCTCCAAACATTTTTTATTGACATGTCCAGATGTACCATCCTAGAAAATTGACGATAAAGTATTAGAAACACACTTTTTAATTATTTCAATTAAGACAAAATGATAAACAACACATTCCTTGCAATATTACTTTGTTGACTCAGTATAGCATCCTATATTTTGGTTGATGAACTATTTTGTAATGAAAACAACTTTGTCAACCATTAAACCTAATAATAATTAATATAAAACTGAAAAGTTGCATACTTGTGAAATTGTCAATGTTCTAACCTGATTAAGATAATGATAAACATTAGTTACTATATGTTTATATAATCGTATTCATATGATTAAAGTATGGTATACACACATGTGAAGAAGTCTCAGTGTGTTGAGATGTCCTTTTTGCATTTTCTGGAGTTATGACTGGAATTACCACATTTTTGACATCTCCACACTTATCCTTTATAAGACAATTTGTTTGGATTTTTTATTTTCATTGGCTCATTTTGCTATTTCCTTCTTAATATTTTGGGTCTAACAAGTATAACTCTTTTAGCTATAGGAGGTATCACCTCTCTATCACTTGAAGGCCAAAAAATTTCACCTCTAATTTGTTATAATACATATTTATACAAACTCATGAACCAAACCTTCCTATAGTATGAATCAATAAATACCTTAACCTTTTTTTTGAGTGACGGATTGTACTAATTGCATATTGACGTGGTGTCCAAATAGTCCTATTCTCTACAACTACATGTTTGTTGTCTTCCAATCCTCATAGTATGCTTCCCATCACCCTTTGAAACTTTGTAAGAACCATCTCCATTCTATACAATTCTCCAATGTATTGCTTCTTTTTTGTTCTTCTCCAACTTTTTCACTATAGTTGGTGCAATATCTAACTTCTACCCATCTAGAAAATGTCTCTTATATACATGCCTCTTCATCACCATTATTTTAATTATCTCAGGTATTTTAATCACTGGTCTGTCCCTTGCTAGTAGGATCCACCTATTAAAAATTCCATTCATTCAAAGGATTGGTAACATCTTGCCCACCTCTCTTTAGGATATTCAAGTAAAAATGAAGGACATTCAAGGCTTATTTTGTAAAGCCTCTTCAATTGCTTGTTGAAATCTTCAACATAGGATGACCGTGCACAATTTCAGAACTGCTTCCTGAGGTCATTTCTCTTCTAATTGGCATGTCAATTATGATATATATGTCTAACACATATTTGGTGAATTGCATTTGGAAAATTCTCCTCTCTCTGACTAATCCCTAAATAAAATTAAAAATATATTAGTTAATATTTCATATAATGATTTCAATTGTTATTATATTAATATGAACATACCTTCTCCATATTAGATATGACCGTAAGTCCTTCACCATCTTCCAATACCAAATGAGATGCTAAAAAATTCATGAATCAAGTCCATGAATATGTGCTTTCTACCTTTACAACTACCCAGGCAAATGAATACATTCCTCCATCATCATCCTTATCAATTACACTTAACAACTAGCCTTAGAATTATGTATTTAGGAAGCATCCATCAATCCCAAAGATTGGTCTTAATTGCTTCCATCCTCTTTTCATAGTATTAAAACAAATGTATAATCTTTTAAACTACAACAAAATATAATGAAGTATTAATATAATCTATAATATAACATAATGAAATATTAATACATTAATGAAATTTTCATTTAAAATTACCTGTAGCAATGTACTCTCTTGATTCCTCAATAATTGTAACCCTATTGTTGATCTAGGATTGTTTATCTTCAACTCATGAAACATTACAACTTCACATATTCATTAATATAATATGTTGCTTTCTCTTTCCTCAATCTCTTCTTTACTCTTTTACGTATGCTTGAATTAACAAAAATACTTATTTTTTCTCTACATTCTTTGACCTTTTTTTTGGTTCAGATACTAGGCTTTTCTAGAATTCTATCAATGAAACGTCTCATTAAGAATTTGGAAAAAAAACTATTTTGGTTTGTCTATTGGGAAACAACCTTGACCAGGATTATATGTTTTAACTCTGAAACATCTCTCGTTCTTATCATATCTGGTATGCAAAACCCATAGACATCCATCAATACACCTAACCCTAATTTGATTATACTCAAATTTTTTTAACCTAACATTATATCCGGTAACAACATCTTTAAATTCTTTCACAGTTCCAAACTCCATTATCAATCTCCACTCATCTATCACATCTGTAGGATTATACTTAACATTTGAACCGGGTTTATGCAAAGCTTCACCTACCTCCTCTCATTGGATATTCATTAGTACTAATAACACTGCCACAATCTATTGATTCAATTTCAACTATTTGATGGTCATCTGGAATGTCTACATAGAAGTCTATTTGAAAATGTGATCCTTATTCCTTTATATTCTCATCCATATATGCACCTTGTTCCTCCAAATTTTCATTCATATATAGACTTTATTTCCCCAAATTTTCATTCACATGTACACATTATTCCTACACATTCCCATGTGACCTTGGTTCCTCCATATTTACACTCTATTCATCATCATCATGGTCCTCTCTCCAGTTATATGTAATATGTTAGGAGCATGGAAAGGTGGATTTAAATGATGAGTTACATGTATGTCAGCAATCTCATGTATTTGCATAAGGTTTGCTAGCCTAATATAACTTTAGTTTGACTCTATAACTCTAAGTGACTTTTGAAAGTTAAAACCAGGTACTTTATAATATGCCTTGTTAATTTGATTATATCCTAACTTCTTCCCCATCTTATATATTTATCTCTTACTAATATAGTTGATGTTAACATTCTCAAATGTAGTAATATCCCCACCAACATATCTAAATTTAGAATTTAACATGAAATATCCACCATAAAAAAACCTTATACTTCCATATTAAGCCATAAACTTGTAAAGTAAGATTAAAAAATAATTTCATCCACAATAAACTAGAGCATAAAAAGATATTCACAAGAAAATTCAAATCATAAAGAGTAAGGCACAATGTTTAAGAAACAATCAACAAGTTTGACTTATATAAATTCTAAACATTAATTCAATTTTCAGATTAAAAAAATCAATTTGAATTCAATACTAGCGAGTGGAACAAAGACTACATCTAAACCTTAATCTATTAATTTTGATCATATAGAACAAAGTCTAAATAGAACAAAATTTGATAATGTAGAAGAAAGACTATGCCTAAACCTTAATCTGCTAATTCTGATCATGTTGAACAAAGACTATATAGAACAATATTTGATCATGTAGGACAATATTTGATTATATAGAAACTCTAGAAATTATTAGTCCCCAATATGAAAATTAAGGTTCCCTTCTAAATTATAGAAATTAAATAAATAATTAGTCTATAACTCCCCCACCTTATCACCAGCTTTAACATTTATAGTCATCATCGTTGGCAATAAAGATGTGTAAAAAGTTTAGGTTTTAAGACAAGAACACTCGTTGAATTTTCAAAGCCAAAGTAAACACACTTCTTAACAATATTATTCCCAATGTAAGAAATAATAGAATTATAACTCTCTTCCACTCTCTTGATAACAAAACCATCTTTCTGTACATTCAACAATCTAACAAAGATTGATTGAAGGTTTTCTTTTCTTCATCTTTTGAACAATTAGGACACAAGCACTTTTCTGACATTTGAAACCGTGCATTTAAGCTCAAATGAGAGAAGGGATGAAATGTTTATATTTTCTTGATTATAGAAGAGAAAGAAAGAAAAAGAATAAATTTATAAACACTTTGGTAAATTGGAAGATAGAGAGAGAGGTGCACAACGAACAAGATACCTATTAGAGATTTGGTATATCTAACATAGTGTAAAAACTAAACGGAACAAAATTTAGTCATATAGAATAAAGACTATATCTAAACCTTAATCTACTAATTTTAATCATATTGAACAAAAACTACATAGAATAATATTTGATCATGTAGAACAAAGATCATCCTCTCCTATTAAGGTATTAAGTCAGAGCAGCAAAGGAAAATTGGAACAACAAGGGAAGCAGCAAAAGGAAATTAGACCAAATCAATGGATACAAAAAAAAGGGAAATGCAGTAGCAAAGTCATCTTTTGTTTTGGCTTCATTCTTAAAAGTGTTATTTTGTCATATACATAAGCCTAATAACATAAATATTCAGACAGGACAGTATGAGAGATAAGCCAAAACGCATATGTCCCTACATTGGATTGCCTCCCATATGCAATCCACAAAAAGAAATGCAACTAAAAGACAAGACAAAATCTAATAGACAAAAGTAGATATGATCATTGAACCAACCAAAAGTATAAATAATTATTGAAGCAAGCAAAACCACACACATAAGGAAAGTGAAGCAAACGTGAATAATAAACAATAACGAATACACAGGAAAGAAACAACAATAAACATACAAAAAAATTAAGTAATCAAAAGCACATACAGATAGGTGGACACAAACATGAAGCGATAAAAATTGAAACAACTCTTTACCATAGTAAACTCAAGATGTTGTAAAGTGGAAAATGATAAGGACTTTAACTATGACCATTGATGGATAAACATTGTAAATTTCAAGATGGTGACGACTTCGTCAGTGACCAATAACGAATATCGTAGGATGATTAGTGAGGGTGAGGAAGAATAGTATCGATGGTGAAAATTGATTTTTTTAACAAATTTTTCACGACACATGTTTTTATTAATAAGTTAATTAATTAGTTTAATTATTAAAATAATTAGTTAGATTAATAGGTTAATTGGTTAAGTTAATTTGTTAGGTTAACAAAATTTAGAGTTAAATTATATGTTAAGTTAATAGGTAATTAGTTAAGTTAATTTGTTAGGTTAACAAAAATTAGGGTTAAATTATTTGAGTGGGTCCTATATTTTTAAATATTAATTTAATTTAAAATTTTAATTAAGTACACGAGTCTCACACTGCCATGTCAGATCTAAGTAGCTATATGGCACCTACATTAACCCTAAAATATAATAACTATATGTTAGGTCATCGCTGACCTGGTGAAAAACTGACAGCGATACATTACTGTCACTTTCTTTTTTAACTTAGGAATGAATTTAAACATTTATCAAAAGATAGGGGTTAATTTGTACTCTTTGAAACTTATGATTAAATTTGTTAGCAATGTAAACAAATGAGGGCTGCCCTAATGTATAAGACTCCCCATTTTGCAAGGATTAAGGGAAGGTCATCAATTATACGCAATCTTCCCTTTGTAATTAGAAGTAAACATGCCCTTTTTGCCCGTTTAAATAGAACATTAACGTTTCACAAATCTTTAATTTAAACCTTAACTTTTTGTTAGCCTTTCATTACAAAAAAACATATATTTAATATTTTTTGGGTCTTTTTGTCAGAGAGGAAGATAATTAAAGAAGAAACTAAAAGAAGAGACCTTTGTGACCCTGAATATATAAGCCTTCTAAAAAAGTTACGTAAGTATTCAAATTTGGAGGTGGGCCATTGTAAAACATGTTCTCAAACACTTCTTATGCATTGTGGATTCTTGTTTCTTGGCATAAGCCTCTTATGATTATATTGGATGTAACAATGCATGGACAGTTAGAGGGTGAGCTGACCATAAAGTCACAGATTAAGTTATGCACTACAAGAAAAGTAGGAATTAACGACGAAAAATTACCAGTGGAAACTAAATCGTTGCAAACTATCGACGGAAAATTAATTTCCATCAGTAACATTGACAGAAAAATTTTGTTTAGCGAAGGTAGTAATATCCGTCAGTGAATATGGAGGGAAATCATCCTAATAAAATTTGTGACGGACTTTAGCAATGGTATAACATGGCCGTCGGTAAAGAAGACGGGAATTTTTCAGTTTACGGATGAAAATTTGTTCGTCGGTAAATATAGAGGGAAATCATCCCGGTAAAATTTGCGACTAACTTTAGCGATGGTATAACGTGTTCGTCAGTAAAGAAGGAGGGAATTTTTTGAGTTTACTGACGAAAATGTATCCGTCGATAAATGTCGTCGGTAAACTCAAAACGTAGATGTCATCATCTGCTTCGACTTTAGCATTTTAAAGTAAATTAAAATGATTTCGTTTGGTTTAACACCAAACGACGTTGTTTTCTTTTACATTTAACAGACTCAAAGTAACCCTCTTCCATCTTCCCCCCAACCTACGTCTTCTTCAATTTTCTTCTCTCCCACAGTCGTCTGTGATTTTCTTCTCTCCGTCCATCTCTCCTCTTCATCTGTTTCTCTGTCGTGTCTTCGGCCACTGTCATCATGTCTTCAGTGGAGAAATTTTTATAGCCATGGTCATGTGTTGTTTCATATATTGGAAGAAAGTTAATTTGGGTATTTCATTACTTTCGTTTATTTGTGTATTATGTGATTGAAAAACAATTTTAAGGTATAAATGTTAATGATAGAAGGGGACAAAAGTCACAAGACGTGATTTTGGTTCAGATGTTGGGATAAATTTCTGATGCTTGTAAAGTGTTTGATGAAATGTCTATTCTTTGAAAAAATAATTTTAGTTCTTTAAATAAAGTATAGGGTTAAAGAGTAATGCTTTTTTATCTTTTGTTAACTTAAGAAATATTATATGTTTTAATTTTGTAATTCATAGACTTAAATTTGTATATCAACACAACCGATTTTTAATACATTACAAGTTGCATTGTTTGTTGTTGGGAAAATTATATTGAAAACCCTCAATGTATTTTAATTAAAAACACAGAACATTGTTGGTGATATTAATGCATTGAGGTAAGTTAATTTACAAATTGAGAATATTTTAGGGTTTTTGTTTTTGTTTTCGTTCTCATTGTCTTGTTTTGTAAGTACTTGGAGGAACCATTTTGTGGAGCACAATTGAAGTAAGATATTAAAACCAAGAAATTTTCAAGTTATACTCTGTCCCCCTTCAATCATGTATTAACGATATGAAACATAAAAGAAAGAGATCGCAACGTATAATGTGACTTTTAATGAGTGATAATGAAAATGTGAGTTGAGTTAATTGTTGATGACTTTAGCATATTGTAATAAGTTAATTTATGAATTACTTACAAT
>JAOTAY010000006.1:20819861-20844092 GCA_025629805.1 Erythroxylum baracoense
AAAGGTGTAGAATTTTCACAGATCATAAGAGTCTGAAGTATCTGCTTACCCAGAAGGAACTCAATCTGAGACAACGAAGTTGGTTAAAATTATTTAAAGACTATGATTGTATTGTGGACTACCATTCAGGAAAGGCTAATGTTGTAACTGATGCCTTGAGATGAAAGACCATCTCAGCATTATCACTTAAGCAGAATGGATGGAAACTAGGATCTGATGGAGCTTTGATAGCTCAGTTGAAAGTAAGGCCTATCTTAAGACAAGAAATTTGTGATGCTCAGAGAGCTAATAATAAGTTACAACTTCTTATCTTGACTACTCAGGAAGGTAAACAGTCTGATTTTTCTATACAAGGAGATGGTGAACTGTATTATAAAATTCAGTTGTGTGTGCCAACCAATGATGAATTAAAGAAGAAGCTATTGTTTGAGGCTCATAATACAGTATTTACTATGCATCCTAGTAGAAGCAAGATGTATCAGGATCTAAAGCAACATTACTGGTGGTCAGGTATGAAATAGGATGTTGTGGATTATGTAGCTAAATGTCTGACGTGTCAGCAGGTTAAAGCTGAGCACCAGGTCCATCCGGTTTGTTACATCTTATTTCTATTCCTCAGTGGAAATGGGATAACATTACCATGGATTTTGTCACTGGACTTCCTCTCACTCAAAGGAAGCATGATGCAATATGGCTGATTGTGAATAAGTTTACCAAATTCGCTCATTTTCTGCCTGTTCACCCTAACTATTCTTTGGATAGACTTACGGATTTATTTGTGAATGAGATAGTGAGATTACATGGAGTACCGTTGTCGATTATTTATGATCGTGATCCTCGATTTACTTCGAGATTCTGGAAAAGTTTATAGAAAGCATTGGGTACTCAGGTTATGTTTAATACTGCTTTCCATCCCTAGACAGATGGACAATCTTAGTGAGTTCTACAGATATTAGAAGATATGTTGCGAGGTTGCGTGTTGGAGTTTCCCAGGAGTTGGAATAATTATCTGACTTTGATGGAGTTTGCTTACAACAATAGTTATCAGACAAGTATTTGCATGGCACCTTATGAAGCGTTGTATGGTAGAAAGTGTAAAACTCTGGTATGTTAGACTGAGTTGAGTGAAAACAAGATGATCAGGCTAGAAATTGTGAAAGATACTGAAAAAAAGGTTCGAATTATTTGGCAAAGGTTGAAAACTACCAGTGATCGATAAAAATCCTATATTGACCTAAAAAGAAGAGATATTAAGTATCAGGTAGGAGATAAGGTATTCTTGAAAGTATCACCATCGAAACACATACTTTGGTTTAGGAAGAAAGGTAAGCTTAGTCCGTGATACATTGATCCTTATGAAATTCTGAAAATAATTAGACCAGTAGCTTATCAGCTAGCTCTTCCTGAAGAATTGGCCAGGTTATATGATGTATTTCATGTTTCTATGTTGAGAAGATATCGGTCTGATGTTACACATAAGATTCCCGTGTAAGAAATTCAAATGCAACCAGATTTGTGGTATGAAGAAGGGCCAATTTCTATATTAGCCAGAGAAGTCAAACAACTTAGAAACAAGTCAGTACCTTTGGTAAAAGTCCTCTGGCAACACCGTGGACTTGAGGAAGCAATATGGGAACCAGAGGAAACCATGAAAGCTCAGTATCTGCAATTATTCGGAACAGGTATCAATTTCGAGAACGAAATTCCTTAAGGAAGGAAGAATTGTAATACCCCATGTTAGGGGTTAGAAAATTTAGGAATTTCCAATAAATCATATGCTTTGCATAATTGAGTATTCGTTGATATGTGCATATAAATTTTTACATATACAAATAATTGTACATCTATTCATGACATTTTTCGGGTATAATTTGTTTCTAAATGCGATTAAAATGTGGATTATTTGTGTTAACAATTTATTTGGAGACTATTAGTTTTATTTCGTATTTTTGGTTAATTTTAGGAAATTTCTGAAAATTTGGGGTATTTTTAGACAAGAAAAAATAAGGGACAAATAGATCAATGAAATTGTGACTTTTGGCAGCCTTGCATGTTGACACATGGCCCACATGCAAGGGTTACACGTATTTTCTTGGAAAAGAGAAGGAAATTTTCGGTTCTTCTTCACCGAAAGCATGCAACACTAAACTTTTCTTTCCTTGTTCTTTGTTCATCACCGAAAGATCTACTTTTGTTCTCACATCAACGATATACCTTGCAAAATAAACATTTTAGCCTAGCTATTGTTTTGTATCTTTTTATTCTTGCTTTTCCCCATTCACCGAAAGCTCTTATTCACTCTCACTGTTGGAAAATTTTGCTAAGATCAAGTAAGTGAGCTTTCAATTTTCTGGTTATTGTACATGAATTTGGATGATGTTTTAGTGTGTAAATGAATGCATGCATGTGATGTTATATCAGTAGAGTTCAGAGAATACATATCCTAAATGACTCAGATGAGGATTTGAAACTATGAATGTGGGAAAATGCTGAACATTTACAATTGTATGTGCGTTAATCAGATTTTAATGCTAAGTGTGAAGCTTGGATTTATAAATTGTGTATGTGTACTGATGAGTTAACAAAATGAGTTAGAGGAATTGTTTACAAGTATTGGAGTTAATTGAGGTGAGATTAAGTTTCTGAAAAAGTTACAATAGAGAGAGAGAGAGAGAGTTGAAGACGGTAAAATATGTGTATGATCAGTTTTGGTGTTTTGAATATAAACTTGGATTTGAGTTATTTTGGGACTAAGTTGAGTTGATATAGAAGTGAATAAGAGGGATAAATGTAAGGGTATAAGTTTATGACGAGGAATTTAGTAGAAGAGAGGAAGAAGATGGAGCAGAGTTTCTGCAAAAACATGCAGAATTACATACAAAAATTGTGATTCTACAATAGAAGGTGGTAGTGTAAAAATCAAACTTTCTAATACTGAACAGTTCTGACTCTTTTTGCTATAACTTTGCCATCCGATCTCCAAACGACTTGAAACTTGAACCAATAGACTCCTAAGACATTTTTCTTTCGTTTCATGAAAATTTAGAGCCATCTGAATTGATTAGAAAAAGATTGATTGACTCAAAATGAGGGTATGTGTTGGAATGTTATGAACTGGAGATTTTCAAGAACATGCTTCGGTATTTTAATTATAGCTTGATCGGTAGATTTATAAATAGAATGATTCTTAATTCAGATTAAACTAGAGACATATGTATACAACTTTCTTGAAGAAGTTCTATTTTAATTATGTCTCTAAGATTTTCAAATTTGGCATGAAATTGTGTCTTAGCTTAGGTTGTAGCACTACAAGGGACAGAAATCATGTCCTGTGGTTATTGAATAAACTATATTGATGTAGGCTAAATTAGACTAAGGTATCTTCACCAAAGTTGTCGTTATTCTCTTAGATTTAAATTGGTATAAAGATTGTAATTTTTGGATATTGGAATTAAGAGTTATGAGGTATACAACTTGGAGGAAAGATCATGCATTAGCCAAAATTTCAATGTACACAGTCTGTGGTATTTTGAGCATAACTTATTGAATACTAAACTAAACTAGATGAAGTTGGTATCATTGGAAACCTAAGACAAAGAGGAAAAACTTTCTAGAAGTAAGTATTACCTAATTACCTCACCTACCTGATGAGAATAATTGAGCAAAGTGGACCCGAAGGTGGATTGTGAAATAAATCTGGATTAAGGGATTGAGTATGATTTCACATGATCGATCATGTGATAAGATTTAGGATAAGAAACCCGGATTTTTTGACATGAACACGCATCATACATATTCAGTATACATGAATGTGCATAATTGAATTCATAATTGTGCACAATAATGATATGTGTTTGTATTAAATGTTTTAGAAGAACCCATCGAGCGACCGATTCCAGATATTATCGGGAAGTCGAGGTAATAAGCAATAAGGGAGATTTTTTAAAGTAATTTAGACGTTAAAATTTTGATGGGTACTGTGAAATCAAACCTATGTCTTTATGGCCACCACTGAGCAATCTCATTTTATATACTATTTTTGAATTGATTACAAACATTTAGCTTCTTTTAATTTGTTTTGTTTATTATTGAATTAAATTCAATATAGATGAATATATACTGAATTGTGTACTGATTCCAAACATGAAGGTCTGAGGTATTGATTGATGAATGTGAAATTGAAGTGCTACTTGCATGGGAATATGATTGACTACTTGCTTTGCATGAAATGTCTGAAATGACTTTGTTTTGTTTTAAAACTGTTGAGTCCTAGTTGTGGATAAATAGGCATGCCTAGAAGAGTCTGCAGCTGCTTCTGTGACACTTCGGTGTCTTCTGTTATTGACACTTCGGTGTCTTCTAATATTGACACTTAGGTGTCGAGACTTCGGTCTCTTTTGAGACACTTTGGTGTCGAGACTTCGGTCTTTTCTGTATAAGTCCCGTTACTTGCTTCTATAAATAGATTTAGGAGTCTTATGATTTTGTACTCTGATATTAGTTTGATTTTGGCATAAGCTAAATTGTATTCTATTTCTGAAAGGTTTATACCCTTTTGTGTTGAACAATTATGTTATTTATAAAACTATGTTTTGTTCTGAATTTCTGTATCTGTTGTTGGCTTATAGTTTAGTTATTACTCACTAATCTATATGCTTAGCACGGTGGATTTGCCCCGTGTAGGTTCTGAAAGAGGGACGTAGGAATTGGGACAAGACAACCGCGATGGCCAAAGGAGTCTGATTTTTGTTTTGTTCACATGTATTTTGAGATTGTTTTTGGACTTGTATATGATGTCTATAACTCATGAATTTTTATTTTGATGGGTTGTAATAACCTAAATTCAGGCTGCTTTTGGAAATTTTGACATGCGATGTATGTTTGTTGAGATTCTGGTAATGTATGTATAAAGAGTTTTGTATGTTTCGTAATGCTTCATGTTCAGTGTGTTCTGTGTGTATGTGGCACTCGCAATATCCTCCCAGGGGGTATTAGGGTGTTACAAGTTGTGCATTAGTATGTGTTTTTCTAGGCTTTTGGCATGTGTTTCTTGCATAATAGTTTATTGTTTTTGTATTTTAGGATTCATTTTATATGTTTTTATTTAGTTTGATCTTTATTGTTGTTTTTTTATCTTTGACGTTAATTTAGGATAAGAATTGATTATTTTTATGTAGGAATGGAAGTTGGCAACTTGGAGATTGTGCTAGAAACCAAAAAAGGAGAAGAGAAGAGGAAGCATTATGTTGCAAGAACCCACGATTGTGGGAATCATGCCAATTCCCATGATTGTGGGATGTTTAGTCTGAGAACATATGTATGGTTCAATTAAATTTTAGGTTTTCTGGACTATATAAGATATTAAACTCCTATGGAAGAAGAAAGACGTGAACCCTCTATGTAGAAAAGCCTCCTTGAGTGAAAAATCTAAATTTAGAGTCCTGAGAAAGGTGGAAATTCAAGGATCATCAATCACAATTGGGAGAAGAGCTTACCAACACAATTGGGAGAAAAGCTTACCAACACCAAAATTTCTAGATTTTGGCAAAGAAGAGAAGGAGTATTTTTTATTTAATTTTCTATCGTTCTTTTCTCTTCTAGTCATTGTATGATGGATTATTCAATTGTTGGGGATGTTATAGACACCAAGAGTGGCTGATTAATTTTTAGGGATTACTTTTGAACTATCTTGTTAAACTCTTATTTTATTGATTTGAAAGATAGATGTCTTTGATAGATGTTGATTATATATATATACCTTGCAATAAATTGAGAGATTGAGTTGGGTAATTTGTGTAGGATTGTACAATGAGAATTAGCAACCTATAGACTTGCATTCATCAAGTTAATTGATTAGTTAAAAGAGAGATCTTGGCTAATTTAATTGATTACTCATAGGATAATTTAATAACTAGTTAAATTGGTAGAGTGATTTGGTAGATTGAGATATTGCTTAATCAACTTCATTTAATTTGATTAGGGATAATTAATTACACCTTAAGAGAGGATAGTTAATATAATTGGACATCTTAGGTGAGACAAAATTAAATTAATAAAAAAGGAGGGAGATAAGATAGGGAGAAAGTGATCTCTAGTTGTCTAAACCTTGAATTTCAATTTTCTGCATTTTGGTGTTATCAATTGTTCATTATTAGTTATTTAATTTTAATTTAATTTTCTAGTTTATTTCCATAAAACAATTTTAGTTCTTAAACAAAGTTTGATCTAAATTAAGTGGTTCTTAAGCATCAATCTTCGTAGGATCGATAGCTATTTTTTAACTACAAGTCACGACCTGTATACTTGAGATTTTTAGTTTAAAACTAGTAGTTGTTTTGCAGTTCAACAAGTTTTTGACGTCGTTGCTGGGGATTGATTGTTTAGGATCTTATTTAGTTTGGATTACTTTCATTTAAGAGTTTTTGATACTTTTCTTTAAGTATTTGTAGGTGCATGAACATAAGGAGCAAGTAAAGATCGATAGAATTTAGTGAAGACGAGTTTTCTGATATTAAAAGACACGATAAAGAGTTAAGAAGAGCGATATCTTACACAAAGAGATATAGTTGAAGAAGGAGAGCAAGAAGGAGCTGATAGGACACTGATGGACTTCATAAGGCCAGGATTCAGTTCTCAAGGAGTTGCGAGGCCAGTGGTTCTAGCTAATAATTTCCAGATCAAGCTAACACTCCTCAATATATTGTAGAATAGTGTACAATTCTATGGGCTATCCAATGAAGATCTAAATGCCAAAGTCGCCAATCTTTTGGAGATTTGTGACACTTTTCGGTTCAATGGAATGTCCGATGATACAGTCAAATTGAGATTGTTTTATTTCACTTTGAAAGATCGGGCAAAGGCATGGTACAATTCGTTTAGGTCAAGGAAGATTACTACTTGGGAGCAGCTAGCCTAAGCATTCCTTACAAAATATTTTCCATTGACCAAGACAAAGAGGATTATAAAGGAGAACACGAATTTTCAACAGAATGAAAGGGAATCTCTCTATAAAGCCTGGGAGAGATTTAAAAAATTATAAAGAAGTTGTCCCCACCATAATCTTCCGAGGGAGTTCCTGTTGCAGACATTTTACAATGGTGTGAATCTGAGCACGAGAGGAACCATAGATGCAACTGCTAGAGGTTTATTGATGAGAAAGACTATTGAAGCAGCTTATGACCTTTTGGAGGTGTTGGTGAGCAACAGTTGTACATGGTCAAGCAAGAGGAGTAGACAGGGGAAAAAGAAGAAAAAAGGTATGATCCCTATTGACTCTGTTACTACTTTGCAGGCTCAAATTACAACCCTTACAAAGCAATTGAACAACATGCAATGAGCATCTTCATCTACAACTAAGGCGATGCAAGTACAATGTGAGCTATACAGATAAAATAACCATGGCTCAGCTGAATGTTTTTTGTTAGGAGCTGGTGGTACAAAATAGGTAAATTACCTGGGCTAACCATAAAGAGGTAATAACCTGTACTCAAATACTTATAATCCGGGGTAGAAGAACTATCCAAAATTTTCTTATAGTACGAACAATATAGGTGGTCAAGCGAGACCGCAAGGACCTCCTGGATTTTAGCAAGATTGACTTGGATCTATAGAAAGCAAAATGGACAAGTTTATGGAGATTTTTACTTCCAAACTGGCAGCTCAAGAATAGAACCAAAAGAGAATGTTTGCTAGCCAGGAGGAAAGTCAAAAGAGGACGGATGTGAAATCTAACCATATTGTGAAGAATCATGCCTCATCGATCCATAACCTAGAGGATTAGGTAGGTCAACTTGCTAATGCTTTATTTTCTAGAAGTGTAGGTAGCCTACCGAGCAATACTGAGGCCATTCTAAGGGAGCAACTCAAGGTTATTATAATTTGAAATGGCAAGTAAATGGAAGAATCAAGTGTGGAAAAGGACAGTCAAGAAAAAAAGAAAAGTAAGGAGATAGAAGAAGAAAAGGAAGAAGGAAAGCCTTATGTACCACCACCATAGAAGAAGAAAAGGAAGAAGGAAGGCCTTATATACCACCACCCTACAAGCCCAAACTTCCATATCCACAGAGGGTGAAACAATATCATGTGGACACTACATTTTCCAAGTTTTTGGAGAAATTGAAGAAGCTACAGATTAATTTGTCATTGGTAGAAGCTTTGGAGTGCTTGCCCAAGTACACGAAGTTTTTGAAGGATATACTCACACACAAACATACTTAGGAAGACAATCTGACGGTAACATTGATGGAAAATTACAGTTCCATCATATCAAGCCAAATGTCCTCAAAATTACAAGATCCAGGGAGTTTCACCATTCTATGTGTTGTTGGTGATTTTGAATTTTCTAAATGTTTATGTGATTTGGGTGCAAGTATTAATTTAATGCCTTTGTCTATTCTCAGGAAACTGGGACTAAGAGAGGTCAAGCTAACATCCATGCTAATTCAACTTGCAAATCAATCCATAAAAAGGCTATTTGGAGTTATGGAAGATGTATTGATAAAAATGGACAAATTTATAATTCCCGTTAACTTTGTAGTGTTGGATTTTGAAGCTGATAAGAATTATCCATTGATTTTGCGTAGCCCTTTATGAATACTGGTAGGGCATTAGCTGATTTGCATGAAGGGAAACTTGTGTTGAGAATTGGTGATGAGCAGGTTTAATTTAATATGTAAAAATCTTTGAAGAAACCAGTGGATGGTATTGTTTGTATGAAAATTGATGTTATGGATGAATGTGTGAAGGAGGTTGAAGAGGAAGCTGATAAAATTAATGAAGTGCATAGAGATGAAAGTGTGAAAGAAGAGGATTTATGTGAGGAAGTTGATCTAGAGAAATTGGAGAGAACTAATAAACCCACACCACCTTCAATTGTTAAGCCTCCCACGTTAAAACTTAAACCTTTACCTTCCCATTTAAGATACGCCTTTTTAGGGAAGAACCAAACTTTACCCATCATTATCTCCAATGAATTAGATTATAAGTAAGAAGAGAAAGTGGTGGAGACCATTAGGAAGAGGATGAGAGCCGTCGGGTGGCAAATTTCAGATATTAGGGGGATTAGCCTCAATGTAGTGGTGCATAAGATTAACCTAGAAGAAGGATGTAAAACTGTGAGAGAAAGACATAAAAGGTTAAATCCAAATATGCAAGAGGTTGTGAAGAAAGAGGTAGTGAAACTTTTGGATGCGGGAATTTTTTACCCCATTTTAAATTGTAAGTGGGTGAGTCTAGTATAGTGTGTGCCAAAGAAGGGTGGCATGATGGTGATAGAGAATGAATAAGGTGAAAAGATTTCCACTAGGACCATCACAGGTTGGTGAGTGTGTATTGACTATAGGAAGCTAAATTTGGCCACCAAGAAGGATCAGTTCCCTTTACCTTTTGTGGACCAAATGATTGAGAGGGTGGTTGGTCATTCTTTTTATTGCTTTCTTGATGGATATTTAGGGTACAATCAAATATTTATATACTCGGAAGATCAAGAGAATACCACTTTCATCTATCCTTATAAGACTTTTGCTTGTTGGAGGATGTCTTTTAGTTTATGCAATACACCTACTACATTCCAAAGATTCATGATGGTCATATTTGCAAACAAGAATGAAAATTTTATGGGGGTATTTATGGATGACTTCTCTATCATTGGAGATTCTTTTGATCATTATTTGCTTGATTTAGACAGAGTGCTTCAAAGATATGAGGAGTCTCATCTAGTCTTAAACTGGGGGAAGTGTCATTTCATGCTCCAAGAAGGAATTGTTAGGCCATAAGGTTTCATGCAAGGGGATTGAAGTGGATCGCGCTAAGACAGAAGTAATTGAAAAGTTACCACCTCTCACCAAGGATATACGAGCTTTCCTTGGTCATTCGCGATTCTATAGGTGGTTCATTAAAGATTTTTCCCTTATTGCTAGACCCCTTACTCATTTATTGGTTAAAGATGTGCCTTTTGTTTTTGATGAAGATTGTTTAGATTCTTTTAACAAGTTGAAGAAAGCACCTTAACCGCACCTATTTTGACATCACTAGATTGGTCTCTTCCATTTGAGATTATTTATGATGCAAGTGACTATGCTATTGGCCATGTATTTGGCCAGTGGAAGGAGAAGAGGCTACATTTATATGCTACACAAGCAAGACTTTGACAGGTGCACAATTGAACTACACCACGTCTGAGAAAAAATTGCTTCTAGTGGTATTTGTTTATGGAAATTTTCGTTCTTATCTTTTAGGCTCACAAGTTATTGTTTTTACAGACCATACAGTGCTACGTTACCTATGTGCCAAGAAGGATACCAAAGCTAGGCTCATCCGGTGGGTACTCCAACTCCAAGAGTTCAACATTGAGATTAAAGATAAGAAGAGAGTAGAAAATGTCCTTGCGGACCACTTATTGAGACTTGAAGGAGGACATCGTAAAGAGGAAGAGGAAATTAGGGAAAATTTTCCTGATGAGGCCTTAATTATAATAAATAATCCTTTTCGTCCTTAGTTTGTAGATATTGTAAACTACCTTTCAGGTGGTATTTTTCCGTCTGATCTTTCATATTAGTAAAGTAAGCATTTTTTATTTCAATGTGCTCGTCATATTTGGGATGAACCTGTACTTTATAAGTTATATGTTGATAGTGTGATTCGTAAGTGTGTCCCTGAAGACAAAATGCCTGAAATTTTGATAGAATGTTATAGTTCACTTTATGCAGGGCATTATAAAGCTAACAAGACTGCTACTCAGATCCTAGAATGTGGATTCTACTGGCCAACTTTGTTCAAGGATGCTTGAGATTTTGTGCTAAATTACGATAGATGTCAAAGAATGGCCAACATATCAAAGAGGCATAAGATGCCACTTTCAAACATACTATTTGGGGTTGATTATATTTCCAGATGGGTTGAGGAGGTGGTTCAAAGTTTATTAAGAAGAGTTTTACTAGATTTGGGATGCCTAGAGCGATTATAAGTGATGGGAGGAGTCATTTTTGCAACAAACCATTTTAGACCCTTTTAAGAAAATATAATGTTCATTATAAAGTGACTACCCCTTACCACCCCCAAACCAGTGGTCAAGTGGAGTTGGTGAATAGAGAGCTAAAAAAGATTTTGAAGAAGACAGTGAGCACTTTAAGTAAAGATTAGACTTTGAAGCTGGATGACGCATTGTAGGGTTATGGAACAGCTTTTAAACTCCCATAGGCATAACACCATACTGACTTGTGTATGGCAAAGCTTGCCATTTACCATTGAGTTAGAGCATAAAGCCTATTGGGCAATCAGGAAATTGAACATGGATTAGAAGCTAGCAAGAGAAAAGAGATTGTTACATGTTGATGAGTTGGAAGAATTAAGATATGATGCTTATGAAAAATGCCAAGCGATACAAAGAAAGGACTATGAAGTGGCATGATGGCCACATCAAGAAGAAGGAATTTAAGAGTAGAGACTTGGTACTTTTGTTCAATTCAAGACTTCAGATATTTCCTAGAAAGCTCAAGTCAAGATGGAGTAGACCCTTTAAGATTCTTCAGGTGTTTCTCCATAGAGCTTTGGAGCTGGAAAATGATAAGGGAGAGACATTCAAGGTCAATAGGCATCGTTACAAGCCGTATTATGAAGGGACACATCCACAAAAAAAGGAAGTTATCTCTTTCCTTTCTTCTTCTCTTTCATGAATGTATGAGGAAAGGTCAAGCTAATGACCTTAACTTAGCATGTTTATCTTTCTTTTGATGGTTTATGTTTATTTGTTTGATTGATTTATTTAGTTATGATTGGGTTTGATTTTAGTTTGATTGGTATTTATTTAGATTTTGTTTGAATTTTAACTTGTTTTCTCTTCAAATTTCTTATTGGCAATATTATTTTGATGTGTTTTAGGTCGTGGGATCATTGAGAATGCATGCTAGGCTTGGAAGAAGGTTTAGAAGTGGAAGAATTACACCAATCCACAATTGTGGGAATTGGTAAGTTGAAATCTCTCTAGAAAGTTTCTGGAGAGAAA
The DNA here is from genome assembly GCA_025629805.1 of Erythroxylum baracoense. Taxonomy (NCBI): domain Eukaryota; kingdom Viridiplantae; phylum Streptophyta; class Magnoliopsida; order Malpighiales; family Erythroxylaceae; genus Erythroxylum; species Erythroxylum baracoense. Next base: position 20,831,863 of record JAOTAY010000006.1, read on the forward strand.
ACTCACGATCGTGGGAAGCCCAATCCGAGGAAATTTTTAAATTTCTCTCCCCTCTTCTTCTTTCATTCATTCTTCAAATTTTAACAATCTCTCTCTCTAATCCTACGAAACTTACTCTCCCACTCTCTCAAATCCTTCATCTTACACTAGATTCTTAGTATTTTATTCATCTCTTCCATCAATCTTACAATCCTTTGCTCTTATTATACATTAATCATTCAAAAATACAAGGATTTATTTTCTCTCTCTCTAAAAAACAAGCTCGTCCCTTTCTTCCTAACTTTTGCAAGTTTTCATCTTCCAATGGTTCCAAAGAAGATGGCAACTCAGAAATCGACAGACGAATTACGCCTTTAAGTCTCCAACAAAGGTAAACCCGATTTAGCAGCAACTTTTCATGCCCCTTTCCCTATTTATTCAGAGGACGAAGGGATCCGTCACTTTAGAGATAGGGAATTAATCACTCCCCGATACTTTGATTTTGAATTATTAGAAACTATAGGAGTGAGGCATATGATCGATTAGCTACAAACATAGGTTGGAATAGATTCATTCGTTGTGATGTGCCTATTTACCGTATGATGACTATTGAGTTTTTCACCACGGTATGTTATATTCCTAAAATGGATGTATTTTAGTTTAGGATAGCTAGCGATGTGTATAAACTTGATTATCATGTCATTCATGCACTTTTGGATTTATCAAACACAAAAATTTTAGATGATCACGATGAATTTGATATGGATAATTACTAGAAAACTCTAACGGTTGAAGAAAATTTTAACTCTCGAAATGCACCAAACACTTTAATTTGAAGCACCAAGCATTTACTGTTGCATAAATTTATGTGCTTAATGGTTTTCAATAAAACTGAAAGTAATAAATGCTCAGCCAAAGAACTTTTCTTCCTTTGGTGTATGGATCAAAAAAATCAAAATCAATAGTCCTTATTGGATTTTTTGATCGATAGTGAGTTGTGTGAATAAGAAGAGCTCTTATTTTAACATCTCTCACATTGTTATTTCTTTGGCTTTGTTTAACATCTCATATTGATTGATAGTGTACGTACAACTCAATATGATATGTTTGATAAACGTTTACTACAGTTAAGAATAGGAAGGGTAAGGATATAGCAGCTTCCCGACCATCCACATCCCAAGCAATCCCAGAGCCACAAGAAGAAGCAGTGGATAAGGAATCAACTACACCAGCAAAGGTCAACAAATTTCAGAAAATCCTTGACTAGATGAACTTCAATCATTAGCAAATGACATCGCAAACTAACGAGCTCAGCACCTAAATGAGACAAGTCCAAAAGGAGCAAAGGTACATGAAGAAGAAATTCCTTAAATTCTTTTAAAGGAATAATTTTGAAGCCCCTTAGCCAATACCATCGCCACCACAATCTCCATAAGCCCTTCTTATCCTAAACTTTTAAATTATGTGAATTCTTTTGTTTGGTTTGATTTCTTTTGTTTGGTTTCATGTTTTTTGTTTGGTTTCATGTCTTTTGTTTGGTTTCATTTCTTTTGTTTGGATTTATGTCTTTTGTTTGGTTTGCTGTTTTTTGTTTGGTTTGCTATATTTTGATTCGTTTTATGTCATTTTTCCTTATTTAGTTGCCTTGTCATATTGCAGACAATGTGTTCTTTAAGTGTAGGGAGTGACACTTATGTTGTCAATTGCATTGTTTTAATCACTATTTGCATTTTGTTAAATAGAATGCATGTATAAGCTTATCATATCATTTTGTGTTAAGCAATGGAATCGCACTTAAATCATTTTGATTGGTTTTGCCATGCGATTCCTGCATGCTAGTTGGAATGAGATTGAATGCATGCTTGAACTTGGATTAGGCTACTTGAGTAGAAAGTGAACCATATTGAGTGATGAAAAGTAGTTGGTTACATAAGCTTACTCACAATTTGACATTTGAGCAATGAGGTAGTGTAAAGATGCATAATGAATGTTCATATGAGTCAATGTGAGGATTGAGCCTATATGACTCCATCTATAGTCATTCTATTTCTTTATTATGTGATGCTTCCGTAGGTTATTACCTTCGGAACTTGCTTTGAATCGGTTTAAGTCTACTAGATGCATGCTTAATAGAGATGATTAAGGCTCTTTTTTGTGTTTACCTTTGGCTTAAATGACCTACCTTTTTATTATCCCTTTCTACCCCTGTTGAGCTTTAACCATTTTGTTTCTTGAAAATACCCAAAAATTTTAAAACCCGAAACCACATTAACTTACCCATTCACAAGCTTAGTAGAGTATTAAATAATGCATTAGTTGGGATCTTTACGAAAATTTTTACCGAGATAAGTTGAGGATACTTTTACTTTTGAATCACATTGTATTTAGTTGCTATTTTATTCATAGTTTCTTCCATATAAAAAGAAAATGAAAAAATGAAAAATGCAAAAATATATGGAAAAGAAAAAGAAAAGAAAAGAAAAGAAAAAGGAATAACACTTAAGTAGCATCAATAAGTGCAAAGTATTAGCATATTTACACTTATGTATCTAGGAGTTATATTTTGTTATCCCTTTTTACCCACTTTTTATTTTACGAATGCTTATGTTAAATCCTTTACCCTCTTTACCCACCTTAACCCTTACTACATTATAACCCTAAATAAGTCCTTTTAATCTATTTATGCATGCAATCATTGTAGAGGAGAATTGGTGTATTAACAAGCCTATGGTAGTGTAGTTTCCTACAGGAAGTTTGAGCGCAACAGCAACTATCAAACACTTGAGAGAAATGAGTGCAAAGGTGAGGAAGATTCATTTTGCATCTATACTTATCTTTCAGTGATGGTGCCATATGTTGAGTTTGCTTATGTACACTAATGAAAAGTAGTCATGATATGTGTAGTAACTTGACATTTGAGTTGGCTAAAATTTGAGGGATTGAATTCTTTGATCTATGTGAAAATGCAGTGATGGAATTAATTGGTTATGTTTATTTTGCTTGAGGACAAGCAAAGATTTAATTGTGGGGAAGTTGATAGTTGTGCTTTAGTACGTGCTTTTCTAAGTATTTAGCATGTATTTCTTGCATAATAGTTTATTATTATTATATTTTAGGATTCATTTTGTATCTTTTCGTTTAGTTTTATCTTCATTGCTGTTCTTTTATAGTTGATGTTAATTTGTTGTAAGAATTGATTATTTTGATATAGGAATGGAGGTTGACAACTTAAAGATTGAGCTAGAGACCAAAAGAGGAGAAGAGAAGAAAAAGTATTTTGTTGCAAGAATCCACAATCATGGGAATCATACCAATTCCCACGATCATGGGATGTTTAATCTGAGAACATATGCAGGGTTCAATTAATTTTTATGTTTTTTAGACTATATAAGATATTAAACTCCTATGGAAGAAGGAAGATGTGAACCCTCTGTGTCGAAAAGCCTCCTTGAGTGAAAAATCTAGATTTAGAATCTTGAGGATGGTGGAGATTGAAGGATCATCAATCACAATTAGGAAAATAGCACATCAACACTGGAATTTTCAAATTCAGGTAAAGAAGAGAAAGAGTTTTCTTTATTCAATTTTCCGTTGTTTTTATCTCTTCTAGTCATTGTAAGATGGAATATTTGAATGTTGGTGATGTTACAGACACTATGGATGGCTGATTTATTTTTAGGGATTACTTTTGAACTATCTTGTTAAACTCCTATTTTATTGATTTGAATGATAGATGTCTTTGATGAATATTGATTATATACTTATACCTTGCAATAAATTGAGAGATTGAGATGGGTAATTTGTGTAAGATTGTACAATGAGAATTGGCAACCTATAGACATACATTCATCATGTTAATTGATTAGTCGAAAGAGATATCTCAGCTAATTTGATTGATCACCCATAGGATAACTTAATAATTAGTCAAATTGGTGAGGTGATTGGGTAGATTGAGAGATTGCTTAATCAACTTCATAGAGGGTAGTTAATACAATTGGACATCTTAGGTAAGACACAATTCGATTAATAAAATAAGAGGGAGACAAGATAGGGAAAAAGTGATCTCTAATTGCTAAAACCTTAAACTCCAATTTTTTGCATTTTGGTGTTATCAATTGTTCATTATTATTCATTTAATTTTGATTTAATTTTCTAGATTATTTTCATTAAATAATTTCATTTCTTAAACAAAGATTAATCTAAATTAAGTAATGCCTAAGCATCAATTCTCGTAGGATCGATATATGCTTTTTAACTACAAGTCACGACCCGTATACTAATGCCTAAGCATCAATCCTCGTCGGATTGATATATGCCTTTTAACTACAAGTTACGACCCGTATACTTGTAGTTTTTTAGTATAAAACTAGTAGACTATTTTGCAATCAACATTAATCACTTTAACTATACCCTTCATTATTTATAATTAGTGTAATTGAAGGAATATACTTGATCTTGAGTACTACTGTAAGGTTTAAAGTGTAAAACATATCCTTTTCCGCACACTTTAAACATTTTACAAACATGTAAATCTATCAACTATCAAGTCATATATTGAAATTAAAAAAAGGTTTTAGATGTTGATATCAATATATTGCCTGCTTCTCACAAAACTGCGACAATTGGATTAGTAAGCTATGTGGAGATGGCATTGAAGAAGGCAAAGGTTGAAAGCCATAATTGTAACCAGTATGTTAACTTTTATTTCTACAAACATTATCACCTATAGTTAACATTATTATCATTATTCTTAGTATTGGTAATACAGTTAGATGGTATGAAGTATGATATGTGTTTATTTGATGTCATTTGGGAGAATTGGTAATTTGTATTAGATATTTTGATTAATAAATATCTAATTAACTTATTGATTAGATATTTTATATCAGTTTGAATAAGGTATTAATGGAGTCTTCATACATAGATAAAGAAAGTGGGAATAAGGGGAATACTTATGTCTCACTTAGTAAAGGTACTTTGCATTCTCTAATTTATATATGATTGATCATCTTTTGCTTTTTTATCTTAAGAATTGTTTCATATCTATTTAAGGAATGAATGAAAAATTTTGCATTCGTGAACAACTTATGTTAGAAAATTCACTTTCTTTGATTCTAAAAAAACATCAAATCCAACATATATTATATCATTATAGATAAGATAAAATCAAAGTAAAGTAGCACATTCTTAAGGATTAAGGATGCAATAAAATACTTTCCTGTGCTTTCTAATTTTTGTACTTCACGTTATTATTATTATTGTGTTCTTTGTAGCAAGACTTTAAAACTAACAAAAAGTTTATGGTTATGTGAAATGTAAATCAAGTGTTACTGAAGTTCTAATTTTTCATCATGTCACTCACCTTAACTATGTCCTTTGTTATTTATAACTAGTGTGATAAAGGAAACATATGCAACAGGGAGGTGAATTGTGTGTGACAAAAAATTTTCACAAGTTCTTTCAATTCGTATAATAAACAGATCCTAGTTAACAAATAAAAATAGTAAGAGCCTGCCAGACGATAAAGCCTTTTAAACCTGTTAGGCAATAGGGGCCTTTTATAAGATAGGATCCCGCTTAAACAAAAGGAGCCCACTGAATGATAAATTCTGCTAAAACGATTTAAAAATAGAAGGTGCCTATTGAAACTGAAAGGAACCTCTTTAAAGTTAAAATCAAAAGGAGCCTCTTATAAAAGTGAAGGAGCATTTTGCTAAAAATAACATACACACAATATAATTCAAAAATTTAAAAGTTAAAGAGAGAAAGAAGAAGGACACAGTCGATTTACACTAGTTCGACTTACAATCCAAGTCTATTTCCAGTCCCTAAGTATCCAAATTGAGTGTTTTGCTATAAAAACCTAAGTAGTAATTTAACGAGCCTCTTCAAGCTAACGAGTACATATTTTTCAAGGTTCTCCAATCTTTCAAACTAGTAATATTTAGCTACCCTCTCAATAGATGAAAATGTAATTTGTTCGATATGAGCTTCAATGATCTCTCTAAAAAATATTCACTTTTTAAAGCACAAAAGATTTGACAATGATATCACTTTCAAAAGTATTGATACTGTGAATGTAATTCGAGAATTTTGCTTGTTCACTCTTCTTGTTCTCAACTGCAATGATTCTTCCTTAAGTAGGCATTGCCTTCAACTAGTCATTGCATCATTTTCATTTTTAAATTAACTTTGTATCTTTGATATCTCTACTAGAATCTTCAATCTTTAATTGTTAAGAAAAACAAAATATGGCAATGTCTCGAAAATATAGGATTAGTAGGATCCTTTCAGATATTGTAAACGAGATAAAGTAAGTTCATAAAAGGAGGTTCCTGTCAGAAAGGAATCATATATCCTATAAGTTTATTTCCTTTTGAGAAAATGTATCGTTAATTATACAAGGAAATAAATCCAATTTAAAATTTGAAATATTATAAAGTCATCATCAAAATTATTAAAAAGCCTTGAGCTAACAATCTCCCCCTTTTTAATGATGACAACCAATAACAGATATATTTTCAAAAATTCAAATCATAAACCGAGATATACCTGTAGAGTTTAGCCTTTCGTTAATAGATCATCTATCATAATAGAATACATCACAGATCATCAAAGCACTATTGAAAAAAATATCATAGATCATTAACTACTCTTCCCCTTTGTCATTATAAAAAAATATACTACCTCGCTCCTTTGTCATTATCAAAAAGAAAAGGGAAAGAACTAATCAATTAGAAAGTAAAAACGTCAGAATCGCACAAACATATAAAAACGACAATAACATTTAAAAGATGTTTACTCTAGGTTATTAAACTAGAAGTAGCCTTCTAAATAATTCATTTAAATTGTAAGATCCTTCTACATAACTAATTTAGCCTGATAGGGTTCTTCCTTTGAGAAGGGATCTGTTAATACCTGCAAACAAAAGTAGCATAGTATCTTCGAACATAATTAAATATCAAAAAGTCTGCACATATCTAGCTCTTTTCTTAATAAACAAAATCTATCTTCTAAAAGAGGCTTAATGAAGATGTCGACTACTTGATTATCAGTATTAACATGCAAAAGATCAATGGTATTCGCCTCGAGTCTTGTTTCTTATTTCGCGGCGACAAGACACCAAAATTGGGGGATTTTTTAAAATAAAAGTGTATATATATATATATAACTAACATCAAGATAAAAAGAATTAAATTCTTGGTGGGAGTAAAAACAAATAAACAAACAAACAAATAAAAAACAGAGAAGTGCAAGGTTTGCCCCAAAAATGCACAAGCGTGCATTTGAGAATGCACGGCCGTGAGTGCAAGGTTTGCCCCAAAAATGCATGAGCATGCATTTGAGAATGTAAGGCCGTGCATTTCTCACGGCGGTGTATTAGAAAATGCAAGGATAAGGAAACGAAGAGTCACGATCATGCATATTTTATGAACCATAGCGGTTCATCACGATCGTGCATATGCATGATCGCGACCTTCCCAAAGTAAAGGGGTTGTCATGATCGTGCATATGAACCATCGTGCAACCCTACTGCACACACCAATTTGAAATCATCATAACTTTCAATCCCGATGTCCAAAAATTATAAATTTTATGTTAAAAAGCTAAGAGAAAGAGCTACAACTTTCATGAAGACAAATTTGTCTAATTATACCTAGATCATTCATTAAAGATTCAGAATACATTTTCATCCCCTTTTTCTCTCTACTGTCAATTTACACCTTACACAATATCACAAGACCCGAAACCAACAACATAAACTATACATACAAAACTCCAATTAAAACAATTTACTTAAAGAAAACTCATCCAAAAGACATCATATAACTAACAATTTTATTCCCAATCACAATTGACACTTAACAGAGAAGAAATTTCTACATATATTCAAAAGAGAAACTCTGTGATTCTTACTGTCATTTCTCAAACTAAATAGAGTTTCATTTCTCAATCAACGCAGCGTTTATACATAACTTTAATTACATATTAAGAGTCAAAACAGTAGCATAATACAAAAATACACTCACGAATGCATGATTTCAAAGCCATCTAAGGTATTTGAACTACCTTAGTTACAAAAGATGAGCTTTTTGGAGATTTGCCGAAGTTTTTGTAAAGTTCATTATTGATCTGCTGATTCTTGCACCTGAGAAGTGGAAAATGATAGGGTGAGCTGCGAAGCTCAGTGACTAATATGTTTATAACCATTGGTGATGAGCCACACACACACTTAACCAAGCATATTTATATACACCAATCCAGTTCACAAAACATTTAATTTAAATTACAGTCATATAATCCATATCATATATTTTACAATCATCAAATAAAGCATTCAATTATAAATCATGCTTAGCAAATCACAACAAAGTACACAACAATATGGCTCGAGAGAATCCTATAAAACAGAATGGCGAAATCAAAATTTACACCATGAACATAATGAGTCCATTTTTCGAAGCTCATGAGCCACAAGTGGGCAGTCGGGAGAAGGCTTTAGGTTAACGTGCACGTGACGAACATAATAGTATCTCTCTTGCCTACACAAGAAAATTTCCAATGCTTATATATTTCATATCATATTCATATTTTCATGCTTCTTAAATTTTCTGTTTTTCATTAACCTCAAAGCAGCAGAATTCTTGCAAAGCAAACATGATATTAAATTCACAGAACATTTTTCCCACATTCACAATGATTCAAAACAAGCATTTATATACACAAAATCAAATAATACAGCACATCATCATAAAAACTATAAACATATTGCCCACCTATTTACTTGTAACTTCAAGCTCAAGCTTGTCTTTCCTTTTGTTCATGCCCTCGACTTTCTCGGTTCCATTCAAACAAACATATTTTTCATTCAAACAACATATACGAATAGAACTTCCCTAAAGCTCTATTTTCCAAAAATGAGCTTAGATTTAATCTACTCTTAGTTTATCTAAGCTAGAAGAACTAAGATTTAGTTAAAAGTTCAAAAAAATCTAAGAGAAAGAGAATCTCAATTCTCTTTTTTCTCTCTTTATTTTTTTAGCACATAACCTATTTTCTCTACTTCCTTCTTCTATCAAAACAAGAAGAATAAATAAAGGTTACTTATAAACTCAGCTAAATATTCTTCTTCCTCTTCTTATCTACTTTATCTTTCTTTCCTTCTTCTTCTTTTCTGGTTCAGTTTTTGCTTCTCTTCTTCTACTTCTTCCTACATTTTTCTTCTCTCTTTCTTTCTTATTTTACAAGACTCTCTCTCTTTCCCTAACCTCTCAAACACGTCTCTCCTTTACATGACTCTCTTCCTCTTTCTCTAGCTTCTTCTAGGTTCTTCTTTTCTTTCTTTCTTAACCTCACGAACACGTCTCTTTCTTTCTTATTATTATTATTTTTCCAATACTTCACTCACGCACCTTTTTTTTGTTCTTCTCTTATTAATCTAAAATAAACTCTAATCTTCCAAACTTACCCTTCCATAGTTACTCTAATACCTTCTAACTCCTTAACCTAATTCCAACACTTCTATTTAATCCATGCAACTATATGTAATTAAAAATATTCATAAATAAACTCCATAAATTTATAATTCAAGAATTCTGATTTTTACTCATGACTAAATGCCAATAAATTCTCATTTAATAATTCTAACTTCCAAGAAAAGTTCAAGGTCCAACAATTCTCCTCCTTAAAAAATTTCGTCCTCAAAATTCTTACGAAATTCTTACCTGAGTGATCAAACAAATAAGGGTAATGTTGTCTTATGTTTTCCTCAGTCTCTCAAGTAGCTTCATCACTCGAATGATTTCTTTCAAACGACTATATCCAGTAGAATCGCTCGATTTTTTTTGTTACTTATTCAAATACCCTACTATCTTAACTGGTTCCTCAATATATCTTAGGTTTCTCATAATTTCACTTCCCTTTTTACCGAACTTCAACATACCTTGTCAAGGAGATATGATACTCTCAAAACACTTTTATCTTCTACTTGCTATTCCATATCTCTTCAGCTTTAATCCACTTAACTCTTCTGTTTTTCTTGAGTCGCGTAGATTTTACTATAGATCAATTTTCATGTCATATGCAATCATTCACTTGCATTTATCTTATACAATCGCTTTCACATTTCAATTAAGTTCCTTTAACAATAACAACAGCATCACCTCAAATTTATGAACCTAATAATATAGGTAGGCTACTTTACATCAAACAAAATTCATACACTCTCTATAGCATATTCAACTTCTTATGCCTGAGTCTTATTTCTAACTGACTCCAATAGTCATTTCTGATTTATTTAATAGTCATTCATTCCTAGAAATGGAACATTTAATTTACGTGATATGATTCGATAAAACATCTCTATCACAAGAAGGTTTCTCACCTCAATCATCTACACTGTTTCTATAATCTTTATCAATATATTATATTTATCATTCCTGTTTCAGCCATTCTTAACACCTCAATAAGATCAATTTTAACTATTTATGATATTTCAATAAATTCAATTACTGTTATACTTTACATTATCAGAATAATAGAAATGTATTTTCTATAGGTCACCAATTAATATCTCATGCTAATGATACTTCAATCACAATTGATTCTAAACAACCTCTGAATATTCTACTACTATTTAAAAGTTACTTCTCTATAGTAGTTTCCTTTTCAATATAACCACCTAATCCCATACTTCCATTGCATTACTCTGATTCATCTCATAATTTTAACTATGGGATCATATATTACCTCCTATACCATATCCAAATATAGATTTCAAACATGCTCACTCATATTATCCACCAATGTAACCACATTTTCGGATATACACTTATAATAACTAGTCAACATAACCTTGAAAACTTCTACATATATCACCAACATTTATTTCATCTTCCGCACGTATGTTCTTAATCAATTCAAAATTATAGACACATAACCATCTTGAAATTCTGACCTCAAATCCACTAACACAATCTCATACCAGATCATAACCCTTATCACATTAATTTAAGCAATCATTTTAGATTCCAAGTTCAACCTTTCAATTCCAATTTGCTCGTACACTTTAAATCTTGTCATTACTACCTATATCTCTATTCCTTTCTCAATTAATTCATAAAAATATATTCACATCCATATCAATTCAAGTACATATCCATAACAAAATTATGTTACCATATTCGCTGACATAACCACAAATACTGAATCTATGTCTAACATATTGGACTACATAGTATTTTTTTCTTAATATCCACAAACTTTCCTTGTCTTACACTATGACAAATCACCATTCTTATCATTGTTTCTAATAGCTCAAACTCTTAATGAAAATTCATACGTGTGACTTATGTAGTTGCAATTGCAGGGATTCTATACTTATGAGTACCCTTCTCTAATGGTGGGGAATCAGGTGCAGCAAATCCTTGCAAAACTCCTCGTGTTCTTGCACAAGGTGGCATTTTACTCCTTTAATCTAAATATTATCCTTAATCTTTCTTTTTATTTTAATCTTACTTTTTACGTGTATCCATGTCACTTAATGCATTCAATAAACTCAACAATGCAAACAATAATTTCACAATACAAAGATTCATAATATAACATATTCTAAGCCTAAGAATCCTTAAAAACTACGGGCTCTAATACCAAAAATATTGGCCCCGAGTCTCAGTCCTTATTTTGTGGCGACAAGGTGCCAAAATTTAGGGAACTTTTAAAATAAAATAAAAAAATAAAACTATGATAAAGATAAAAAATTCATAGTGGGAGTAAAAACAAATACATAAAAAATAAAATAAATAGCATAAAATAAAATGGGCATGAAAATAAATTGGAGTGGGAGTCGGACAAAATACAAACAAATACATTGGACTTCTTCACTTCTGATTCTTCTTTTTAATTTCCTTATTCATTTGTTTGGTTGTCTGACTCTCACTCCAATTTATTTTATATTTAAATATAAAATATATATTTGCCTCGTAAATAATTATACTCATTAAAAATAAATTATCAATGGAAATGATATAATTCTTTCTTAAAACAATTAAGAAGTAAATTAATTATGAAAGGCATTACACATGTAATCAAAGAGTTAGTTTTAAGTGAACGTTATGCTCACTTAAAATATAAATTTATTTTAAAGTCAAAATTTTACCTTTTTACATTTAATCACATAAAGACGTTAATATATATATATGTATCATAATAAAAGATTTTTCAAAAGTTTTGTTGAGTAAGAAAATACTTAC
>JAOTAY010000006.1:20844192-20864370 GCA_025629805.1 Erythroxylum baracoense
AAGATCATCTTTTCTACTTCATTTACTCCTCATCCTCAACTCAATATCATCTATAAAGATATTATAGTCCATGATTAATCATGAACACCAGTAACAGAACATACATATATATGTGTGTGTGTGTGTGTGTGTGTGTGTGTGCTCTTCATCACTTTCACCCTAATTTTTCTCATTTCATAGTCTCTCACTACCAAAAATACCAAAGCAAAACATGAATCTATCCACACTTCTCATGTACTACTCGAAATTTTCTAAGAAAAATTTCAAGGTCCAACAACAATTTTGCATAATAGATCATGTATCACACTTTTACTCCAGCATAGGAAATTTCGACATTTCAATCAATCAAACATACTTGATATAAATGCATATGAATTGCTCATGAGACACTTTCCATTTATTATGTTGTTATGATCGAGAGCCTGAATTGTCCCGTATCTATTTTAGATATCGGGCTCATTAATAACTGTCCCTTATCCACTTAGGGGATACAGGGCTCATTATATATAGTGAGCCATAGGCTCTTAATCACTTTTTGAGCTCGGGGCTCTTCTTACTCGTTGAGCTTTAAGCTTTGATCGGTGGCTACTCTGGTCACAACTGCCATTATCTGATTGTGCATTCATGAATGGAATGCATGTAACACAATCACTCACATTATAAAGCACTTAGGTCTTTACATTCACATTCAAGTAGTACTTCAATATACATTCCACATTCACAATCATTGGACATTCTGTCCGGAATCAACAATCAAACACATTCATTTATCATTCGAAGCATAATTTAAGCAAACAATAATTGAGAGAAACCGTCTAGGTTACTTACAAGTTGCTCCCAAAGTTAATGCCTGGAAGTTCTAGCAACATCTGGAGGTTGATGTTCCAGTTGCTCCTTTAAATCAAACAACATACACATATATCACAATATGCACAATTATAATTGTTCAATAATGCATATGAATGAAATGAATTATGTACAATGCATGTTCATGACAATTCCAGGTATTTTTCCTTTAATTTTCATTACAAAATCATTGCCATATCAAAACTCATCTAAGAATAATTTATACTTAGGTTTATGCTTCACTAAAATCATTAAAATCTTTATTCCTATCTCATTGACTAACTTCAGATTTTCCAAGTCACACTTTTGGGTGTACTGTTCACATTCAATTAGAAAGCAAACTTGATGTAATTTGGTCATACTCTCTTCTAGAAAAGTGTTCCTATATTTCCTTTTTTTCCATTGATACCAAAATCACTGAATTTGGTTTACTAATTTGGAAGATATACCTCAAATATTATCAGGTTGTTCACATTCAAAAATAGTGTACTATGTACAACTTCCATCCAGAAATTCAATATCTTTGAGAATGAATCAAAATTAGACTTCTCGAAACAATTTGTAGGCATATAACTCTAGTTTACTCCAAATGAAGAACCATCTCGTTTGGAATCCAATAGATCCAAATATAACCAAAATACTGAAGTGTGTTCAGAAAATATTCCTATTTACATTGTTCCAACAGGTTCCTACACTTTCATCTGATCAATCTTCTTCAATTCAATTCATAATGCTACAAAATTTTATGGAGGGATATAAAAATGTGTTAGAAATTTATTGGTTTAATAATCAATTCATTTGGATATCTATAAAAGAAGTTATAGTCAAAAGAAGGAAGGCTGTTCAGTAAAAAAAAGAAAACCCCTGAAAAGCACGAGGGTGCAATTTCATTTTCAATCTTCAAAGTCACTATCGTGCTTGCAAATCCAATATCCAAAAACAACGTATCTTGCCAACTCTCAATGTCACAGTCATTCTTATTCCCGACGGTGCTTTTTGCCTAAACCTCAAAATAATCACGACGGTGCAATTCTACTTCTTCTTCTCCACCGACATCTCAACTTCAAACCTCCATAACTTTTGATCCAGAACTCTAAAATTTACAAACTTTATATCAATGAAAAGCTAAAAGAAAGATCTACAACTTTTGTGAAGACTATTTTGTCAAAATATTCCTAGATCAGTACAGTAAATTCACTGAAGTTCAGATCGAAAATTCCACTCTCATTGTTCATTCCCAGAATTTTCAGACAACTTCCACTTTTCAAAAACCTACACTTCAAGTTTTAATCTACTCCACTTCACTAAACTCATTCACCACAATCCACACTACCTAAAAAAAAAACAAAATTAACCAAGTTCTATCAAGATCATCAAAAATTCGGATATCCATTTTCTTACTCTTCAAGTTATGCAAATTCCAACTTTTTATCACATTCACTATTTTCTTCTCAACCGTCATTTTACACTCATTCCCATCTTAGACCATCATTTTACAATTATTCTTCAATTCAAAAACTATTTCTTGATCATCTCTAAAGAATTCACCTATTCACGTACACACACATATATATCCATGCACAGTGAATAGAAAACAGAGCATATCACCTTTTCATACTTTCATTTCTTACACTCATCTTATACACCATTGCATTACTATTTCAAACTCCAAAATTCATTTCTACAACATCTGATCACTAATAATCATCAAAACTAAAATAACATTATAATCAAAATTTTCATCCCATCAAGACTGTGTTCATGAATATATACACGTAAATGCCATGATTATGCAACTGATAGAAATCCATCAAATTTATTTCATAAATTCAAAATTCTAAAGGATTTATTCACTACTTACCTGTTAAAAATATCCAAGGGCTTTAACTATCCCAAAGCCCTAACTCTATGCAAGAACACGTAATTCACTGTGAACACTAACTAACTTCAGGTTTTTTCTTAAGGCAGAAGAAACACTTAGCAGTGGGGTAAGTAGTAAAGGATATGAAAAAGCAAAGTTAAGGAGTTTGATGGAAAACTCTATGTATGGGAAGAAATTCGGAGAAGGTGATGATAAGAAAAAAAAACGTAGTCTTTTAAATCTCAGATATCAAAACTTACTTCTGACAAATTATAAAAGCAACTTAACACTTGTCACTTTTCCTGCGGTCTAACTCTAACTAAGTTCCTTCTTGACTAATTCCTTTAACTCCCATCTTTACAATCCAATTATCTCCAATATTCCTTTAACTCCTTTTTCAGTATTTTTCATAAAAATTCATAATTTCTGAAAATCACCAAAATTTACCAAAATTCAAAAATATCACAATTCCACTAATCAATAATATTTCCAAAGTAAATAAATTCAAATTCTCAAAAATTCTCAAAAGTCACAACTCAGTCTAATTATACCCAGAAAATGTCAATGAATGCATGTACATTCATATGAATGTGCAAAAATGTGCATGTCCCAATTAACTAATGCATGATGTGCATTTTTCCTAATTTCTCATAAATTTCCCATAAATCACAATTCTAGCCCTAACATGGGTGACGGGATGTTACACATTTACCACAAATAACAGAAAAGTATATTTTGTAAAGCGTGTAATCTAATAAACATAATAAAGAAAACTACCTACCAATGTTTATGATACTAAGGTTTGCATTAGACCTTAATATTTCACAAAAGTTTTAAATAAGCCCCTTTCCTTATCTATGATGTCATTTTTTGAAAGAAATAAAATATTTATATTTCATTGATGAGAACCGAAAAAAACCCATCAAGTGATACAAGGGTAATTACAACAAACCTCAAAAATCATATAAGGTTGAAACCTCGGTCTAGTGAGATTTTGCGTAACTTAAGCCTAAGAAGTACTCATACCAAAATAAGCTCCAAAAACATCCAATTGCTTGAGGATTTGTCAAATGGAAAGAAAGTTTAGAGTCACTAGACACCCAATCTTTCTGATGTTTACTCAATGATGGGTATCTTTTATTTGTATTGATATATACGAACCTTCACCTTAGACAATATTTATTGATACTTCACCTTTTTAGACAAATTATCAACCAAATTACAATATAATGTTCAAATCATCAATTTTGAAAGCACCATATAATGTTCAAATTCTTCACAAAATCACAATATCAAGTTCAAATGCTTATCCAAATCACAACATAATATTTAAATTATTAATGAAATCATAATATAATGTTTATATCCTCAACCAAATCATAGCTCGATTCTCAAACACGGTTCAATTTGTTGATTCACCATCATCAACATGAGATTTTGTTAAAGTTAACTTTTTTCGCTTATTTTGACAACTTATATTAAGATGCTATAATTTTGACAGAAAATTTTTTTTCTCTCAAAAGTTGTTTTCTCCTTATATCAAGATTCTATAATTTCTGCCTTTAATTTTGTGTTCTTATCTCCTAACCAAAACTTTGCTTTTAAATAAGAAAACATTGTAAACCTATTACAAAAATAAAATCTAACTAGAACCGATGGTTATACTATAATCTAAGCATAATGCATTACAAAAATATCAATGTATGGTTTTGTACCTCAACCGATGATTAAACTTGTACCTTAACCCAGTAAAAAAACATAATCCGATGATTACCCATATAATCAAACCAAAAAAAAAATCCCAAATGATCAAAGTCGTGCACAAAACCCACTTACTCAACCGATTATTAAACGAAGATGCAAAAGGAAAAAGGGAAAGGAAGCACAAGAAGGAAGAAGGGGATCGAAGCACACGAAGACACAGAATGAAGACGCAAAAGGGAATTAAAGCACATGAAAGAAGAAGATGGATGCAAAAGGAAGAAGATGGACGAAGAGAAAGGAACCAAAGTACACATAAATGACAACGGCGACAAAGAACCAATGATAGAAGAGAAAATGAAAGAGAGGAGAAAATGAGCATCGATGAGGGGGTAGGTTTTGTGGGTAAGTTAAATGCTTAACCAAAACAACGTCGTTTGGTGTTCATTTTTTATTTATTATAAACTTTGAATCTGAAGCTAATGATGACATTAAGGATTTAATTTTACTTACGGAATAACTCTTATGTCGATAAATCACCTACTAAATCCAATCCCATCGATTCACCCTGATGCTAATTTTTTTTGCCAAGCATTCTCGAAAAATTTACAGATGGAAATGGCTATTCTGTCGCTATATTTTGCCAAAAAATTTACCTAGATAATTTCCCTCCATCTTTACCAATGAAAAATTTGTCCGTCGCTAAATGCAATTCTTTCTAACAATTTTACCAACGGAAATTATTTTTCCGTCTCTGATTGCCCACTATATTTTTACCGTCAGCAATATTCTATCGATAATTTATAATTTTCTTGTAGTGTTTTCATTTCTGCATTATGTGTGTGTGTGTGCTCATTTCAGCAAGAGGCTCCTTCACTTTTATAATAGGTTCCTTCTATTTTTGACTTACTGACGATTCCTTTCATTTTAACAAGCGCCTTCTTTTTATTGTTTTAAAAAGACCTATACTTTAGCAGGCTCTCGTCATTTAACAGGCCACTATCGTCTAACAGGCTCCTATTGTTTTAATTTTTAACAGGCCCCTACCTTTATACAAATCGAAAGTAACTTGTGAGTTTTTTTTTAAATCACACACAATCTAACCCCCTCTTGCGTACGTTTACTTTATCATTTGGTATAAAAGCAAGGTTTCACATTTTTGTGTTTTTCAGCGTATGAAAGATCATGACAAACAATATAAGAAGTTTTGAAGGACAGTCCGTCGCAAAGTCTCCTTACTTCAATGGAAATAACTACTCATACTAGGAAGAGAGAATGACCACATATCTCCAATTTGTAGATATCAACGTATGGCAAGAAATTAGGGTAGGAGTTACAATTCCCACTTTCGATAACATAAAAGTATAGACTAATGCTGATAGGAGAAATGCACAACTAAACGCTAAGGCAAAACATCACCTAATATATGCGTTATCTCCAGAAGAATATGAGAAAATATCCTACTGTTCTACAGTAAAGGAAATATGGGACAAACTACAAGTCACGATTGAAAGGATGATTGAGGAAAAGAAACATAGAATAAGTCTTTTAGTGTATCAATATGAAACTATTAGCATGAAATAAGGAGAGACTATAGATGAGTTCTTCGGATGCCTCAACAAAATCATCACGGCCTTAAAGAACTTAGGAAAGATATATCCTAATGATAAGTTCGTAACAAATATTGTGAGGTCACTACCAAAGGAATGGAGACCTAAGGTGATAACTCTAGAAACGGGAAAGTATCTAGACATTATTTCACTTGACTGGCTATGAGGAAAGCCTATGATCCATGAAAAATGAACTTAGGCGAGATGAAGGATCCTCCTATAGAAAAGGAATAGACCTAAGCAATTGATGAATCAAGCAGTATGAAAGTGACATTGAGTTGCAAATATATGGAGATGAATAATTCATCTTTATGGTCAAAAAATATGCCTGCTTCTATAAAACAAGAAAGCTGGAAATAACAGGTTCCTATTAAAAGGTAGCAGCAGCATAGCAACACACAAAACAATCAAATCTTATGCTATCACTGTAAGAAGCCTGGATACACAAGACCAAAATGTACTCTTCTTTAAAATGACAAGTTAGAAAATAGAAAATCCAGAAAGCAAACGATGACTACAACCTAGTCAGATGAGGATTGAAAACTTTGAAGAAGAAAAGCTAAAAGAAGTCGGCAACATTTACTTCATGACTGAATAAGGAGGTGATGAGGTATATTATTCTAACTCTGATATTGAAGTTGATGAATTAAAAAATGCATATCATAAATTGTATGATCAATACAAAAGGCTAACAGTGAAGTATTTCAAAGAAGTTGAGAAGTCCAAGAATAATGATGCATCTCTGAAGAATAAGATTAAATTATTGGAATCTGTGAATGAGAATTTGGCGACTAAGAATATGTCTCTTGAGGTCGATTATAAGCAAAAAGTTTATAAAAAGGAAGATCTAGAAGAAAGAGTCGCTAAGTTACAAAATGCACTACTTAAAAGTGATTCAGATAAGGTAAAACAGTTTAAAAAAAAGTCGCTGCCTTAGAATTTGAAAAGGAGAAAAGTTCTATAAAGATCTTATCTCTAGAAAAAGATCTAAAAAATTTCGTTGATGGAAGGAAGAATCTTGATGCATTGTTTAGTAGCAGTAAATGCATTTTTGGTAAGGTCAGAATATGATATAATGAAAATAACAATATCAGGCCATATAAAAACTTCTTTGTTAAGTCCATTAGCAGTTATAGCCAAGACAACAAGAACTTATTAAGTGGCAAAACTCATAACAACTATTATTCATCTGTTTTGTGCAATTACTGCGGTAAATATGGTCACATTAGTCATTCTTGTAATTTTCGTAAAAAAAATATCTCATATGTATTTGGAGACCTAAAGGTCAAAATACTAACCCAAAAGGACCCAAAAAAATTTAGGTACCTAAAATGAGATAATGCTTTTTGTCGATATGTTTCAAAGAGGAAACAAGAGAGAATCAATAGGTAGTTGATAGTTGTTGTTTAAGACATATGACAGGTGAAATATCACACTTCAACTACATTAAAAGAAAGGACGGAGGTAATGTTGTCTTTGTAGACAAAAATAAATTGAGGATCACTGGAATTAGTAAAATTCGTGATTCTGACTTTACCTCTATTGATAACATTCTCTTTGTTGATGGTTTGGAACATAACCTATTGAGTGTGAGTCATCTATGTGACAAAGGTTACAAAGTAATTTTCTATGCATCTTATTGTGAAATTGTTGATATTCATAATGATAATATTGTATTTGTTGATCCTAGAAATCAGAATATATATTGTGCTCAACTGAAAAACTTGTCCTCACAAAGTGTTAAGTGCTTTGTCTTTCTAGAAAAGGATTCATTTATTTGGCGCAGAAGATTTGGACATGCCAGTATAAGCATTCTATCAAAATTTTCCAAAAATGAGTTAGTAAGAGGATTACCATCCTTAAAGTTCAAAAGCAATCAGGTTTGTGAGGCTTGTTTAAAAGGTAAACAAGTCAGAAGCAGCTTTCCTCCTAAAAATATTATGTCTACTAACCAACCACTTGAATTTGTGCTTATGGATTTATTTGGTCCTACTAGGATTTAAAGTTTTGGTGGTAAACATTAGGATTTTGTTCTAATAGATGATTACTCCATATTTACATGGGTTTATATCTTATTAAATAAGGATGATGCCTTTGAAGTATTTGAGAAGTTTTGAAAAAAATTAGATAGAAAAAGGGTACTTCATCACTTCAATTTGGAGCAATTTGGAGGAGAATTTGATAATAGAAAATTTGAAGAATTCTGTGACAGCAATGGTATGACTTACAACTTCTCTTATCTAAGGACGCCTCAGCAAAATGGAGTTGTAGAGAGAAAGAACAAAACCTTGGTTGATATGGCCAAGACTATGCTATGTGAAAGTGGACTACCTTATGGATACTGGGTAGAAGCAGTATCCACGACACGTTATGTACTTAATAGATGTATTATAAAACCTATTTTGAAAAAGACCCCCTATAAGTTGTGGAAAAGAAGAAAACAAAATGTTGCTTATTTTCTAGCATTTACCTACAAGTATTTCATGCTAAGCAATGGAAAAGATAACCTTGGAAAGTTCGATGCGAGATCAGACGAAGCTATTTTCTTAGACTACAGTACTGCTAGTAAAGGATTTAGAGTTTACAATAAAAGAACAAAGAAGATAAAAGAATCGATACATATGGTATTTGATGAAGCACTAACTTCAATAATAGTAACTAACTCAGATGATGAAGAGCATCCTTTGATTCCTAAAAATACATCAGAGAATCAAACTACACCTATAATACCTTTATAATCACAAAATCAAGAAGGCCCCTCTGAAGCTATAATAGAGCAGGCTCTTTCATCTCAACAGAAGCCTATACAATGAAAACACCGAGAGAATGGAGAGATCTTGATACACATCAATATATTCTTGGAGATCCTTCTGAAAGACCAAGAACAAGTTCATCATTCAAAAACAACTTTGTGGCTCTCATCTCACAATTAAAACCAAAGCCTATTAAAGAAGTTCTTCCTGATGAGAATCGGGTCTCAGCTATGAAAGACGAGCTAAGTTAGTTTGATAAGAACAAAGTACAAAATCTGGTGTCTCATCCTCAAAACAAGTCAATTATTGGAACTTGTTGACTATTTCGAAACAAACTTGAAGAAAATGGTAAGATTGTAAGAAACAAAGCTAGACTTATAGCTTAAGGTTACAATCAATAGGAAAGTATTGATTTTGATGAAACTTATGCACCTGTTGCTAGATTGGAATCAATTAGAATTTTACTTGCCTTTGCATGTTATAGAAACTTCAAGTTGTTCTAAATGGATATTAAAAATGAATTCGTAAATTGTTACAATAATGAAGAAGCATTTATTAAGCAACCCCAGGTTTTGAAGATGAAAACCATCCTAATCATATGAGGAAGTTATCTAAAGCTTTGTATGGTTTAAAGCAGGTTCCTCGAGCATGGTATGAGAGGTTAAGTAACTTTCTGCTTGAGAATAACTTTGAAAGAGGAAAGATCAATAAAACTTTATTTATTAAGAGAAAGGAGAATGATTTACTCATAGTGCAAATATATTTTGATGACATATTATTTAGTGCTACTAATCCATCCTTCTGTGAAGAATTCTCATCATTAATACAGAGGAGTTTAAAATGAGCATGATGGGAGAATTATCACTCTTGCTTAGATTACAAATTAGACAAGTAGAAAAAGGAATCTTCATTAGCTAAGAGAAATACACAAAGGAACTCAGCAAGAAATATCATTTTAAGAATGTCAAACTACTTCTATGTACACTGGAACTAAACTTGACAAAGATGAAAAAGGCAAAGCTATGGATGAGATAAAATATAGAGTAATGATTGGATCACTACTATATCTTACAAGCTCAAAACTAGACATTATGCTTAGTGTGTATCTTTGTGCATGCTTTCAATCAAATCCAAAAGAAAGTCATCTTCAAGCAGTCAAAAGAATCTTTCAATATCTCCACGGAACTATGGATTTTGGACTATGGCATCCAAAAAATAATTCATTTGACATAATGGGCTATTGTGATGTAGATTATGTAGGTGATAAAGTTGATCGAAAAAATACAAGTGGTCATTATCATTTTCTTGGAGGATTTCTACTATCTTGGTCCTGTAAGAAGCAAAATTGCACAGCACTTTCAATAGTTGAAGTGGAATATGTAATACCCTATTTTAGGGGTTAGAAAATTTAGGAATTTCCAGTACTTCATGTGCTTTGTATAATTGAGTATTCGCTGATATGTGCATACGAATTTTTTCATATACAAATAATTGAACATGCATTTATGACATTTTTAGGGTATAATTGGTTTCTAAATATGATTAAAATTTAAATTGTCGATTGTTTGCGTTAAAAATTTATTTGGAGACTATTAGTATTATTTCAGAATTTTTGGTAAATTTTAGGAAATTTCTGAAATTTTGGGGTATTTTTGGACTAGGAAAAATAAGAGACAAATAGACCAATGAAATTATGACATTTGGCAACCTTGCATGTTGACACATGACCCACATGCAAGGGATACACGTATTTTCTTTGAAAAGAGAAGGAAATTTTCGGTTGTTCTTCACCGAAAGCAAGCAACACTAAACTTTTCTTTCCTTGTTCTTTGTTCATCACCAAAAGATCTGCTTTTGGTTCTCACATCAATGATATACCTTGCAAAATAAACATTTCAGCCTAACTATTATTTTGTTTCTTTTTATTTTTTGCTTTTCCCCATTCACTGAAAGCTCTTATTCACTCTCACTGCTGGAAAATTTTGCTGACATCAAGCAAGTGAGCTTTCAATTTTCTGGTTACTGTACATGAATTTGGATGATGTTTTAGTGTGTAAATGAATTCATGCATATGAAGTTATAGCATTAAAGTTCAGAGAATACATGTCCTAAATGACTCAGATGAGGATTTGAAACTATGAACGTGGGAAAAATGCTGGAAATTTAAAGTTGCATATGTGTTAATCGGATTTTAATGCTAAGTGTGAAGTTTGGATTTATAAATTGTGTATGTGTACTGATGAGTTAAGAAAATGAGTTAGAGGAATTGTTTGCAAGTACTGGAGTTAATTGAGGTGAGGTTGAGTTTCTGAAAAAGTTAGAGTAGAGAGAGAGAGAGAGAGAGAGAGAGTTGAAGCTGGTAAAATATGTGTATGATCAGCTTTGGTGTTTTGAATATAAACTTGGATTTGAGTTGTTTTGGACTAAGTTGAGTTGATATAGAAGTGAATAAGAGGGATAAACGTAAGGGCATAAGTTTGTGACAAGGAATTTAGTAGAAGAGAGGAAGAAGATGGAGCAGAGTTTCTGCAAAAACATGCAAAATTACGTGCAAAAATCGTGATTCTATAGAAGGTGGTAGTGCAAAAATCAAACTTTCTAACACTGAATAGTTCTAACTCTTTTTGCTATAACTTTGCCATCCGATCTCCAAATTACTTGAAACTTGAACCAATAGACTCATAAGACATTTTTCTTTCTTTACATAAAAATTTAGAATCATCTGAATTGATTAGAAAAGGATTGATTGACTCAAAGTGAGGGTTTGTGCTGGAATGTTGTGAACTGGAGATTTTCAAGAACATGCTTCGGTATTTTAATTATAACTTGATTGGTAGATTTCTAAATGGATTAATTATTAATTCAGATTAAACTAGAGACATATGTATACAACTTTCTTGAAGAAGTCGAATTTTAATTCTATCTCTAATATTTCCAAAATTGGCATGAAATTGTGTCTTGGCTTAGGCTGTAGCACTACAAGGGATAGATATCATGTCCTGTGGTTATTGAATAAACTGTATTGATGTAGGCTAAATGAGATTGAGGTATCTTCACCAAATTATTCTCTTAGCTTTAAATTAGTATAAATTTTTGTAATTTTTGGATATTTCAATTGAGAGTTATGAGGTGTACAACTTGGAGGCATGATTATGCATTAGCCAAAATTTCAATGTACATAGTTTGTGGTATTTTAAGCATAACTCATTGAATACTAAACCAAATTGGATGAACTTAGTATCATTGGAAACCTAAGACAAAGAGGAAAAACTTTCTAGAAGGAAGTATTACCTAATTACCTCACCTTCTTGACAAGAATAATTGAGCAAAGTGAACCCGAAGGTTGATTGCGAAATAAATCTGGATTGAGGAATTGAGTATGATTTCACATGATCGATCATGTGATAAGATTTAGGATAAGAAACCAAATTTTTTTTGACATGAACATGCATCATACATATTCAGTATGCATGAATGTACATAATTGAATTCATAATTCTGCACAATAATGATATGTGTTTGTATTAAATATTTTAGAGGAACCCATCGAGTGACCGATTCCAGATATTGTTGGGATGTCAAGGCAATAAGCAATAAGGGAGATTTTTGTAAGTAATTTAGATAGTAAAATTTTGATGGGTACTATGAAATCGAACCTATGTATTTATGGCCACCGCTGAATAATCTCATTTTATATACTATTTTTGAATTTATTACAAACATTCAGCTTCTTTTAATTTGTTTTGTTTATTATTGAATTAAATTCGATATGGATGAATGTGTACTGAATTGTGTACTGATTCCGGACGTGAAGGTCCGAGGTATTGATTGATGAATGCGATATTGAAGTGCCACTTGCATGGGAATAAGATTAACTACTTGCTTTGCATGAAATGTCTGAAATGACTTTGTTTTGTTTTAAAATTGTTGAGTCCTATTTGTGGGTAAATAGGCATACCTAGAAGGGTCTGTAGCTGCTTCTGTGATACTTCGTTGTCTTCCGTTATTGACACTTCGGTGTCTTCTAATATTGACACTTAGGTGTCGAGACTTCGATCTCTTCTGAGACACTTCGGTGTCGAGACTTTGGTCTCTTCTGTATAAGTCCTGTTACCCACTTCTGTAAATGGATTTAGGAGTCTTATTCTTTTGTACTCTGATATCAGTTTGATTTTGGCATAAGCTAAATTGTATTCTATTTCTGAAGGGTTTATACCCTCTTGTGTTGAACAATTCTATTATTTATAAAACATTGTTTTGTTCTGAATTTCTATATTTGTTGTTGGCTGATAGTTTAGTTATTACTCACTAAGCTATATGCCTAGCACGGTAGATTTGCCCCTTGTAGCATCTGAAAGAGGGACGTAGGAACTGGGACAAGACAACCGCGATGCCCAAAGGATTCTGATTTTTGTTTTTTTCATATGTATTTTGAGAATTTTTTTGGACTTGTATCTGATGTCTATAACTCATGAATTTTTATTTTGATGAATTGTAATAACCCTAGTTCAGACTGCTTTCCGAAATTTTGATATGCGATGTATGTTTGTTGAGATTCTGGTAATGCATGTATAAAGTGTTTTGTATGTTTTGAAATGCTTCGTGTTCAGTGTGTTCAGTGTGTATGTGGCACTCGTAATATCCTCTCAGGGGGTATTTGGGCATTACATATACATATTTATTTATTTTTATTTCTAATTAATTTTTTTCTTGTTTGGTTTAGTTACTATGCATGACACGATCTTCTCACTCTAATGAACTGAAATTTGATCCAGAAATTGAAAGAACTCTTCACATATTGAAAAGAAAAGTTACATAAAGTTTCGAGGATCCGTCACCATCTGACAGGAGAATTGTTTCTTCACCAGGAATCCAAATAGCCTTATATTTGCTTTCTAATTCATCTAGTGATTATATTTTTGAAACACATTCTAATATGGTAGAGCAAAATAATGAATGCACTTTTAAGTACTTGGTTGCTCCTGATCTCAACCATCAACCTTTGTGCATTAATTTTTATACTATTGATGTTGCTTTTGAGCTTAAATCTAGTTTAATTCATCTTTTGCCTACTTTTTCTGGTATGCCAAGTGAAGATCCTCATAAGCATCTCAAAAAATTTAATGTAGTTTATTTTAGCAAGAAGTCAATCGGGCACAAGAAGAGCATATTAAGTTGAGGGCATTCCCTTTCTCATTGGGGGACACCGTCAAGGATTGACTCTGCTACTTACCCTCTGGATCAATCACTACCTGGAACAAGATGAAAAGACTTTTTCTAGAGAAGTACTTCCTTGCCTCTCGAGCTACAAATTTTCAAAATGAAATATATGCAAATAGACAGCACAATGGGGAGACATTATATGAGTTTTCGAAGTGTTTCAAAAGGCTATGTGCTAATTGCCCTCACCATCAAATCAGTAAACAACTCTTGATCTAATATTTCTACGAGGGACTTCTACCATAAGAAAGAAGTATGATAGATGCAGCAAGCAGAGGTGCATTGATAAATAAGACACATATTGAAGCCATAAATTTAATTTCCAATATGGCTGCTAACTTTCAACAGTTCAACATTCGAGAGGATCTCAGACTATTAAAAGTCAATGAAGTTAATCTTGTCACACTGGAGCAACAGATAACTGAGTTGACATCTTTAGTATGACAGATGACTTCAAATGGTACTTAACAAGTAAAAACATGCAGAATTTGCACAATGGTAGGACGTCTAATTGATATGTGTCCAACCTTGCAAGAAACACCCACGAAACAAGTTAATGCTTTTGGAATTTTTCCAGGTCAACCACAAAAGAAGTATGATCCTAACTACTCCCATGCATAAAATTCGAGGTGGAAGAATTCTCCATTTAACAATTATAGACAACAAGGACAACATCAACAAAGCTCTTACCAACATCCATTTCAAAGTCAAGCTCAACCATCAAGCTCTAGACCTCCATGGGAAGAAATGATGAAAACAATGGCTCAAAATACAGGTCAGTTTCAAAATAGTACCATACAATTTTGACAGCAAACAAAAGCTAGTATTCAAAATCTAGAAAATCAAGTAAGTCACATAGCTACTGTTGTTAGCTGATTGGAAAATCAAAGTTTGGGTAAATTTCCTTCTCAAACAATTGTGAACTCAAAAGAGAATGTATGTGCTATCACCTTGAAAAGTGATAAAGAAATAAAGGCACCATATAAGACTCCTCTTATGGACAATGATGAAGAAATTGAAAAGGAACTTGAAGCGTCTCTAAAAGAAGCTAAAATAGAAACTAAGGTAAACTTTCAATATCTTGTAATTAAAAATTTTACTAATACTTTGCCTCCTATTCCTGATATGTTTGCTAAATTAAAGAAAGAGAAGCAAGATAAGGACATTTTGGAAATGTTCAAAAAGGTAGAGGTGTGCATACCTCTAATTGATGCCATAGAACAAGTTTAAAGATATGTCAAATTTCTCAAGGAGTACCTAAATTAAAACATGAATATAAGTTTAGAATAAAACCTAGCAAGGTTACAACTAAAGTTTTGAATCCCTTTGCATCAGAATATTTCGGTTTAACCACACATAGCTTTTGTTCTAACGCCAAAGATAGAAGAAAGATGAAATATTGAGAGAAAAGTAAGAAGAAAACGATTGATGACTGTGGAGAGGTGGAGAATGTCCCTTTATAATATTTTCCTACTTTAAACCTAATTTAATCCTATATTACAAAGATGCCTATTTAAAACAAATCCAAATTCCTACATAATAAGGATATAAAGAAGTTTCCTAATTAAACTCCAACTTTTCTAAGTAAATCTGGCATTAAACGTGATTTTGCCTTATTCATTGCAGTAATATGTCCCTTTTTTTCAAAAATCGCGATTTTCACCACTAATGTCTCAATTTGATGCAATCTCTACTTTTCATCTCCTAAAATAAAACAATCATTAATTTTCCTATTTGAGTACCAAAATATATCCAAAATAAAAGAGATAATTTCAATTAATATATCAAAATAACATCTTATCATCATTACTACAGCAAGAGGAAATGATCTTAGGCCTAAATTTACCCATAATAATGAAAACAAAAGAATTTATTGCTCTCTCATGCCTTTGCCTTAAAAACAAATCTTTTTCTTTCTTTCCAAGTATAAAAATACCATATCCCTCCATTTTAGAAATGACAAATTTTTGCGACGTTAGAGCCTTTAATTTTAAAAGTTAAAATAAAAAATATTGTTTTAAATAATTTAATTTAAAAATTAAGTTGTACAATTTGAAAAATCCAAGATTTAAATTAATTAAAAATATATTTTAGAAGTTAAAAACAAAATTATTCCAATCTTCTTCAAATTTACTCCTTTTTTATCATTCATTATTTTTAACATGTTCTATACGTACATTATTTTGTGTTGCATTAATTATTTGTATTTTTTATTTTTCTTATTTATACATATTCATTTATAATTTGTAGTATCTTCATGTTGTAATAATAAATTAATCATAAAAAAAGAAATATGGAAAAGGAAATGTGAGCCATCTCATAAACCAAATTCCTTCCTTCTAACCACTTTAACTTCTCTTTTTCTGTTACATTGTCTTCTATTATTTATGTTTCTCTTTTTATTTCTTACAAATCACATTGTTTCAATATTAAAATCACACAGCAAGGGGCCCATAAGGAACCACGTGAGGGTGCTTGCTATATTATATACTTTAATTAAAGCTCTCTTCTGCTTTATTTGTTGGATGATTCTCAATCCTTTTGGTCAACACAAAAGACACATAAGATTAGATTCCAACGAGACTTTTAAATAATCATTTCAATATGGCCGCAATCGTTAGAATTCAGAAAGTCAACAGTATAATTAATCAGATCATATCTTTTGCTTCTCAATAAAGAAACTTTTGGTTCTAAATGGCACTAGCTGAATTAAGAACTTTTAGTTATGTAAAAGATTTTTTTAAAAAAAAGTGTTGTATCAAAATTTGATTTAAGGTATCATTCAAATGTAAATTTCATTAAATACACATTTTTATTAAATTTTATCAACATTATTTATAAAATTTCAATTATGTATAATCTTTTAGGGAAAATATTAATAAAAAAGTGCATGCACATATTTAATAAAATGTGCAAATATTTATAATAGAATATCGAATCAAGTGAGATTTTAATTTCATGGGTTTTATGATAAAAATATGTTTTAAAAAAGGTAAATTTCATTCACAAAATATAAGAAATATATAATAGAAGAGGCTTTTGTATCAATTAAGGTACCTAATCATAAATGTGAAGACTATCATATAAATGAGACTTATGAGTCAAAGAATGAGCAACTTTTTTTTGAAAAAGGAAAAATGGTATTAATAAATAAATGTTGATAGTGAAACATAGACTACTAAACAAAAGGGGTTTATCATATGACAAGCCTTACATGAAAATGTAAAGCATTTAACTAGAATATATTATAAAATGCTAGAGCATCCATGCAAAATAAGGAAGTATCAGATGTTTATAGAAGAGAGGACAACGGCAGCGTAACGTAGGTGTAAAGCCTTCACAATCACCAGCTCATGAATTTGTCGAATGATTTCTGATTGGATGGACTCCAAGCTTGAGGATTGATTTACAAGTCGTCTGAGATTGCACTCCCGCCATAGAATATATATACTAAGTCCTAAGGCAAGGATGTATAAGTACATGCCAGTTGTAGAATGAGTTTGTGGAGCAGACAGTCCTTGTAAATATCAGTAAGGGTTTGCATCCTATCAGATCAGAGATGTTTAGCTTTTACATACTGCCATATGAAGTTGTTGAAGGGGTAAATAAAAAAGAGATGGTCCTTGGTTTCGATAATTTTTTTAAAACTGCAAGCCAAAGAACAAATGATATGTTGGGAGTTATGACTTTATTCCAAACAATGATATGCCATTCAACAACATGTTGTCTTCTGCGCAGGAGGTTTAGGGTAGTTGAGGTGGTTAAAGTATAGATAGGGTGGCCTTTCCAGTAAAAGATGTCGGGAGAAGTTGGGTTTAGGAGGTAAGAGGGCATTAAGTGGCTCAATTGATGTGGGAGTTTAAAAAGTTGGGAGCAGAGGATTTTCTGGGGGAATCATCGGTCGTTGCTCCAGATGTCGAGTTTTGACTAATTAAGATAAAGAGAATTTTTATCTTCTTAATTGCACACTAGAAGAAAGATTGGAGTGTGCAGATGGTCTTCTTCAGGGACCAATATACCAGTGGTGGGGGTCCATTAAAAGGCTTGTACCACCACAAGATCTTCCTTGGGAGTTCTTTTTGCCCTAATTTACAGATAAATATGTAGGAGAAGCTTATAAGGATGAGATGGGAGATGCATTCCTTCATTTAAAACAGGGTTATAGAACAATATCATAATATGAGAAACAGTTTGATAAACTGAGTATATATGTTGAGTGATTAAATCCTACAGGGGCAAATAAGTGTAAGATATTTGAAGCAGGGCTCTTCTATGACATCAAGAAATTCCTTAGTGCACTGCAGATTAGGGATTATCGAGAGATGGTGAAAGCAGCTTTGAGGATTGCAAAAGTTAATATTGATGAACATAATGGAGAAACAGGGACAACAGAAGAGGAGTCAAGGACAATCTAGTTCATCCTTCTCAGCCAGTAAGAAGCAAAAGGGTTCAGGGTCTCAAGCTCTAGCATAAACATAGACATCCTACTACTAATCAGGATAAAGTCAGAGATTAATGGTTAAGGATGGACGACCGGACCCATCTATAACTAGTATAGCAGGTGGGTTAGGAAGTGGGGTAGTTACCCCATATGATTATTATAGAAAGAAACATAACAGATAGTTTTGGAAGATGATAAGACCATGCCTACGATATGGATTTATAGAGCATTTTCAAAGAGATTGCCCTAGTAAATAGTATCAAATAACCAGTCAAGCAGAGAGACTAGTTCATGTGGCTCAAAGGGGTAGAGGTAGAAGCACGGGAGTTAGTTCTGGTACTGGTGGTCAGAGGGTCACATCAGAGACAATTGATGGACCTAATACCCATACTCTAGTTCGTGCATATGCTATGTGGGTGTGTGATAACCAGGATGCCCTAAATATGATTGCAGGTACTTTTGTTATCTTTGACATTTCTTTTCATGCATTGATAGACCTAGGATCTACACATTTCTACATATATATGTCATTGCCTGAAAATAAGGGGTTACATGTTAACACCCTTGAGCATAATATTCTAGTTACAACTCCTTTGGGTTACAGTGTGGTGGTAAATAGGATCTACAAGAATTGTCCACTAAAAATACAAGGTTATGAATTTCCTAGTGATTTGATTGAATTGCCTTTCCACGAATTTGATATGATTCTTAGTATGGATTGGCTATTTAGACATCATGTAATTGTAGATTGTCTTCCTAAAAGAATCACTCTTAGAAGAGTTGACATTGATGAGATCATAGTTATTGATAAAAGGTCAAATTTTCTCTCCAATGTTATATCAACGACACTAGAAAAAAGGTTTATCAGAAAGGAGTGTGTAGCCTACTTCGCTTATGTTTTGAAAGCTAGAAAGAATGATCCTAAAATTCAAGATAGACTAGCTGTATGTGACTTCCAGGATGTATTTCCTGAGGAGTTGTCAGGGTTATTATCAGAAATAGAAGTTGAATTTTCTATTGAAGTGATACCTAGTACAACACTGATATCTATTACACCATATCGGATGGCACCCACAGAACTTAAGGAATTGAAATCTAGCTATAAGAACTTCTTGAGAAGGGTTTTATAAGCCCCAATATGTCTCTTTGTGGTGTACCTATGTTATTTGTCAAGAAGAAAGATAGATCTATTAGGCTATGTATAGATTGCAGACAATTAAATAAAGTAACTGTGAAGAATAAATATTTACTACCTAGAATAGATGACCTTTTTTATCAGCTTAAAGGTGCAAGTGTTTTCTCTAAGATTGATATGAAATCGAGGTATGACCAGTTGAGAGTAAATGAAATAGATGTCCCTAAGATAACTTTTAGAATCAGATATGGGCATTATGTGTAACACCTCATCACCATAGGGTACGCACCGGGATGCCCGTAGATCATTCCGATACATATCCTATGATAAGGGAGCGCTACGTGCAATCACTACAGTACTCCACATGGCATCAAATCAATTTGAATAATTAAAGCAGTAATTGTAAATCACAAGATTTTTAAAACCAAACTCTTCTTCTTTTCATTACTCAAAATCAACAGTTTTATACATCGTCAAACTGTACAATCTGTACATATATACAAAAACCCTAGTACAGATGCTATATGAAAGAGCAAGAAATACATCAAAACCTAGCTAGGTCATCCCAAAAATCCAGAAATCCCAGCTGACCGACCTGTGAGCCATGACCT
>JAOTAY010000006.1:20864470-20887343 GCA_025629805.1 Erythroxylum baracoense
TTTAATTGTTAATTCAATCGTTTAGTATGTGTTTAGGTTAGAATTGTGTTAGTTTGTTAATTATTTATGTTTTAAGTATTTTATGGGTTAGTACAATAAGTCTTTGAGCTTAATTATTATGTTTTTGAGGTACCTTGATGTGTTTGTTAGTATTTCAAGGTCAACATCAAAAAACGAAGAAGTTTCAGAGACATTCGGGCCGAAACAATAGCCCACGATCGTGGCAGAAGCATTGGAGTTAGCCCATGCCATGATCGTGATAGAAGCCCAATACATGGCCTACGATCGTGGCCTACTTGCCACGATTGTGACAGAAGGCTCGGATATGGCCCATGATTGTGACATGCAAGGCCACGAATATGGGCTACATTAGGCAGATGCGTTGATACTAAAAAATGTCAAAATTTGAGGGATTTTCTGACCATTTCGACCTGGAAGGGTTGCGTAGAACACAAAAGGTATTTAAAGAATACAACAGAGGCGATGAAAAAGCTTTTTTAGTGGCCATTTTTCAGAGAAACCCTAGAGAGAATTGTCTAGAGATAGAGAAAGAGCAGAAGGAAGAGAGAAGTGGAGAAGAAACTGACTCCATGTACTTCCCAGATCAGGAGTTTCTAGATATCGCTGCCTCTTGTCGTCCATTCAAATTTGTATTTCTTGTTATTTTCAATTTTATTATTGTATATAATTGGAATAATAGTTTATGATAGGATTTTTGGATGTTGATATTGTTTCTAAGCTCACCTTCGGGGTTTTATCTTTTATTTAATGAAATTTGATTAGTTGTGTTTTACTGGATTTATTTTGATTTAACTTTTGCAATTTCATAATTTGGTGATAAACTAAGAGGGTGAATCAAGTGAAAAATAATTAAATTGGGCTAATGAGCGTTAGGTGATTTAATAAAATGAGAATGGAATCAAATAAGTAAATTGTGCAAAGAGAGTTCTTGCAATAGTTTTCGATAGTTTATTAGACAACTTCAGATCTAATTAGAGTTTTGGATAGGTTGTTAATTAAGAAATTGTAACTTTCATAATCTAATTAGGGTTTGTAAATTAGGGTTAATGGTTATAACTCGAGATAGAGTAATCAACCATAGGGTCGTCTATAACTAATAATTCAATAATTCATAATTGATTAAGTTAGTGTTAAAGATTAGTAAAATTTCTTTTCTCTTAATCGGTAGTTCCTTAGGTAGATTCTTGAGTGTGCGTTGCAATTGCTAATTTGTTAATATTTTTTTGATTGATTCTTGGATTGATTTGCTTAATTGAATTGCATTCTTGTTTTAGTTTCGTTACATTTGAATTTCTGCGATTTATTTTGGCCTTAGATTTTAGGATTAGATTATCTGTCCTTATGGGATCGACACCTTAAGTACTACATGAATGACCCATGCACTTGCGGATTATCGAAGTTAATTAATTAAAAATTACACAAATAAAAAAACCACAATCACCCACAATATGTTTTGAACTTGGGTAGGCAACTACTTACCATATAAGTTCTTAATTACTTATACATATTTTCTTTAGAGTGAGTTACACTAGACTTATCCACTTACTATTTGAAATTGGATATACCATATTGTCATCTAAAAGTTTTCATACTTCTTTATTCACTCTTTCCATCATAGGTGGGTTTAATTGGCATTGAAATTCTCTTAAAGGCTAAGAAACTTCCTATAATAGTTTCTTATGCATGTTTATAGATGGGCTTGTCCTTTTGATATTAGCATGGTATATCCAATTGTCTCTTTATAATCCTTAAGTACCCAAATCAATTTTCCTTCTTCTAAATAACTAAGTTTATTAGATATGTCATAGGTGTTATCACTCATTCTCTTAAGAAAGTATACTTTAGATGATTCAACAATGGTTCTAACTTGATTTCAAAGCTTGTAAAATAAAAGGAAGAAGCTTTATGTGAGATAAGTGCAAATTAATATGATACAATTTTCCTTAAAAGTTTGAGAGATTTGAGCTAAAAAATTGGGTCCTGTAATTCATAATTTTACACTAAAGAGTTAACAATCTTTAATATATATAAAATGTTTATCATTAGGATATCTTATGGCATAAAAATGTTACAATTAATAATTTCACTATCAAATTTTATAGTATATGTTCTTTTATCAATATTAACTTTAATTATAAATGTTTAAAGAAATGTCCTTCCTAAAAAAGTTGTAGTTAAATTATAAGTATTATCTTTTTTATATCAAGTTATAAAAATTAATAGGAAAGCCTAGTAATCTACTTAAACTAACATATACCCTTAAACTCCTTGAAGTTATGCAATGAATAGATCAATAAGTTGTATAATCGTAGTTGTTTCTCTTAAAGGTCCAAATTTAAGTTATTTATAAATAAAAGGGGTATGACATTAAAGCACTTAAATCTAGCATTTTCTTTTCAATCGTTACATTAGTTATCTTTCAAGTGATAATGAACATACTTCGTTCCTTGTAGGAGGTTGTTTCTTTTAAATGATAGTTAAAACATTCTCTTCCATACGAATTTTCTTACCATATTATAGCTTCCTTTTAATGGTGCATAATTGTTGTGTCTAGTTTCTATTGCTTTTAATTGCCTTCATATCTTGATTTTGGTTACAAATTTTTGTGAGTTGATCCAAATAAGAGATAAATTGAATAAAAATGGTGTGAATATTGCATACATGTTGATTGGATTAATTTGTGAATTTTTCATGAAAAATTAAAGTTCACGTCAGTTTGCTTGAGAGAAAAAAATAACATTAAAGATGTCAGCACCTACACGGTGGTGACTCCTTTTTCACTACCGTGAATAAGGTGGTGACTCATTAGACACCACTTGCACGTTGGTGACACTTTTTTCACCACTGTGCATTAGGTGGTGACAATTGATGTCTTTAGTCACCACCGTGCAAGCTTATGCACGGGGATGACTAGCCCTTACGAGGGTGACAAACATAGTCATCCTATGCAAATTATCATTTATTCTGTCTGTTTTATTACATGACAGCTTTAAGATGAAGGGAACGAAAACCTAAACCTAGATGAAGCTACAAATAAAAAGGAGAGGAGGGTGGCGGCGACATATTTCATTCACTCTTCATTCCATACTCACAGACACCCTCATTTGGCTGGGACAAAAAGAGAGATAGAGAGGGAGGTAGAGAAATAGAGCTTCGAA
Source organism: Erythroxylum baracoense (assembly GCA_025629805.1). Taxonomy (NCBI): domain Eukaryota; kingdom Viridiplantae; phylum Streptophyta; class Magnoliopsida; order Malpighiales; family Erythroxylaceae; genus Erythroxylum; species Erythroxylum baracoense. Next base: position 20,867,650 of record JAOTAY010000006.1, read on the forward strand.
TGAGAGAAGAAAGAAGACAAACAGAGGAGGAGGAGAGAAAAGTAGAAGAGAAAGTGAGCTCGAACTAGAGACAGAAGGTGAGAGCCAACGCCAGAGAGGTGCAGTTTGACTAGAGATCCACCATCAACTTCATCATTCGAGAGGCCATTTGTTTGTTTATTCCTTTTCATCTTTGCTACTATGTTGCGAAACATTTATATTAAAATCATCTGTTGAACTCCTTTATATTTTATCTCCTGAACCTATTTTCTTTGTTAAAGATTGATAGTCCATTTGGTATTCACTGTTTTATTGCTTTAATACTTCTGTTGACAGTAACATGGGACTGAAGTGTATGGAGATGATGAAATGTGTTTATGCTATGATGGGCTGATCTCTTTTTCTCGAGAATTAATGTAGCTATTTTAGTCAAATATGCATGATTGAGAGATTATGTTGTTGTTTTATGTTTGCTGAATGGATGTAATAGCATCACCGAACTTTGCATCATTTTATTGTTAAACGAAGGACCAAGAGGAGAAGTTTAATAGGGAACTAGAAATTATAGACGTTTAGGTTAAGAATTAGAAATATATTAACTTAAGTGGTAATTAGTAGTCGTGTTTCCATAATTAATTCAAATAATAACTTGTCAAATATGAAAGCTAGATTTAGTCTATTATTTGAGTTGATCTTAGAATCCAACTGTTAATTTTAGTAAGATAATTAACCAATCATTTCCCTTAATCTTGCATAGGGGATTAAGTCAGTGAAATTAGTTCTCAAGAGTTTTCCACTTCGATTTCTACTTGTTTTTGCTTCCGATCAATTCAGTTTACTTTTTAGACTATTTTTTGATTTTCTTTAAAAGCCTTCAAACAACAAATTGGGATAGAATGTTTATGATTGCTTTTATTTTTGTTTTTGTTCAAAATTAATTTAAGTGAACCAATTTCACCTCCTTGGGAGACGACCCTGGGTAATCACTATAACTATCTCGTATACTTGCTAGTAGGATGGCCTAGGTAATTTTTAGAACTTTTTCGGCACAACAATAATTCTTGGAGGAATTTGGCAAAACAGGGTACTTTTTTAATTGCTTCAAGAAGGGAAATATTTGCCTCAAACTTGTGAAAAGTCTTAAAAATATTCTTTTTGAACTTGTCTTATTTGGAATTAGCAAACTGTCCAAGAAAATTATAAGTTATCACTACAAATTTAGGTTGTTCACCAATTGAATCCTTTAACTGAGTAACTTACGTTTAAGGTATCACAATTTCTTTCTCAATTTCTTCTTCAATTACATGTTTTAATATCTCCTTGCTAGGCTTTTTGCTCCTTTCCATTTCTCAATATTATTGCACTAACATTCTGCTTTAAATTAACGATGATTTTTTAGTGCAAGTTACCTAGAAATGAGACTTCAATCAGTTTAGAAAAGTCACCAATTAATTCACCTAGTGTTTCAAGTTTTGAATGTATATTCTTTCTTCCAATTGAAATTGTTATGTGTTAGTTATAAGTGTTTTAACAATTTCATTTATAGCCATTCTTGGTTTTAAGGATGAGTGTGGTGGTGGAGCTAGTTGTCGAGCTTGATATTATTGCTAGAAACTCAGAGACTTTGCTCCGTAGCTGAAACTAAGATGATCCCACCATCAGATATTGTATATATTTGAATATGGTTCATAATTACTTTATGTCAGGCTTAGTAATCCTCCAAAGACATTGACTTATTCATTAGATCCATCCCAAAGTGTACAACACATTTCAATTGGATGACTCGAAATAGAATAATTACAGTAAAATTTTTCTGATTAAATATCACATATAAAAAACTTTTGTAAGAAAAGGAGAAATTATTTCACTTTTCTCCAATAAGAAAAGTACTCACCTTATTAGTTTTCTTTGGAAAGTCTTATATATTACCATACCATTGAATTGACAACAATATTGAAAATAAAATTCCTTACTTTAATAGGACTTTTATGCACTAACATGCATCTAGTTGCTATATATACCATATTCCTATCCATTGTTAATAATCCTATAATAAGTCCATATGTTGCATGTTAATAGGCGCTAAATTCACTAATAATTTAGTATCTTTATAAATGTTTTATGTGGAGTATATTATGTTTTTTATGCATAGTTCATTGTCTTGTAAATGACAATTTAAGGCCAGATTTCATATTTGAATGCAACTTTATCCATGGTTATCAATTTAGGAGATAATAGAGACAATTCAAAGCTAATATGGTAGACAAAAACTTTGTAGAAGGCATTAAAAATCAACTCAAGTATGAAGATATTGAAAATTGGAAAGGAATAGAGAAGTAGTAACAAAGCAATACCAAATGTAGGAGTGAAACCAATTTTGATTGCAAACTATTCACATATTATTTTTAGTCTAAAAGTAAACCATCACCAGTTTGGGAAGTGTGTCAACCTCATAATGCAAAATCTAAGGATATGTTGAATAACAAGCTCAAAGGCCTTAGGGATCTATTATGTAACCCTAGCCTATAAATGATCATATTAGAGTTCATTTAAGGCAATTTTTAAAGTAGGAGGAGTTTATGACAGGCTTTTGGCAACCACTTTTCATTAATTCATATTTTTATGGTTTTTTAACATCAAGAAAGGATCGAGAGCAAGATTGGAGGAGATCCACCTCAACTTGGATGCAATTGGGACATATTTTTTGTCTCTTTCTTTTCTTCTTTACTTTATTTGATGATAAGATTTTTATTTTTATTTTTATTTTTTATGTTTAGTAGATAAATTTTTAATTAGGAAATGTAGTTTATGTTACATATTCCATTATTAATGTATGATTAATTGTTGGTTTGGTTGAATTTATTCTCTTTGATTTTACTGTTAGATTTATGTATAGCCATTATAGATTCAATTTTGGAAATTATATGAAAAATAAAAGGTTTGAAGCATAACATATACAGTGGAGGTATAAAATTCTAGATCTAGAGACAGAGGTATCCTAGATAAAGGTGATAACTAATAGATTAATTAAGCTTATTGAGTTTAAATAGGTGTTGCACATCAAAGGGTGGTAATTTCTTAATTAGATACTCCTATACTTTAAGCAAAGACATAGGTAATTTAAGTTAATTGCATATTTGGTTTTGAGTAAGAGATTCTCCAATAAAAGCAAGTGTCTTTTCCCTCATCAGCTTCAGAAATTTCTTTGCATCAAATCACGGAAGATTTTTTATAGAAAATAGTCAATGGTTAAACTTGTACAATCTGTGAAGAGAGCATTCTAACGTCACAATGAGGATTGAAAAAAATATACAAAGAAAAGAGAGGACAAAAAGAAGAGAGAGAAGGGCACTATGGGACCTATTAATATTTAAAATTAAAAAAGGTGACGTTGAAAAAGAATGTCATGTGACATTTAAGCTAAATTCAGTTAGTTTTTCTATGACATTTAAGCCAAAATTTGTCATTTTTTCTGTCAGATCAGGTTTTGATTTAAACATTTTGCAAATGTTAGGGTTCAACTTGAATGCTCCAAAACATTAAGGTCGAACTTAAATTTTAGTGTAAATGTTAGGGTTTAAAATGATCTTTTGGCCTTCATTCAATTTTTAAAAAGTAGGTGTTGGATTTGATTTAAATTTAAAGAAAATGTTGTGTGGCCCATTAGTAATGATTATCCATGGTTCAATTTCCACAATATAATAAAAACGATAACTCCTTATTATGTTTATAAAAATAACTAAATAATCTTTATAATGTTTATTATATTATAAAACCTGTAAATTATAAATAGTTGTTACTCCTAATCCACCTAATTATATCCTAAATTTAATTGTAAAAGGAGCATGTGATTAGCATAATTACTAATAAATATTTTTATTCATTTATAAATTTACTGAATTACCAAAAAAATATTTTAAAGTATATAAAATGATTCATTAGATTAAAATAAATGACAAAATAAAAGGTCAGGCAGGTTCTTAATTATATAACATAATATACGCCTCAAAAGGAACCAGGATAGGAAAATAAGAATGTTAAGGTAAGAATTACTAGTCTTTTTTAAAAAAAAGTTGAAATGAATTCATTGAAATGCCCAATGAAGAGCATAAAAAAAGAGTTAATACAAGGTTATACAAAAATGGGTTGCTACAAATATCATCATAATCTTACATCCAAATGTCAATTTAAACAACTATTAAAAATGATGATATAGATCACTCCAGGTTCCATCTTCTAAGTGAGTAGCTCAAACCATCAGTTACTTTGTAAGCTACTAGTCTCTCTCTAATCTAGTAGAAAATTTTGTGATCAAGAGCATATTTTTTTATTTTACAATTCCTAAGTAGTCTTTGATTCCTTTCATGCCAAATTGTATACACAAAATAGTTCAAACTAAGGCTCAGACATTTTTGATCATTCTTCAATCTTTTGTATTGATTCTCAGCCCATGCAAGTATAATATCTCAGTCTAAAAATGGGAAAAATAAGTTTATATTGTGCTAGATCCTAGTCCAGAAAGAGCTAATGTAGCTGTACTGGAAAAATAAGTGATTGATGGATTCAGATTCAAGACAATATAAAGTGCATAGTTGGTTAGTGGTTCCTCTAATTATGTCCTTGATTTTTAATCTCTTCCTAGCAGTTAGCCAAGTAACAAAGGATGCTTTGGGCATCAAAGTGCCTTTCCATACAATATTGTACCACTATATATTAGGAATCTGAGGTCTGAGAGCTTTAAAACAGGAAGAGTTAGTAAATTCTCCATTGTTATTGTTTGTCCGTATTGCTTTGTCCTTCCTTATGGGATTGGGAGATTAGGGAAGAGGCTTTATATTCTATCAATGCCCCTAAAATTTATAGTACATGCATCATGTTGAATGAATTTCATTACTCAAACTTAGAGTGGAATTCTGGTTATAAGTGAAGTAAGATCCTCCCTTAAGATTAGAGGGCTTTGATTTGCCCAATTATCAAACCAAAACCAAAAGTCCTAACCATTTCCCACCTGTATTTTGATAAAGGGATTAATAGCGTACCTTTTACTTAACATTTGTATGAAAGGATAAGAATGTTACTTCTTTTCTCCAATATACCAAAAGCTGGAGTCTTTCAGATAGCATTCGTTAGTCCATCTAGTCTATAATGCCTCTTTATTAGTAATTAGTATCCAAATTCTCTTATCCACTAGGATTAACTGAGTCATTTGCAAAGAGACTAGGCCTTGTCCTCCCTCTTGCTTTCTCCAACATAGTTACTCCTAGTTGATTTTTGTTCCCTTAGGGATACCTACCTTTCTAGAACAAAAGAAATTCTTAATGCATATCTCCAGCTCCTTGTTGATCATCTTAGGTGAAAAAAGATGGGTGCTCTAGTGAGTGTGAAGATTTCTTAATACTGAAGTGATAAGCTACACTCTTCTAGCTTATGGCAAGGTTGTTTTTTCTGCCATGCATTTATTTTCCACTTGTAAGTCTCTAAGAGAACTAGATAATCATGATATCTTAGCTTCTTAGAGGGAATTAGAACTCTTAGGTATTTGAAAGGCAAGTAATGAGCATTTAGTCTAATGATGTTCCTTAGTTTAGTAATGTTATTCACATTAGAAGGGAAATAAAGCTTACTCTTCTGTTGATTAACATTTAATCAAGAAGCCTTACAAAATGAATCAAGAGAGTTATATAGTATAGATATAAAGGTTTGATCAGCAATACAAAACATCATTGGATCATCTGCAAAGCTTATATGAGCGAGGCACAACTCCTTGCATTTATGATGGAATTTAAAGTTGGGGCATCTTAGAGATTTCATCTTGAGTATCCTGGTAAGTATTTTCATGGAAAGAGTACATAAATAAAGGGAAAGAGGGTCTCCCTACCTTATCCCATTGGTCTTTTTAATCTATTTGCTTTGGTGCATTAATGAGGACACTAAAGGAGGTGGTTGATAAGCATGAATTGATCCAATTGATTAACCTACTGGGAAAACCAAACCACTCAAAGCTGTAGAGAATAAAATTCCACTTAAGAGTATCAAATGCTTTTAACAAGTCCACTTTAATATCATAGCTTTTGATGGATCTACTGGTCTCATAATCCCTCATCAGTTCCTGAACCATTAAGGTTGCATTTGGATCTGCAGTGCGGTGGGGATTTGTACTTATCTATGCAGTTTTCGAATGCAATCATATGGAAGCTGTGGGCATGCTACAAAATTTGTATAACTGGTGACGTTGTGGGTTGAATGGTGATGGTGTTGGTGAAGCAATGGGTGTGGGTGTTGTGCTAGTGGTGATGCTGCGTCTGGCATTGGTGAGTGGGGTGGCTGAAGATTGTGGCGAGATTTTACGTTTGGTGTGGGTGAGTGGGGTGGCTATGTTGGTTTGCCTTTAGATTGTCATTAGGTAGCTGGACGTTGCTTACGTTGTGGGTCAATTGATTTGTTTGTAGGTATGGCTAAAGTGCTTGGTTAGTGGAGGGTTGTTAAGTTTTGCGATGTTTTTGTGAGGGAACTGGTGGTGCGTTGTTATGTGAAAAGGGATTGATTTGTCCTATCTAAAAGAAACAAGCATATTAGGTTTTTTTAAGTAAATAAAAAACGTAAAAAAATATTTAAGTAAATAAAGAAATTAAATAATTAAATGAAAAAATATTTAATTATTTTTTTAGTATTTTTATTTTTTAAAAATATTAATTTATAAGAGAACTTTAAGATTCCAGCCCAAAACACTAAATTACATAAGGCGAGATCTCACGTTATGAGATTTAGTAGTATGAAAATTTAAGACAACTTTTGCCTTACGCCAATAAATTTATGTTTCAAAATAAGTAAGTGCAAAATATATATAAGTAAAACAAAATCAATAAAAACTATCATATTTTGGGTTGCCTCCTAAAAAGTGTAATTGTTTAACATCATTATGCTCGACGTGGCTTTTTCCTCTCAAACATCTACGTAATTGCAGTTATGTAATCCTTACTACTACTAGTAGCCCTTCCTCTTACTCTATAATCAGCCTTTTTGAAATGATTCTAGGTAATGACTTTCCTTCACCTAAATAGATGTACTTTAGGTGATCAAATAACACCTTCATTTCCATCTTTGGAGCCAGCAAAACAAAAGGTAAGATTTTCTTGTGAGTTATATTAACTTCATCATTTAAAGTTTTTGAATTTATTAGCATTGTTGATAACTATTCTACAACTTCACAAGTTTCATCAATTTGCTCGTTCACTTTTGATTTGACCTAAAACTCCAACTCATTTACAATATTTTCTTCATTAAACATATCTTGCACAAATGAATCCACAATATCCATATGATAGAAAGATTGGAAATCATTAGGGTATTTCATTGCTTCGAAAATATTTAACTTTACTATCACTCCATCAAACTCTACGGAAAGGGTACCCTCATTCACATTAATTTTCGTCTTAGTCATCTTCATAAACGACCTGCCTAACAGAATCAAAGTTAAATGTTCAACATTATCTCTATCCATTTTCAAAATGTAAAAATTTACTAGAAATACCCAACCATTAATGTGGACTAAAACATCCTCAATAACTATTATGCCTAAATAAGTTCTAAAAATACCTAGGTTATCTTACTCATAAGTATAAGAGGTAGTTGTAGTGATTACCCAAGGTTGTCTCCCACGGAGGTGAAATTGGTCTACTTAAATTAACCTTAAATAAAAGATTAAATAAAAGTAGTTGTAATCCTAAACATTCTATCCTAAGACTTTAAAGAAAATCATAAAATAGATTGAAAAGTAAACGAAATCAACTGGAAGCAAAGACGAATAGATTAATTGAAACGGAAGACTCTTGAGAATTAATTTCCCTAATTTAATCTCCTATTCATGATTAAAGGAAATGATTGGATAGTTGTCTTCCTAAAATTAACAGTTGGGTTCTAAGTAAACTCGAATAATGAACTCATCTAACTTGTGTATTGAAAAAGTTATTATCCGAATTAATTATGAAACTCGACTACTAATTACCTCTTAGGTCAATATATTTCTAGTTCTTAACCTAAGCGTCTATAGTTTCTTGTTCCATATTTAACTTTTTCTCTCGGTCCTTCATTTACTACTAAAATGATGCAAAGTTTGGTCATGCTGTTACATCCATTCAGCTCAGAAACCAAAGCAATAAATAAGACAACTAAACCATAACTCAATCATGCATAGTCGACTAAAATAGTTATATTAATTCTCAAGAAAAAAAGATCAGCCCATCATAGCATAAACATAGTTCATCATCTCCATACACTTCAGTTCTATGTTACTGTCAACAGAAGTATTAAAGTGATAAAGCATTGAATACTAAATGAACTATGAAAAGATAACAAAGTAACATTCAGATAAGCTAACAAACTAATAAGCTCAATAAATAAACAAGAAACGTCACAACAGATAAATAACAGAATAAGCAAACAGAGATCGGGTGAATGAGGTGCAGTGATCTCCTACCCCTCTCAAGCTTCCCACATTAGCTCTCGCCTTCTACTTCAACTTGTTCTCATCAGATGGTCAAAGACTTGGTTCTACTTCTAACTATCTGCCATGTTTCTCTCTTCTTCATCGACTCTCCTTGTTCTCTTCTCTTATTCCCTTCTTTCTCTCTCCCGAAGTGTCTCTTATGTGTTGAGTGAAGAGTGAAGAGTAAATGATGAATGAAGAATCTTCTTCGTGACCACCCTTTCCTTCTATTTGTAGTATGCTCCTAGGTCTAGGGTTTTGTGCCTTCCACTTGCATATGCCACGTAATAAATGACATATTAAAGGAAACGTTATTGGTTTGTCTGCATATGGAAAGTCACGGTTATGACTTAACTTGCACAACTATGACTTACCATTTTAAGTCACAGTTATAACTTAACTTGCACAACTGTGCATGTGCAAAACAAGTTACAACTATGCATGTAAGTCATAATTATCATGTACATGTCACAACCGTGTATATAAGTCACGGTTGTGACCTACATGTCACAACCGTGACATGATGCCATTTTCATGCACAATTCTTTTGTTTAAGTTCATGCCATGTCTAATTCTTTCATGGATAAATCTTCTTGTTTTTTCATGCCAAATTCACAAAATAATCCAATTAAGATTCATGCAACATCGACACCAATTTCACTTAATTCATATCAAATTTGAATTAAATCATAACCAATTTCACCATATGAAAGTGATTGGTGTTGGTTCCGTGTAAGTTTTAATAAATAACCCTCGATAATCCTCAAGCGCACGGTTCATTAGCGTAGTACCTAAGGTGTCGATCCCACAGGGAGGGATAATCTAATCCTAAAATCTAAAGCCAGAAACAAAAACAAACAACTAAAGATGTAACTAACTAAAATGAAAATTCAATTCAACCAATCAAATTAAATTAAGAATCAATCACGGAAATACTAATTACTAAGCAATTGTAACACACCCAAGAATCAACCTAAGAAAATTACAAATTGAGAGAAAGGGAATTTTGCCTATCCTTAATGCTAACCTAACTGATTATGAATTACCGGATTATTGATTCTAGACAATCCTAGGGTTGATTACTCTCTCTCGAGTTATAACCATTAATCCTAAATCATAAACCCTAATTAGATTATGGAAGTAGCAATCTCTCAATTTATAGCCTATCCAAAACCTTAATTAGTTCTAAAGTTCTTTAATAAACTACCGAAAACTTATGCAAGATCTCTCTTCGCACAATTTACTGATTTGATTTAATTCTATTTTCTATTAAATCAATTTAATCATTTTTCATTCGATTCACCCTCTCAGTTTGTTATCGAATTATGCAGTCACATAATTAAATTATAACAAATCCAATAAACATATAAACAATTAGATTTCATTAATTCAAGAGTAAAATTTCGAACGTGAGTTTAAAATATCATCGACATTCTAAATCATATTATCAACTAATTATTCCAATTCCATACAATAGTAAAATTAAAATTAAATAGGAAATACAGTCTTAACGGATGATGAGAGGCAGTGATGTCGGGAAACTCCTAATCCGAGAAGTATGTCCAGTCAGCTTCTCTCCTCTTCTCTCTTCCTTCTTCTTTTCCTCTATCTCTCAATGAATTCTCTCTAGGGTTTCTCAAGGGTGGCTGATGAAAAAGCTCCTTTTTCCTCTTTGTCTTGTTCTTTAAATATCCTTTTGTGTTCTGAGCAGCCTTAAGGATTTTCGGCATCCAAAAAATCCGAAATTCCCTCAAAATTTGATGTTTTTGAGTGTATGCACTTCTGCTCGACGCAGGCCACAATCATAGCCCTGCAGACCACAAACATGGGCCACATCCGAGCCTTCTATAATGATCCGTCCCTTACCCATCATGATCGTGGCCTGTTTTGCTATGATCATAGGCTGTTGTTTCAACTCGAATTCTCCAAAACTTCTCTGTTCTTCGATGTTGACCCTGAAACACTAGCAAACACATCAAGGTACCTCAAAAATATAATATTTAAGCTTAAAGACATGGACTAACCCATAAAACACTTAAAACATAAATAATTAACAAACTAACACAATTCTAACCTAAACACATACTAAATGATTGAGTTAACAATTAAATACAGATCAAACTAAGCCCTAAAATACAATGCAATTGACACTTATCTGGTTATAATGTCATTCTATTAGTGATAGATTATTTCACTAAACAGGTGGTGACTTAGCCTCTAAAGAATGTTGATTAGACTAATGTAGTGAAGTTCATTAAGGAATAGATTATTCATCAATTTAGGATCCGAAAGTCAATAACAAGTGACTGAGGAACCATAGTTATAAGTTAAAAAGTCAAATATTTTGCTAAAAATTATGGCATACAATTGCTAAATTTAACTATGTATACTGTTTAACCTAATAGTTAAGTAGAAGTATTAAAAAAAGTAGTTACTGAAACTCATGAAAATTGTTATAAAAGAATCCTAGAGAATGGCATATAATTATGTTTGAGACCTTACGGGTGTATCAAACTTTTAAATGCACTATAAATGAGTCAACCCATTCACTCTTACTTATGGTCATAATGTTCTTCTTTCTGTAAAAATGACGATCCCATCTTTGAGAGTGGATAAATAGAATGCTTTGACATCACATGAGTATTCAAATGCAATGATGATGGAATTAGAAGACTCAGAAAAAGTTTTACTTTAATCGTTGAATAACATGATTATAGTAAAAGAGAAAATGGAAAAATTTTACAAAAAAAGAGTTTATAAGTGGGAATTCCAAGAAGAGGATATAATATAAAAGTTGATTTTATTTTTTTAGAAAATGAATGAAATTGTATTAACATTAGCAAAAAGTGGAAAAGTGGTCTCCTAATTGAGAAGGGCCATTTCAAATTCACAAGGTTTTAAAAGGTAATGTATACTGATTATCTAGTTTAGAAGGTGAACCTCATAGACATTTTATTAATAGGAAATATTTTAAGCCCTATAAAACTACTCTTTAGGAAAGTTTAAGAATAAAGGAATAAGAGAAACAATTTTCTGACTGAAACAACAAAAGACCACAATGAACTTTAAAGCAACAAAATTCAAGTCTACAAAAGTCAACTCACTGTTAAAAATTATTAGTAGAAGATAAAGAAGTTTAAAGTTGATTTAGGTTAAAAGAATGGATCTTGCCCTATTATTTGATATAAAATAATTGAACCTCTTTAACCTATTGAACTTATTGCTTCCAGAGGTTGTCTTCATACTTTTGCAACATCATCAACTTCCCTAGATCATTAAATATTTACTTGACCTCATTAAATTTCTAGTTAAGCCACTTACGTTCGTACTTTAGAGCTTTTTGTTTCTCTTTAATCAAAATAATAGCTCTTTCATGGTCAACAACTTGATTCTCTAAAGAGTTAAATTCATTCTTCAATTTGTAAATTTGAACTTGGAGATTTTTACTATTAGCCTCTTCTACATCATAACTTATTTTGTGATTTTGTAAGAGAATTGTTTTTTTGGAATAAATAACTTGATTATGGCAGAACCTCTCGAAAGAAGAGAAATTTTTTTACTTCTATTCAACATTCCTTTAACAATAAATGACTGGGTTATAAAAATAATATAAGACAACATACTTAGGAAGGAGATGCACTAAATTTCAGTTAAGAACTGGAGCTCCTATTACTTAGTAAGTTTGATGTGAAACTCTATGATGAGCCTTGAAACCCAACAATCACACAATGGAAGCAAGGAACCCAAAAAAGCTAAAAAAAAGTTTTCAGATAGGCAAACCTTGACCTGATGTCTATTGAAGACAAGAACCAGAGGTATAAGATAGGTTTTGAATGCCATAATATAATAATCTTGATAAGCTTTAAAAGAACCAAAGAGAAATTAACCTCACTCAAATGAATTCTAAATTTTTCTGAAGTATCTTGAACAATACAATGCTTGCCTTTATTAGGAATTAGCGTTGAGCTAAATAAGGTAAGAAAGCACCCTAGTTGAATAATTTGACAAGAATAAAAAAACACCTATGATTCAAACTAATCATAATGTGAAACCTATGATTTAAGCTAATAATAGTGTGAACATAATCCTAACAGCTAGTCTAGACAAGAAATAATTAAAAAGCACATTATTTGATGCCTAAATCACTCTTAATTTGTTTTGATAGTCTAAAAACGTTTTTGATGCATAAAACACATTATTTGATGCCTAAAACGACTCCTAATTTGTTAGGATAGCTTGCACATGTGTTTAAATGTCTCCTATAAATCTTGTTCAGTTTGAATATGCCTTGGAATGCTTGGAACATATTGGAATATCATAGACACTCATTGGGCTTCTTGACTTAGCTTGTATCAGATTTATTGGGTTTTAAATTCATTCCAAGCTAATTAGAGTTTGTTTAGCCAATATATCTTCAATTAGCCCTCTTATAGCATCCTTTATCTTCTTGGCTTTAACTCTTATAATTGGGCCTCCTTGAATACTCAATAGATTCTTTTAAACTTTGCTTAGGCTAACTTGGTTCTCATCATTCCCACGCTCTTCAAAAGGATTCAACCTTGAATCATCACCTGCATCAAAAAGAAATAAATTACCAACATTAAAAGTAGCACTTACATTACCATATTCACTTGAAAGATCCAACTTGTAGGCATTTTCATTAATCTTTGCAAGAACTTTAAATGGACCATCTCCTCTAGGATGTAACTTTGATTTTCTTCATTATGGAAATCTTTCCTTGCACAAATGAACCCAAACCCAATCACCAGGTTCAAATATCACTTTCTTCCATCCCTCGCTATATTGAGTTTCACATTGCTTAGTCCTCTTCTCAATATTCAACCTTACTATAAAACCCACCTACCCCTTGAAAGGATATGCAGATGCTACACAAAATAGAACCAAAATAAACCAAACATACCAAACAATTCCTTACATGTATTTCTAGAAACTCAAAACATACATTATATATCAAACATATTCTACTATTCCAAATACATGCCATAAGTTCCAAATCCATCATGTAGTAAGGTTATTACAAGTCAATTATAGGATATTACAATCCTTATCTATAAATATACAAATTGTCACATTACATTAAAATACAACTTAAACTAAAACACAAATATACATCTTCCAAAACAAAACACATCCTTCTTTGGCCAATGTGGTTGTTTTTGTCCCAGTCTTTAAACCTTCTTATCATAACCCACATGGAGGCTAAACCACCGTGCTAAGTGAAAAGCTTAGTAGGGAATAACTAAACATAATGCATAATGGCTACTGTTTCTAACAGTCATCTAACATTCATATATACAGATTTAAATCATATCACAAATTATGATTCATCAACACAGAACATTCTTGCATCGATTCAAACTCATAAATATCAGAACAAAATGTATAAGTATTAGAATTGAATATCAAAACAAGATGTAATCCTTTTAAATCAAAAATATAACTTGTTTCATATTAGAATATGTTTTATGTCAAATCAAAGATTATCTTGTATCAGATCATAACTTATTTATGTCAAACTGTACATGTATCAAAATACAAAACAAGTTAGCCTGCTAATCCTTTTTACTGAAGTGGGTAACAAGACCAGCATAGGAAATACTTTTGATTTGTATCACAGAACATGAGAGACTTATGTCTCAACACCGGAGTGTCCATATCAGGAGACACTGAAGTGTCAATATCAGGAGAGACTTATGTCTCAAACACTAAAGTGTCTATATCAGGAGACACAAAAGTGTCAACTCCTTAATGTCACAGGAGCAACTGCAGACCCTTCTGGGCATGCCTATTTACCCATGACTAGTACTTAACAGTTTTGAAGCAATCCATTTCAGATTTCAGAATCACATGTAAAAGAAATAATGCATATTATATGTCTTATTCCATTTTGCTCACATAGGATGTAATCATTCACATTTCATCAAACTTAACATGCCTTGTGAACATAAACATTTGTGATAATATACCAATGAATACTTTAAGTAATTACACATGACATGTAGCCACACAAGTTCCGAATTCACAAACATTTACAACTAACACATTACTCTTGTTCTTTAAATCACATTACTCTTGTTCTTTAAATCACATTAGCATTCATAAGTAGACTTCATTCCTTTAATACCTTATAAGTTCCAAAATTAGATACTTTGTTATCTAATAACACCTTCCTTAAGTTATTACTTTAATTACAAATCCAAAACTTATTCAACCTTTCCACGTCAAACTAGGCTCATTTTACACCTTAATCATGTCTAATTACACCAAATTAACAAGACTTATCCTCATGTTGTTCAACAATTGCACAATTCAGCATTTACCATGTAAAAACCCTGCCCACTATCCTTTTCCTGCACTTTTTTCTAGATTTTATTAGGACAAGTTTCGAGTCATATTTGTATGGCCATTTTGATAAAGAAACTAAGGTTTTTAGGCAATTTGTTCTTCTAAAAAACTGTTCCTCTATGTCTTAAGTTTCTAACAAACTAAAGTTCATACAATTTGGTTGATTATTTCTAGAGTTATCCCTAAAATACTACAGATTGTTCTCAAACAGTGACAGAATCTATAACTCAACTTCAAGCTAAATTTCAAAACCTTAAAGACATAAATAAAATTCTATTCCTTCATAAAACTTGTAGAAATATGTATGTAGTTTAATATACAATTAAAATCACCGCATTTTGATATCTAAAGGTCAAGTTATAGTCTAAATATCGATGTCTGTTCAATGAAACCTGTTTAGTGAAGCCACTACAATTGTCATACACCTTCAACACCCCTTCAGCATAGTTCATCAATTCCACCTTATTCATGCCTCAATTCCATATAAATTTCGTGTCTAGAAACAATTCAAAAATCAGTCATTAAGTAACTAACAAATTAATCTCTTCCACACTTCAAAACCAAACCAGAAATTATCCCACAAATATCATTTTTCCAGCATTCATTTCTCATCATCTTAACACATATTCCATACTATTTCAACTATCATACAACTTATATTAATACAAGCTATCAATATCAACATCATAACACATACTTGATGACAATTCAATTATCATCAAACCTGTATTAATACATGCTGTCGAGTTTAGAATTCCCTTACCAAATCACCTTTAAGTTCCTTCTTCTAAGAGCTAACCAAACTGGCCCTTCAAGTAACCAATACACAACCCTCAATAAATCATTATTAAAACATCTCCTAACTAAACCATTTCACAGAAGCATTAATAGGACATCAATACTCATTTTTCATGTTTTATACTTTGACTAATGCAGGTTCTAAAGCCATTAAAATCAGAAAATTATATATGGTTCCTGCACTGGGGTCTATCACAGGTAGTATTAGGGAAACAAGCATAGCTCAAGCTCTAGTCACTATTTTGTCAAGCACTTTCACAGAGGTCAAGTTAAGACCTATATCTACAACTTTTATTGTTTCAGTTTCTTCAAATTCGTGTTCTAAGGATATGAAAGATAGATCGAAAGAGAAAGATGAAATTGAAACCAGAATTTCAACTTACATTGATAACTTCTTTCCTTCTCCTCTTCTCTTCCCCTTATTCTCTCCTTCTCCTCTCATTTTCGTTTTTCTCCCTCTTCTAACCTTATGGCCGAACTTCACTCTCACTTCTATTACCTTTTTCATCCATTTTCTCTAGAAATTCAAAGAAAGTCAAACTAATCTATGTGTCATCGTTCCATTGGTCCATATGTCATCATTCCATTGCTCCATGTGTCACCATTCTATTAGTACATGTTTTTTCCTTCTATTGGTCCATATGTTACTATTCTATTGGTCCATGTGTCACTTACTTTAGGCTTCACATTTCACTTATTTAAGCCTCCATATGTCACTACTTGTAAGGCTACACATGTCACCAATTATAAGGCTACATATGTCATCATTTGTAAAGCTACATAAGTCACCATTCTAAAGCTCCACATGTTACAGGTCTAAATTTCCATTACTCACCTTAAAATGTTGCCATTAATCACCTACAAAATCAGTCCACATTTCACTCCAAAATTGGCCCCACTTGTTATATAATCATTGGTCTATTTGTCAATCAATCAATGGTGCCAAATGTCATTCAAAGTATAGGCTTAATCATACTAATTTTCATATACCAACATATCTTGCCACTTGACAATTTTCCTATTCCAAATGTCCATTTTAATACCTCAATTCTCTAATGGTATTAATTAATCCCAACTTAGTAAGTATGATCCATTAACCAAAATTCAAGACATATGCAATTTACAATCATATCACAATTTCTAGTACATATACTTTTATGCATATGTAACATTTCAGCTAGGGTACAATTTTGGGCCTTACACATGACAAGTCAAATATCACATCTCAACTATATTGAAAGGAAGGACAGAGAAAAATTCAAATAAAAAAAGAGTACTGTATTACATCAATTCGAAGCAATTATGGAGGACAATTCGATAACAAAAAATTCAAAGATTTCTATAATGAAAATGGGATATCTAACAATTTTTATGCCTAAGGACTCCTCGGCAGAATGGAGTTATTGAGAGAAAGAACAAGACTCTTATTGAAATGGCTAGAATAATGCTATGCAAAAGTGGTCTGCCTTAAGATTACTGGGCAGAAGCCATGTCAACTACTTTTTATATACTTAATAAGTGCCTTGTAAGACCTATTCTGAAAAGGACCCCCTATGAGTTGTGGAAAGGAATAAAAGTGAATGTCGCTTACTTTCGAGCATTTGGTTAAAAGTGTTTCATTCTAAATAATGGAAAAGACAATGTTGGAAAGTTCGATTTGAGATCAGATGAAGCCCTATAGTACCACTAGTAAAGGATTCAGAGTTTACAACAAAAGTACAAAGAAGAAAGAAGAATCAATATACATAATATTTGATAAAATACTACCCTTTACAACAGCAGCTGATTCAAATGATGAAGAGCATCCTTTGGCCCCTAAAAATACATCGCATACTCATACTACATATTGGAACGAAAACAAAAACATGTTTGGTTTAGTTAAACGATGCATTTCAAAAAAAAAATTCGAAATCACAATATAGCGGAAGCATAAACACCAAATCAACATACTTTTAATCCATATGTGATATGGCATACAGAAAATAAATATAATAAGAACAAGATCAGAATTTTTACCGACTCCTTGCTACAACTTTGACTCCTCGCTGCTATGTCCTCAACCAATCTGATCTACCACTTGTTCTTCTTGCACAACTTGGTTATCAAGAGCCTTTGATGGGAAAGAAGAAGAAAAATTGGACATTTTTCTTTGTATGTTTAGCTAGCTGAAGGAAAAAAAATGAGACTTTCTCTTTTTCTATATTCGACTAGCTTGAAAAGAACAAAACAATGAGACCTTTTTTCTATATTTGAAAGTTTGGGAGAGAAAACTAGGAGAGCAAAAGACCACCCACTTTATTTATCATCCAATGCCAAAAGATGAGTTGTCCACTTCCCATTCAAACATATATTCGATTCTTTAAGAGAGTAAGTGGAAAGCTTTCATTCATTTCATGAATTAAAGGAGCTATATGTCTACATTCATGCTTTTATTAAAAAGTATAACCAAATGTTGCATAGGAGAGAGTGGAGAGTCTTAAAAAAGCGCCACTTCATTCTTTAATCATAGTTAAATGAATTGTCTCCATTAAAAGCTCACATTTATTCATATACATTTATTTAGCATCAAAATGCTAAAAGACCTTTGTCACTTCAATTACCACTTATTATGGCAGAAAAGAGTGAAGAGAGATAACAAATAATGCACCACTCCATTCATGTACATTTTTTTGTTATCTTTTAAAAGCCATTAAACAACTTAATGATGATGAGCATTACCTAATAATGCTATCACCAAAAATGGATCTTTTAAAAGCCATTAAACTATTTAATGAAGAGCATTATCTTAATGCCCACTCCATTACAATACTTTCAAGCTTTTATTAACTATTAAACCATTTAATGATTGATGATTTAGGTTAAAAGTTCCTTTGGGCTTATAATTAACAATTAATTAGTGTAAGCCCAACATTTAATTATACGCTTAAGACCCAATTTAATTATCTTTTAATTAAATTGTTTTGGTCTTATTGGCTCGAATCCAATTCAGCCAATTCTCTCCAAACTGTCTCATTTTCTTTCCAATAACCTCCGTTTATTTTTCTTACTTTCCTTGACAACCTTCCCAGAAGCCAAGTAGGGAATCTAATTGGACTTAAATAATTCAAGCTCCAATCAGCCCGAAATTAATTTAATCTCATTAGAATTAATTCTGACTTGTTAACCAAATGTCATTCCACTAAAGACAATTAGTTGAACTCTTGAATTACTTAAAATTATGAGAAAATATATTTCAGTTTATTAATATGATGTCCAATCGCAAACTTTATTATGAACCTTATTATAGCCATTTACACAATAAAGGATAAAATTACCATTGTGCCCTTATGTTGGTTTTTCCTTCTAGATCTTCCATTTCACTGTGTATGGTGATTAACACGCAAGATCTAATCTTGGTGTTAAGACTTGATGGGTAGCTAGTCCATCAAACTACTAGCGTAAATTTAATCACCAATCTCCGTAAAACATTTAAAAGTGATGTTATGACTATTCTTTATTTAAGTGAATGTTCCCTAATGCATGTTTCAACTAATAATTCCAACATGTGGACACTGGATTGATACCCTGTAAAAATCCATTCTGATCATATCAAGAATTATAACAAAACATACATGAGTTCACCACTCATTAAGATTGTGGTTCGTAATAACGGAAGCAAAGGTGTATGTTTTAAGATTAAAGTAACGACCTACTTTATTCTTTAAAAATATACGTGATTCCAGATTCATTTAATAGTGTCATTATCGATAGTCAACTACTATCATAATTTGAAAGTCATCATTCCCTTGAAACTTCTTTACTTACACAGAGGTAAATTGCAACATTATACTCTAAACCATAATCAATTGACCAACTTGATTATTCGACTGTGAATCAATAAATTTAGATTTTAATAATATACATGTTTCCCATACATGTATATGTATATTACTGACTTAAGAACCTTGGTACCTTATGACTAGTTATATTATGTTCGTATAAATAAAACAAAACTCTTTTGTTTTATTAATAATAAATATTTTCATTACAATATTGTAACTGGAAGAAAATTAAGTTATATGTAAAT
>JAOTAY010000006.1:20889403-20900237 GCA_025629805.1 Erythroxylum baracoense
TCTGTTTTGCAGAATTAAATACGTAGTACCTTCCTGTGGACGACCCCGATTTTGTACTACAAGTTTACAGAAAAGGGGATTATTATTGACGGTTTCGGCAACCATCACTTTACTTCAGGTTTTAAAATATCAAATTTAATTTATATTTCTGATTTATTATTTTGAGGAATTGTAAGGCTACTACTACTCTAAGATTTATTATCTTTAATAGAGAAGTGAAATTTAAGAAACAGTTTTAGGAGATTTTATAAAGAAAAATTGAAATTGAATTAAGATATTCTAACACTTGCATTCTATAAAAGGATGGTGGAACTAAAGCTGGGAATTGAAATTTTGGTAATCATTGAGATGTTTTGTTGAAAACAAGGTAAATTTACTTAGAATAATTCTATTAATCATAGTATAAAGAAAATATTTTTTAAGGCTGCCTATGGTTTCAAATATCAGCATGTACTTGATTTAATATAATTACTATATGAAGTTAAGATGAATGATGAAGGAGATGCATTCACTTACCATAATCCAATCATTTATGAAAGGGTATGGAGTTGTTGATTTATGTCTCACAGTCAATCAATTGATTGTAATTTAATATATAATTATTTAGAGACATTTTAATCTTATACATATTTACATATATATGATTAAGTTTATGAGATAAACTTACATTGCAAAAAAAAATTATGAAGAGACCATAATTATGAGATTATTATTGCATTTATGTGTTATCACTAATTTTTTTATAGTCATTATTCTATTGAGATTGGAATTAATATAATATAAAAAAACTACCACACATTATATTTCTTCTTTATAAAAGAAGTGGTCGATCTTAAAAATTGAAGTGTAGAGACAAATAAATGTGTGAATGCTTGTTAAAGAACAAATTTACTAAATTAACCCTATATGAGAATTCTATTTAGAACATTACTTATATATGTCTTTGAAATTCTTATTGTGATGATTGTATAAATAATCTTTTGACTTAATATCTCCAAAGTATCTCATGTATGGATTGTTATATTTTGATAGTACTTATGACTTATTCTAGTTAATGGTAGATCAATTGGTAGTCATTGAATATAACATGAAATATATAGAGGTAGCCAAGTGATCAATATACATCACCCTAAAGTGATTAGGAAGAGTACTCTCGATTAGTATTGATTTAAGAATCCTTGGCTAAGATCAAATGATATTTTGTAAAATAGTTTACAAATGTTATTAATATAAATAATTACTAATAATGAAAAACTAATATGATTGAACTCAAATAGAGTAAACATTAATTATATAATTTATACCTAATTGGAACATTGTATGATGAAATAATTGAATTATACAATAAAATCAATGTATGGAAAGGTTAGTCAAAATTATATTGACATTCCTAAATATGGATTGTTATAAGATATGGCTAGACCCTAATCTTGATCTATAAATATATAATATTTAATTGGAATTAAAGATGAATTTAATTTATCTAATCGTAAATATGATTTAGGACCATAAATTTATATTTTCTCTCAACATATTTGTGGGCTTAATGATATGTCACATACAAAGAACGAGCTGAAAGAGAAAAATATTTTAATCAAGTTGCATATAACGTACCATGTTTAATCATAAATTTTCTCAATCTTTCTAATTAAGTTCAACTTAATTAGAAAGATTGAGAAAATTTATGATTAAACATGGTACGTTATATGAGATATTAGATCTTACTTTGGTCTAATTAGTGTTTAAATAGAATAATTAAAATTATAATTTTTATTTCAATTTAATTACTAGAAGGTCCAAACTCTTATTATCAAAAGGCTTAAGCTTTAATAAAGCTAGCATGTCTTACCTAGGTCTCTCAACAATAGTTATAAGGTTCTTTCAACAGAAAAGGATCAAGTTTTATAATAAAATACAAAGTATAATTCATACTTTATTATGTTTGTTCATTAATCATATTATAGAATTTTAAGTAATCTTAGCGAGAAATCAAACAAAAAATTTTTGTATTATTTTGTTGTGTGCAGGGTTAGATCCTACTTTGATTTTTCAACAAAAATTAATAAAAAACAACAATATGATTTACACTTTCTTACAAATTAACATAATGGAAGGAAACAAAACTTGAAAAAGCCGAACGAGTACTTATACATTTAACACGAGAAAAATCTTTCAAATTAACTTATCACAAGTTTTAATATTGACTTTCATAAGATTTTGAAGGTCAACTAAAATACTTAGGCCTTTGTGATTCTATTTATACTTTTAGTTTTCCATTTTTTAAATTTAATTAAAAAACTTGTTTATTTTAGTTTTTTTGTTTCGGTTTTCGATTCTTTCGATTTTCAAAATTTATGAAAACCACAAAAAAGTGTTTTTGTTTTCTGTCCATGTTATTTTTATAATTCGATTTATTATCAAATAAATATATATTATTTAATTATTTAATATATTAATTATTAATAATAATTATGAATTATTTTATTTTATTTCATTTTTAATTAAATTGAATAAATTAATTTAATAATTATTAATAGATATAATTAAAATTTAAAATATCTTCAAAATATATATTGATTTAATAATTAAAATATATTTAAAATAAATATTAATTTTTAAATAATTTATAATTATAAATAAATAATTTTATTAAAAATAAATATTATATAAGAGATTAAAATAAATTTAATTAATTAAAAATAATTTATCTTCAAATTTTATCTAATATGCAATTATCATTAATAATAAAAGTATAATTACATTAACATTAATAACTAAAAAGTTTTTTTACTTTTATTTGGAAGAAAAAATAAGCTAAAAACAAAAAGTGAAAAATAAAAATTACAACAAAAATAGAAGTAAAACTTAAGCTGTCACATGAGTTATAAATCAACAGAATCTTTAAAATCGTTGACTTGTATCCAATTAATGAATTTGAGCGTAATACATCTATAACCGAAACATAATTTCATGTTGAAATTAAAATTATTGGCATTGAGTTAGATGCCAACTAAGTTTGACTTAGTCGTTGCAATTCATATGAAAATTTTGATGAAGTAACTTGACAAACCATTTAGGGCGAAGAATGGGGTTAGTCTCTTAGTTGTTCAGGACCTTATAAGTCATGCTGTGGAGATAAAGAGGTCAAATGATAGGATTATAGGTGTTAAGATCGTGGTGAGTAGCGTTGTTCTTAACGCGGTGTGTGCATATACACCTTAGGCAGGTATGGACGAACAATAGAAATAAGAATTCTGGTAGGATTTAGATAAGGTGATCCGACAGATCCCTAATAATGAGAAAGTTATTTTAGAAAGAGATTTTAATAGTCATATAGGAGCCGCATTGGACGGATATCCATGGACCCACGGGGGTTTTAGGTATGGTGAAAGAAATGCTGACGAGACTACTCTATTGGACATGGCGGTAGCATTTGAGTTAACGATAGTCAATTCTTTATCTAAGAAGAACAAAGAAAAAATGGTGACTTATAAGAGTAGATCTATGAAGACTTACATTGATTATTTCCTTGTAAGGAGGAGCGATCGAACTAGGTGCAGGGATTGTAAGGTGTTTCTAGAAGCATGTCTAGCAACTCAACATAGACTGCTAGTTGTGGATTTTGAAATTAAGAGATGGAGGAAGAAAAGAAATATTAGGAGGTGTACTCAAGTTAGATGGTGGAATATG
The DNA here is from genome assembly GCA_025629805.1 of Erythroxylum baracoense. Classification (NCBI taxonomy): domain Eukaryota; kingdom Viridiplantae; phylum Streptophyta; class Magnoliopsida; order Malpighiales; family Erythroxylaceae; genus Erythroxylum; species Erythroxylum baracoense. The sequence continues at coordinate 20,893,094 of JAOTAY010000006.1, forward strand.
AAAGGGGACAAGATGGAGTAATTTAAGGAAAGAGTAAGAAATGAAATCGAATGGAAATTGGAAGGAGATGCTAATCAGATGTGGGAAAGAGTAGTAAATAAGTTAAGGAATACTGCTAAAGAGATCTTAGGAGTTTCTAGAGGGTCGACGGGTGGTAAGATGGAATCTTGGTGGTGGAATGAAGAAGTACAAGAAAAGGTGAAGGCTAAAAAAGGAGCATATAAAGCTATATTAGAGAGTTCCATAGAGGCGGATAGAGAAGCTAAGAGAGAAAGGTAAAAATCAGCAAGGAAAGAGGCTAAGAAGGTAGTATTATTGGCTAAAGGTGAAGCTTACAAAAATCTGTAAAGGAGATTGGATTCTAAAGAGGGAGAAAAGGACATTTTTAAGTTAGCAAAAGTTAGAGAATGGAAAAAAAAATGAGATGTAGACCAAGTTCGATGTATAAGAGATGAAGTAGGACAGGTGCTCATGGAAGAAAAGGACATAAAGAGTATATGGCAGAGGTACTTTTATGGCATATTTAATGAAGGCATAGAGGCAGACATCTCTTTAGGTAACCTCGACAAGTCTGAGGGATTTTGTAACGTTTCTCGATGTAAGCATATCACAAGAGAGGAAATTAAAAAAACTTTGAGGAAGATGAAGAGCAAAAGGATAGTATGATCGGATAAGATACCCATAGAGATATGGAAGAGCCTAGGCATTAAAGAACTTAATTGGCTCGTTAAGCTTTTTCATATGATCCTTGAGTCTCCCAAGATGCCGGATGAATGGAGATTTATTTTGTTAATTCCTCTAGATAAGTACAAAGGAGACATCGATACAAGACTGTAACAACTATAGAGGCATTAAACTATTTAGTCACACTATGAAGTTGTAGGACAAGGTAATTGAGGAGAGAGTTAGAAATACGACTTTTATATTGGAAAACCAATTTGGTTTTATGATAGGAAGGTCCATGATAAAAGCTTTACCTCTCCTTAGAAGAGTAATGGAATACTATAAGAAAAGACATAAATTTGCACATGATTTTTATTGATATAGATAAGGCATATGACAGGTTCCTAGGAAATCTTGTGAAGGTGTTTGGAGGTGAAAAGAGTTCTTATGACATATATAAGGGTGATTAGAGGTATATATGAAGGGAAAATGACTAGAGTAACAACAATAGTAGGAGATACTAAGAATATTTATGTTGGCGTTGGGTTACACCAAGGCTCCATTAAGCTTTTTGTGTTCACAGTAGTGATGAATGAGATTACTAAGAATATTCAAGTAGAAGTGCCTTAGTATATGTTGTTTGTTGACGATATTATCTTAGTAGATGAGACAATAGAGGGGGTCAATGTTAAGCTAGAATGTTGGAGATAAATGTTAGAGTCAAAGGGATTTAAAGTGAGTAGAACTAAGACTGAATACTTAGAATGTAACTTTTTGGACTATCAAGTGACTACTAGAGTAGAGGTAAAGATTGGACTAGAAGCTATACCACGGAAGGAGTGCTTTAAATACTTAGGGTTTATCATCCAAAATAATGGAGAGATCGATGAAGATACAATCCATCGTATCAGATCAGGATAGCTCAAATGGAGAAGTGCGTCAAGCTTTTTATGTGACAAGAAGATACTACTCAAGCTTAAAGGTAAATTCTATCGATTAATGATTAGGATAACCATGTTATATAGGGCGGAATGCTGGCTCATCAAACAAATGCATAATAATAAGCTTTTGGTGATGGAGATGAGGATGCTTCGGTGGACGTGTAACCTTACTAGAAGAGATAAAGTCAAAAATCTAATGTTTAATTAAGGAGATTACTGCTCTTTGCTTTTCCTTTTAGAGAATCGACTTTCCATTTAAAAGTTCTTATATGTTTACATACCCCTTTGAGCCGATATAGAGGTGTCAAACCTTTCCGTCGATGTGAGCTCTTGGGGAATATCAGCCTGTTATCTTTAGAGTAACTTTTATCCGTTGAGCGACAACTCTTCCACTCAACACCGTCAGATCACTAAGGCCGACTTTCGTCCCTGCTCGATGGGTAGGTCTTGCAATCAAGCTCCCTTCTGCCTTTGCACTCGAGGGCCAATCCCTCCTCTTCGACAGCCTTCCCTTTTAGCTAATTGTTCTCATAAAGCACCGGCTCAAGTAGAAATTTCTCGATTGACTGATATAAATGAAAAATTAAGAGAGGTACGTCTTAGATGGTTTGGATATGTTAAGAGGAAACATCCTGACATTCAAGTGAGAAGATGCAAAAAAAAAATACTTAGAGATTGTAAGAGGAAAAAAAAAGAAGGCCTAAAAGGAATTGGAGAAAGTGATCAAAAATGATATGGATAGGTTAGATCTTACCAAAGACTTGGTCTGAAATAGAAAACTTTGGCGTATTAAAATACAGGTTAAGGGTCTCTCTTAAAAGAGGATATTCGCTTTCTTGTAGGTTACAAAAACTTGTGTTCTTTGTATTTATTGTGTAGTATGTTACTTCTAGGGTGTATAGCTTAAAACGGTTCCTATGTAGCGTAATTAAGGTGCTGACAGGCATGTTCAGAGTTTTTCCTGTATAGGTCTTTCGTTTTCGATACAGGTCCCTTCTGGTACGTATTTCACTTAACATTTATTATTATTCTTAGACATGTTCTACATGTGCATTATTTTGTGTCATATTTATTACTCTTGCTCAGTGTTTCTCTTTAGTATTTATTTGCATTGTGTTGTATTTTTGTATTTAGTTGTTTTCCATACCTTTTATGTTTATTTGATTTATTTATTTATTTTACTTTCTTTCTTATAAATGTATGCACATCCATTTTTATTGTAAGATCTTCATGACACATTGCATGTGAGTCTAGCGGAAACAACTTTTCTACTACGTAAGAGTAAGGTTGCGTATTATTGGACCTTTCCAAACCCCGCACCTTAAGTAGACTTCAACTGGGTATCGATGTTGATGATGATGATGATAACCTGACAAACTATAAATGAAAGCACCTTAGACTAGATAAAGAATAATTTAAAACAAGTGGATCATGACACTTAAGATAATTATGTCAAGATCTACTCCTCATAGTCTATTTCTTTTTTAATTTTAGGAAATTGATGGAAAAGACTTCATTCTTCTCCGGCCAAATTTTCTTATTTAACTTTATGGTTCTAATTTTCTCACTAAGTGCTACACTAATGACAAGGAGTTAAGATGCACAATCTTGTTCTATATTAGTTTTTAACATGATATTTTCTTTTCCTCTAAACTGTAACTCATTCTATTCTAGCTTCAAGCTCGCCCAAATCTCAATCTCAATTTGTTGAATATTGTTGGTTTAAACTTTTCTCCACATGACATTAGTTACACATTAGTCACACTACTTTTTTTTTTTCTGCTTGTGTTTTTATTCTTACCAACCCTAAGTAAAAGATGATAATATCTAATAGCATGTTAGAATGTGAATGTTGATATTATAATATCCTTATATTGATGGGGTTTTATCCTTTTCATACGAAGTTCAGACTCATAGGGAGATTCTCCTTTGATATGAGATTAATAATAATTGTTTATACTAACTATTATGGTGATTGTAATTTTCGAACTTTAGATTTTTTGAATTCAAAATGTAGAGCATTTTTTAAAAGTGTTTATGGACCTAACTTTTATTGTTACTTCTAGTTTACATCCACTTGTCTCTTAACAATTACTGATATCTTTTCTAATCTCCTACATCAGGTTACAACCTGGAAAGTCTGATGAACACAGAAATAGATTTTTTTTTTAAAATTAACAGAAATAGATTTTGCATGGCTCGATAACCAAATGCTGATGCTGGTTATGCATCGTGATACAAGAGGCAAATACGTAAAGATCATATGTATAATATGCAAAACCAGGTTAAGCACCACATACATTGAGAAAGCAGAATGAAACATTCATCAGCAACATGAAGGTTTTGAATAAAAATATGAGAAAGCAGAATGACGCATTCATCAGTAACATTGAATAAGAACATGAAAAAACAGAATGAAACAGTCTTCAGTAACATGAAAGATTTGAATAAGAATATGAAAAAGCAGCAAATCCACACCTGATGTACGGGCACTTGAGAAAAGTTGTAAGGTGCAATTCGATACATACATGTCAATTTGGGAACTCTCAGCTACTCGAACACTCAGTATTGCATGAATTTTGCTCAACTTATGGAAAGCAAGGGAAAACTTCTGGAAATCCTCCAACAATACTCGGTGCCATGGTATATATCTCTACCAACCAGATCTTTTAGATAAAAATCCTTTCATCAGCAGTTGGATATATATGTACAAATTCACAATCTTCCCAAATAGGGATTTTCAAACCTGTTTGATGTTTTCTTTTTGCTGGAGTCTAGAATTGGATACAAGAATGATTACGCAAACGCATGTACACAGAAGCAATAAAATGTAGCTGCAGAATAGCTATTTACTTACAAAAGCTAAGAAATTACAAGCCAATAAATTGTCGGTGAATCCAAGAAATTGTAGCTCGTAGTTACCTTGTTGAGACTCTCAAAAGATTTATCAACATCATCTATGCTACGTCCCTCAAGTCTCATTTGTCAACAATGGCATTTACTGATTGTTGCACCTCATTTGACATGTTGCGGTTGTATAGTTCAAGCAAGCAGGAGTGATGCTCCCATATAGGTTTGATATTGTAATGTTCAATCATATGTTTGAAGTAGGTATTAGCCAAATTTACGTCGTTCATTTGCGCACAAGCACATAAAACGCCGACAAAGGTGATCGCATCTGGCCGTACATTAGCCTCCTCCATTCGTTCAAAAAGAGCAAGCGCCTCGTTGCCATAGCCGTGGACTCCAAGACTAGTGATCATTGCATTCCAAGTGGCCACATTCTTCGTTACCATATTGTCAAATACTTGCTTGGCATCACTCAAACTACCACATTTACTGTACATGTCAACAAGCGCAGTTCCAAAGAAAGGCCCAAGTCCAAACCCATTTTTGAGAGCGTAGTCATGAATCCAACTACCAAGACTGAGACTCCCCAGTTGAATAGAAGCTCTTAACAAAGTAACCAGCGTAAGCTCATTAGGCCTCACCTTATCAAACTGCATCCTGGAAAACAATTCGAATGCTTCTTGAGATCGTTTGTGCCTAACATATCCGTCGATCATAGCAGTCCAGGAAACAACATTTCTTGTGGGCATTTGATCGAAAGCTGTTTGGGCATCATCCAAAAGCCCTGAAGCGACGAGCCCGGCGACGAAGGTGGTCCACGAAACCACGGAGCGGACGGGCATTTTGTCAAACACCTGACGACCAGAGACAACATCGCCCGACTTAAAGTAAAAGTGCATGAGAACGTTGTAGAGGAAGGTGTCATTAGAATGTCCGGTCTTAATAGCGAGGGCATGCACCTCTTTGCCTTTACTAATACAGGGCGCAGAGCAACAGGCTTTGATAACGAAGGGAAATGTGAACTTATCAGGAGGGGGGAAGCCGCGCGAGACGATGACGTTAAAGAGTAAGAGAGATTCAAAAGGGTAGCCATGGGTGTTGTAGGATCGAATCATAATGTTCCAAGTGAAAGTGTCGACGGAGAGAAAGCGGACGTGATACAGGAAAATACGGGATGCATATTGGAAACTGCGGAAGGAGAAGGAGAGGTGGAGCAATTTTCTGAGGAGAAAATGGTAACGAAGATGATGGGGAGGAGTGAAGAAGAAGGAGGAGCGGATGATGCGGGCATGAATAGTCTTGAGATGGTTGAAGTTGGAGCAGTTATCGAGATGAAGTAAGATAAGCGGTTCCTGAGGGTGTTGAGGTGTTGTCGATGACGATGGTGGTGGGTAGGTGTTCAAACTGCTTCTTCTGTTTCTGGACGGAGGATGAACGGCCGCACGAGGAGGATTGTATTTGGATGGTGGAAGGCATGCCACCATCCTTGTAATAATTATTACATTATGTTAGCAGCATCTACTCAAACTTATATTCTGCACAGTAATAATACCACATGTAGCTATCAAGTGCTAAAATGAAGTTAATAATTAAAATTTTTATTTAATTATTCCTCTTTTGACGCAAAGAAACGGATACCATTATGTACTGGCCGATAAATGGAACGGTATCCATTCCATCGGTACCGACCATGAATACCAATTGATGCCGATAATTATCGGATATCGGCCAAATATCGAATGGTAACGTAATTTTTGAAAGTTGAAGTACTATTTCGTAATTTCTGAAAAACTAACCCTAAAACAAACGAAGACCTTCATTCAGCCTTCTTCTTTCTGCTTCTTCTCAGCGCAGCTGCCGCACCACTTCTTCATCTTCTTCTTCTACCTTCTCATCTCTCACTCTCACTCTCACCCGCACCAATCACTCTCCATCTCACTTCTTCTTCTTCACTCAACACCACACCGCACTGCAGCACCGCACTGCAGCACCGCACCGCATCACCACGTTCGCACATCGTCGCTGCTGGTCTTCTTCTTCTACCTTCGCTGTTGTTCTTCCGCTGCTGCTTGTCACTGGCCACCGCATGTTCGCACCGCACCATCGATCCACCACAACGCAATACTCGAAGTTGAAGGCGAAAAATAGTGAATTAATTTTGGGTATGTTTTATGAGTTTTTCAGTGTGGTATTTTCCTGCTTAATGCATTATTTATTGTGATTGATATTGGATTTGTGAATTGGTTTTGTGATTTGGGTTGATATTGGATTGTGAATCGATATTTTTGGTGTGGTTATAAATACGGCATTATTTATTGTGAATGAGATTTGGCAGGTTAGAATTGGAGTCGTGAATTTATGAATCGGGATGGAATTGGAGTTGTGAATGGTTATTGACTTATGGTGGTGTTGTGAATTTGTGATGTTCTGAATTGAATATTGGAGTTGAAATGTTGAAATGGTTACAATGGTATTGTGATTTCTGAATTGAATATTGGATTAGATGCTGAATTGAATTAGACATTATGCTTATGGTTTTGTTTTGTGACCTATGTGATTGGATTAAAAATTGGAGATGAATTATTGTTTGGTTGATTTATTTCTAGTGTGGTCATAAAATAAAGATTGGTTTAAGTTTATCCAATTAAGAGACATCTATGATAATTTATGATAAGTTTTTGGATGAATGA
>JAOTAY010000006.1:20912750-20923810 GCA_025629805.1 Erythroxylum baracoense
CCCCAAATCTTTGATTTCAAACTCTTGGGCAAGTTTAAGTTTGAGGTGTTTCATCTCTTCAAGATCATTACCTGTGACTATGATGTCATCCATATAAACAATGAGGGCTTTCATTTTGTTTTTCTGCAACAAATTTAATAAATAGATTGTGATCTCCTTGACTTTGCTTGTACTTCATTTCTAGCATAGCCTTTGTGAATCTTCCAAACCATGGAAGAGATTGTTTAAGGCCATATAAGGCTTTCTTTAATTTGCATACTCTATTCCCAAACTTATCTTCAAATCTAAGAGGGGCTATTATGTACACTTAGTTATTTAGATTACCATGTAAAAACAAATTCTTTACATCAAATTGCTGCATAGGTTAATCAAAATTAGCTGCCAAGGATAACAGTATATGTATAGTGTTCATTTTTGCTAAATGGGGAAAAAGTTTCAAGATAATCAACCCCAAAAGTTTGAATATACCTCTTAGCTACCAGCCTTGCTTTATATCTTTCCAATGAACCATCTACTTTATATAATACCGAATTACATCCTACTGATTTTTTTTCCTTTTAGTGAATTCGCTATTTCCCATGTTTGATTCTTAATTAATGAGTTCATCTCATCGTCCATGACATTTTTCCAATTCCTATCCCTAAGTTCGTCATCAAGTGTTTGTGGTGTGGAAACTAAATTTATTTCTATAAGAAAACATTTATAGCTTGGGGAACATTTTTCAAGTGAAGTTTAGTGTGAAATTGGGTAATTAGTGCATGTTTGTGTGCCCTTCCTAAGAGCTATAGGGATTCAGGGTTTTGTATTTCAGTACCTGATTCTGGGTTAGATCCTTGAGCCTACTCTGGTAAGGTCTAGATAGTATCCCTTTGTGAGTAGACTAAGAGAGGTTTGTTAAGGATAGATGTAGTATTTTTTAAGGTATTTAGCTAGGCACTTTCTAACTTATTTTGGTCAGATTAGTTAGGTGGTGTAAGGACAGTAGTGGCTGACTCAATCTGTGTATTTAGGAAAGATAAATTAAGTAACAAGTTAGTCTCCCTATAGTTATCTTCCGCAAAATTCCCCATCTCCCCTTAAAGATAAGTATTAAAGAAGAAAGACTGACTCTCAACAAATGACATATCCTTGGAAATCAAGAATTTATGTGAGGTACCCTTTTTATATAGGAGAGTAGCTAACAAAGATGCCCTTTAGGGCTCATCTATCAAGTTTTCCCCTATTATGAGCATGAATGTGAACAAACTAACACATCCAAACACCCTTGGAGTTAGACTATTTATATTAAAGCTGGGGAAGAAATTATGGAGCATTTCTACTGGTGTTTTGAACTCTAAAGGTTGTGAAGGCAATCTGTTTATTAAGTGAACTCCAGTTAAAACATCCTCTCCCCAATAGTGTTTAGGGACATTCATTTGATATAATAATGCTCTAGTGACTTTAAGTAAATGTTTATTTTTACGCTTAGCCACCCCATTTTGTTGAGGTGTGTCAACACAAAGGTGAAAAATGGATAATGCCTTCACATTGAAAGAAAGAAGATAAGGTTTGATTAAAGTATTCCAAGGAAATATCACTCTTAAACCCTTTTATGCTCACTCCAAACTAGTTTTTTATCATATGGAAGAAATTAGGAAAAGTCTCACTAACCTCCGATTTGCTTTTCATAAGAAAGACCCAGATGACCCTTGTGCAATCATCAATAAAGGTAAAAAGTCATTTAGCTCTTAACATATTAGGTATCCTTGAAGGTCCCCATATATCAGAATGAATCAAAGTAAAAGAAAATTCATATTTATTATTGCTCATAGGAAAGGAAGTACAATAATGTTTGGCAAACTCACACACATCACAATGGAAACTGTTAAGATCACTATTTTAAAACAAATTAGGAAACATGGTTCTCAATAAACTAAAAGAAGGATGACCTAAACGATAATGCTGGAGCCAAATAGGATTAAGAGTATCTCTAGTCATGAAAATCAGGAGGGACGTGAAGTTTTTTCTCCACTATTAGACTCCAAAGGTAGAGTCCATCCTTTTCCTTAACGTACCCAATCATCTTCAATTAGGATTAAAGATGGCACAGCAATTCAAGTCTCTGGTAAATCTTTTAATGGACAAAAGATTGGCAAAAAGTTTCGGAACATGTAGTATTCTTTTCAAGAGTAGATTAGGGGATAAAGGAATGGTTCCTTGACCTGCAACAGTAGTAAGAGAGCCCTCTCCAACTTTAACTTTTCTTTTACTAAGACAGGGGTTATAAGAAATAAAAGAATGATGAGAGGTAGTTATATAGTCTGTAGCACCTAAATCTACAACCCAAGAATCCCTAGGAGACACTAATAAGGTACCAAGAGCATGAGAATTAGAAAAGTCACATGATTGGGCTAATGAACATGATGCACTAGCACCTTCCAGGGAATTCAAAATGCTCTTTAGGCACTTAATCTCTTCTTTGTCAAGTCCTTTGGTTATGATCTAGCTTAATCAGAATCTTTAGAGTTTGTAGGTTCAGTGAAGTAGGCTTTAGCCTATCCATCCTTGTTTGCCTCTTTTTTTGTGCTTTCTGTGGCTTCCTATGTAACTTCCAGTAGGTCTCTCTAATGTGACGAGGCTTCTTACAAAAATTATACAGACAGCTTCCTTATTTTGAGGATTATGTTGGTGGTGGTTAAGGTCTTCTTTGTTGGTTTTTCATAGATATGAATGTTGAGCTATCAACAGACTTAGATTCCAACATCACAATTCTCCAGCTTTCTTTTTCCTGAATGAGTGATAAGGCCTCATTCAAAGATGGTAAAGGGTTTTTACCAAGTGTTTGAACCTGAAGCTGGTGAAATTCAATATTAAGACCTGCTAAGAATTCAAAAATTATTTACATTTCTACAAACTTTTGTAATTTGACACTGTCATCATTGCATTGCATTTTAAAATTCTGATAATGATCCAACTCAAGCCAAAGATTATATTGTAATATTCAGTAATAGAATGCATACCTTGCTTGATAGATGAGATTCTGGTCTTAATCTCATAAATTAAAGAGGCATCATTTACCTTAGAATAAGATTCAGGAACAACATCCCATATCTCCTTAACAAATGAGAGGAACATATAAATGTCTCTAATGTCGGGTTCCTTAGAGTTCCAAAGCCATGACATGATTAAGGAATCCTCTACATCCCAAGTCTCAAACTTGGGATTTGAAACAATAGGAGCAGGTGCTAATAGGTGAGAAAGCTTTCCCTTGCGTTTAAGGAAAGTCTTAACCATTTATGACCAGTGGAGGTAGTTTTTACCTTTGAGTTAGTAAGATGGAAATAAGGTTTGTAATTCACCAACATGGGTAGGGGTGTATATTTTGGTATTACCAACAGAGGAGATTTCAAAGAAGGAAGTGACCTCCACAGTAGGCACTATTGGCAATAAAGACCAAGTAAGTGTTAGAAAAAGAAACCAGGAGTTACAGCATCCTAGGTTTTGATACCACGAAGAAAGAAGTAATTTTTTTTCTTATTTTGCACAACAAGTGCCTTTGAATATATACATAAGTCCTAGCTTTATTTAGGTAACTAAAATATTTCCTATTTACAGCAGTATCCCCTATTTACAACAATTTTTAAAAGTAAATATCCATGATATCCTCTTGTTTCCTATTTTATGATTAGGAAATAATTTCTCCTAAATCACTGTTCTGATTTTCATCAGTAAGAGTTCTACTATGCATTGATTTGAGAATTTTGATCCTAAACATATGAGTTCATTGAGTCAAATCTTGGTGAGGGTGTAAAGGTTTATGCTTTTGATTTCAACGAGATCATTGATGTGATTATTATTAATATTGGCTCAGGAAGTTAGTTTTAGGATAACTTGAATTTATTTGTATGTTAATTTGATTAATATGACATGAAAATTTAGAGTATGAATGGACAGGTTACTATTAATGAAGGATTAATGTTTGATGGATGCTAATTTGACTATTATTATACACCCATATTTGATATATTTTATTTGATATTTATAGTTTTGTTATATTTTTTATACTTAATTTGCTCCAAGTACATTTATAGGTCATAATTGCCTCCATAGACCAAACAAGGATGAATTCAAGTGAAATTGTGGCATAAAACGAATATTTGAAGCAATTTAGAGATATACAGTCGTATATATGATCATGTAAGTCTCTCAAAATGTGTAAAGTCACTAGGGTTCTCTATAAAAGGACGTGAATGGAAGCAAATAGGAGGGAGCTAACTTTTGTAGTAGATTCTAGAAGTGAAGAACCTAGAGAAGGGACTTTTTTGATCTAGGAATTTGGAGAACACTAAGAATTCATCAATAGATCCAATAGATTACGACATCAAACCTCAAACATTCAAGAACACTCAATAGAAAAGGGAGATTTAAAATTATGATTCCTTTGCTTTCTATTTGTTTTTCTTCTTGTTTATCTTTAATTTCATTTTCTATTATGGGTAACTAAACGTGTTTGGTGTCTAAGTAGGATAACAATATGTCTTAATTATTTTATTTAATGTAATTATTTTAATTAATTTATTGTGATTCACTTCTGTGTTTTTATGCATTTTCTAATAGATCCAAAATATTAGTATATGAATTGATTTCATATTATTAAGATTAAGAAATCTTCTGTATGAATAGATCTACCTTAATTGAAAGGAGTTGATTGCAAACCTAGAGATAGTTTGAAATAAATCATCTAGATTAGGATCAAACCTAATAGCGGAATTCATAAATTGATAATGCAATCCTAGTAACTTTAATTAGAAAAATTTCAGTTAATCACCCTATATAAGATAGGAATTTCCACGATCTAATAGTCAATAAAATAATTTCATGATAAAAGGTTAATTATTTAATGATTTTAGGGAATTCATTAGCTAGACACTAATCTTTGATATAGAGTTTTTTAAAAGTAATTTCCTTTGTTCTTCGTCATTATTGTTTCCTATTTTATTTTATTTTTAAGTATTATTTTTAATTTAAAACCAAAAATTGAATTCGTAGGCTAAATAATAGAAGAAAGGTAACTAATAGTAATTACTGTCATTGTGGGATTGACCCGTAATTGCCTGTGCTAGCTATAGCTACGCTGTGCATTTGTGTTTAATTAAATATTGATAACATAGAAATTATATATCTCCTTCATGTACCAAGTTATATCCACGCCTAAAATTTGCTTTGCAGGTCCCAAATATTTCATATAAGAAGATTTAGAAAAATTCTCCTTCAATTTTTGGATTCTTCCAACATCTTAACCCATAATTAACATATCTTCAACATATAGAAGAAAATTGAGGAATTTCTCACTTTTGAACTTTTTAAAATACAAACAAGCATTGACATAAGTTCTCTTATAACCATGATCCGTCATAAATGAATTGAACTTTTGATACCATTATCTTGGAGCTTGTTTTAACCTATATAAGCTTTTCTTCAACTTATAAACTGGATTTTCCTATCTTTTAGTGTTAAAGCCTTTTGATTGCTCCATATATATCTCCTCTTTCAAATCTTGATGCAAGAAAGTTGTTTTATCATCTAACTACTCAAGCTCAAGATCTAAGCAAGCAGTCAAATTAAATACTATTCAAATTAAGGTCATCTTAATTATTGTTGAGAAGATTTCATCAAAATATGTCATTCTTTTAACTGAACCTTTTCACCACTAGCCTTACCTCAAACTTTACCATCTTGTCACCATCTTTCTTTTTATTAAATCGATTTATGTTGTTTATAGATTTTTTACCTTTTGAAAGCTTCGCAAGCTTATATGTTTCATTCTTCTTTAGAGATTTCATCTCTTCATTTATAGCTGCAAGCTAGAGATCTTTATTTTCACAAAATGATACCTCTTGCATTCTCAGGCTCACCCTTAGTAGTAACCAATAGATATTTTGAACTTAGATATCTAGTAGAAGGCCTTTTTTACCTTTTCAAGCTTCGAAGCTGTATTTCATTAGCTGTTGGATCCAGTTGCTCCCTTGCTCATTATCTTCAAAATTGTCCAGATGTGGTTCAAGTAGCTCATCATTACCAGGTTATACTTGATCACCATAAATGTGTGTTTGGTTACACACTTCATCTCTTTCACCTACAGACTACCCAGTAGTGGTAAAGAATGGAGAAGAATTAACAATGCCATAGGATGAGTTGTTGTGTGTAACTTTATCCTCACTCAGAAGATTTGCACCTCTCTCATACTCCTGGAATACCACATTCCTACTCCTAACAACTTTTATTTCTCTGGGTTATAGAGTCTGAAACCAAACTAATCACGACCATAGTTAACAAAGATACAAGGTATCAATTTTGAGTGAAGCTTTTGTCTCCGATCCTTCAGTAATTGTTTAAATACCTTATAGCCAAATACTCTCAGATGGTGATATATGGGATCTCTACCTGTCCATACTCTTTCAAGAATCTTAAAATCTGATAGAACTGAGGGAGCTCAATTGATCAAATAAAATGTAGCTCAGTCTGCTTTACGCTAAAATGTCTTTGGTAGCTTGGACAGTTTAAGCATACATCGAACCTTCTCCACAATTATTTTGTTCATCCTCATAACAACACCATTATACTGTGGAGTATCAGGTTTAGTCTTCTCATGTCTAACGCTATGCGATGAAAAATATTCTTCAAACACCTTAGAAGTATACTCTCCTCCATTATTTTTTAATAGACACTTTAGTTTCCTTTTCTATCATGATATGAAACTTCTAGAAAGTTTTAAATACTTAAAACTGTTTTTGAATCCCTTCTCACTGATATGCCCCAATCATCAATGCCACATATTTGGAAAAGTTTCCTCTTTAAATGTGTATATTTCTCCACCACCCTATACCTTTAAGTGTGTCTTGTAAAGTATGCAACATAACTCTCCTTAAGTAACAGTAATTGCTTCCTTGGATAGTTTTCATTTCGTATCCCAAAAAATGTACTGAATCCTTTTTGATCTAACACATTAGCAAATAATATATTTAACCTTAAATAGGGAATGTGTCATAAATCTCTCAAGGTAAGTAAGCATCTAGCATTTTTTTACACTCGGATATCACCCATCTCGACCATCTTAGAGGAACTTTGATTACCCTAAAGTCTTTGATCATACAGTTTAAGAAGTACTCCACTTTTAGAACATAATTTTATAAAACTACCATGTCAATCAACCACTTAGAACCTAAATTACTAACATGAAGACATTCACTTATCATATAAACTAAGGACACTTCATCATTCGTGCTTGAAGTTATTATGGCTATATTCTTATCATCATCATTACTATTATGATCTTGCTTTTCTAATTCCTCATTCCACTTATAACAAAACCTTTTAATGTGTCCTGATTTTTTGGTGGTATATCTTCACATCTTTGTCACCTCTAGACTTTGATCAATTCTTAGACTTATCATGGCCTTTGGGACCCCTAGTCTTGCTCCTTCCCCTATTTTCCACCATAAAATCCTAAACATTATCAACTCTCATATTCTAATTTCTTCATTAAACATACCATTTTTTATTACATGCAAAGAGAGCACACCTTTAGGAGCTAAATTACTTATCACCACCACCATCGTCTCCTAACTATCCGATAACAAAGTCAACAGGAATAAGGCTTGAAGCTTGTCATCAGGAATGATTTTTATTATTGCAAGCTTGTTGATTATATCCTAGAAATCACTCAGATGCTTTAACACAAATTTCCCAATTTTTAGCTTCATGTTTACAAGCCTTTTAATCAAAGAGGCTTTGTTATGGGCATTCTTCCTTTCATAAAGTCCTTCTAAATTTTTCCATATCTTAAAAGTAACCATTTTTTTGACATATAGTTGAATATAATGATATCAATCCATTGTCAAATTGTGCCTACAATTTTTTACTTCATCTGCTCTTATTGTCTATCTAACATCTTCTCAAGTTTTAAAGGAACATCATCCTTCACACCTTTATCCACATTAATAGGATTGAATGGATCCTTGCAATATAGAAGGTCCTCCATTATGAACCTCTAAATAGAGTAGTTTGTTGACATCAACTTGACTATGGAGTTTTTTCTACCTTCTATTATGATGGCTCTAATATGAGTTATTGAGAGACAAAAAGTATAACTCTCTAAAATTAACCAAAGATAACAACAAAATACTCTTCTAGTTTAACTAGCAAATTAGAACAATAATAAGAAAATCAATAAAGAATAAAATATTGAGATTTATATGAAAAACCCTCCAATGTAAAGGGAAAAACCATTAGCTAAATTAATAAATAGATCCACGAAACTCAAATAAGGATTTTCAAAGTTTAATATCTCACCTCTCAACAATAAGTTATCTCACAAAGTTTTAGGATTAAAACCAAAGTTGATATGTGAATCAACAAACTCTCAATCCAATCCCAAAAATAATAAAAAAGGATGAGAATACTATACTACTTGTTCTCTTTGTGCTTTTTCTCACTTTTTGGTATTTTGGCTGCTCACCCATACAAAACCTACATATATTTTATTTTATATCACAAAATAGGTTTTTTGTATTGTACATGGTTAAATACATGGTCGTGTAAGTGACCGTGTCTCTTCAACACCCCCTCACTCATAAATGTACACAATTACACAGAACTACTTGGTCATCACACATGACCCTGTAAGTTATGAACATAGGTGTGTACATGATTGTCTTCATCTTCACCCTTCGTGTCCTTCTTCACACAATTCTAGAGACTTACATGGTTGATGCACATGGTCACAAAAGTAGAGAACATAGGCATGTGGCACTCTACACAATTATGTCTGTCCAGAAAAGGCCTAATTCACTCATCATCCATCTTGTCTTTACTTGTTCGTCATCCCCACTAACCATAAAAGTGTCAATAAGGATTAAAAGTCTTGAAAATAAGGTTGGACACACATATAACAATAAAAGGATATGAATTTGGGTTCAAGATAAACTTGGAGAATATATATTTCCAGTATTGTATTTTCTCATACAAATAAATTTGTAAACCTTGGGCTCATGGAAGGGTTTGCTTTTAGTAAATTTGAGAATATATATCACTCCACTTTTAGGTGTAGTTTATGATTAGGCCAAAAATGCAATTTTGATCTCAAAGTTTGCATTAAACTACAAAATTGAACTTTAAAATTTTAGAGCATTCAAGTTTAACTCTTAACATTTTTAAACTATTTAAAATAAACTTTCAATGAATGAAACAAGTTAAACTTTCATTAGTTAACTATCGTATTATTACTATCATAGTTCTGTTTTATATATTTTTATAAATTTATTGGTGAACTTCACTACCATATGTAAACTAGTGACATAATGGCTCTGCCAATAAACTTTATTTGATTATTTATTTTTAATAAAAGCATATAATTTATTTTTTAAAATTTTTTGGTGAAACTTATATGGCATAATGTGACCTACACGTGGTATTGGAGTCTATTAATTATTTTTAAAATATAAAAATGCGTCACATTAACGATAATGTGACATTTAGTTGACGAAAGTTTAACCCTATTAAAATTTCTATCTATTAAAGGTTTATTTTAAATGCTTTAAAAATATTAGGATTAAACTTAAAAACTCTAAAATGATAGGTTTAAAATGTATTTTATTGAAAACCTTAGGGTTTAAATTATACTTTTTATCTTTACGATTACTCTATAATATTTTTTATGGTCTTATTAAGGAAAACAATCCTAAGTTTGGGTTAACTGCATTTTATTCATTAACTGATGATTGGCTTATCACAATTGCTTCTTTACTTTGGAGTATAGAAGATTATAAGCCCAAAAGATATGAATTTAGGTTTAATATAGACTTAAAGGATATGTATTTCATCCATTGTATTCCCCCATAGGTACAAATTCATAAACCTCAGGCTTACTGAAGTGTCTACTTTTAGCAAACTTCAGAATGTGTGTACCAAGATGATTATAGTTATGATTACTTCTTAACAAATTTTTATAGCCTTGCTAGGAGAAACAATCCTAGGTTTAGGTTAATTTCACTATATTCTTCATGTTTGATCTCAGGTTTTTTAGTAGTATGCCATCTTGTGGGGAAGGGGTTAGATACTAACATTGAATTGTTTAAACATATGCATCAGCTTGGGCCTACTAATAAGTTTTTTGGTTGGTACAATTTAAATGTTGGGACTAGTAAGAATATAAAGATATGCAAGTCTCCTAAAGGCACACATGATTAGAAAAAAAAATATTTTCTTATTAAAAATGGAAGCAAGAAGTGTTTTAGGTCAGTGGGAGAGATCTAAACTATATTTTTAATAGGAAGGATAAGCTAAATGTGATATCGGCTAAGCAAACCTATATCTTATTCAAAAAATGTAGGTCCTTTGTAACATCCCATTCCCATATTAGGGTTAAAGCCTAGAAATACCATACATGAGAACTAGCAATGAGATAAAAAGAGAAATGCACTTCATACTCATGCATAATATAACATGCATACACGTGAATTTGATCATTGCACACATTACAATAATTTGTTCGTGCACTCATTTGACATTTTCTTGGTATAAATGATTTATTTAATGTGATTATGATGTGGATAGTGAATATTTTGTTCTAAAAATTAATTTGTTGAAATAATATTGATTTAGAATTTTTGGAGAAATTTGAGAATTTTCTGGAATTTTTGGACTAGGAAAAATGCCAAGTGGCAGGATAATCGATAAATGGTGGTAGAAATAAGAGTCAAATGGCAATGAAAATTTTTATAAATAATATTTGGATTTAATGACATATGTCATTGGAATTTGAAGACAATTGGACTAGAAATTGGAGATTGATTGGACTAGTTAATGTAAGAACATCTTCTAAACCAATGGGAATTGGACTTGTGTCACTTGCCACACTATGCATATAACTCACGACTCTCTTATGTGAAAGATCCATTTAATTGTTGCCTTTCATTCTTGCTTCTTCTTCTCTTTGACACTCTCCTTCTCATCTTCTTTATTCTTCTTCACTTCCACGATACTCTCTCCACCATCATCAAAGTTGAAGCTCACTTTCACCC
>JAOTAY010000006.1:20923910-20953910 GCA_025629805.1 Erythroxylum baracoense
ATTCAAAATATATAAAAATAAAATAAATATTAGTTTATAAATACTAAATTTTAAATTATTTATTTTTAAAAATTAAACATTTTTATTAATAATATGATATTTATTTTTAATTATTATTATTAGTAATAAGATATTTATTTTATTTTAAAAATAAAATTATAATTATAATAAAAGAATCAATAAATTTAAAATTTTGAAAAGGGAAGGGGGTGTGAAACGCGCGCAGGAGAGATAAATTTGAAAATTTTTTGTTTTTTTTTGAAAATTTAAATTTAAAAATTTTGCAATCTAGTCCCTAAATTTTTTAATTTTTTCGGTATTAACTGATATTTAACCGGTATTTATAATACCGGTCGGTACTGACCGATATTTAAATTCGGTACTAAAATTGATATTTCGGTACTGTTTTTCAGTTAGTACGGAACGAAACTCAAAATATTGATTGAATTTATTTATCAAAATAAATTAAGATATTATTCAAAAGAAAACGACACACTTTTCAAGCCATCTCAAATTTTGGCAGTATGCCAATTATATGGGTAAAATAATACACATCTTTCAAAACGAAAACGTCTTTCAAGTCATCCAAAATTTTGACAGTGTGTCAAGATATTTTTTTGTACTCGTATTCCGCAAAAGACAAAGATTTGATGGTCTGTCTATTCCTGCAAAAGACAGATATTTGATCGTCTGTTTATTCCTACGTCTGTTCTTTACATAGCATCCATACCTTTAGTAATAAATAACTAAAATTAAATTAAATATGTGAATATCACGCATTAGGAGTTTAGTACAGGGTGGGAGCAGAAAAAGAAGAACAGAATATCTCTTCCCCCAAAAGCATAAAGCTGTATCATCATAGTTCAGCCATAAATTTCAGTGAGTCAAAATTTCTGTAGAGACCTGACAATAGCTAGAAAATGATGCACGGAAAATTTGGTCCCTTAACCCAAAAAAAGGCACTTTTTTCAAACTAATAATACTGGTCTTATAGAAAAGACGCTCCTAAAAATGATGGCACAGCATTACTGGTTTAAAAACGGGCCTTTTTTTTTTTAAGGGACCAAATCCTCTGTGCTATCATTTTCTAGCACAGAGGATTTGTAATGCTGTAAATACTATAATATTCACTGAATCTATTTATCAACTCAAAATTCAATTACCAAGAAGACGACAATCGTCAATATATTCATACTGTTTTTGTTCGTTTGTTTGTTTTCCAATTAAAAAAAAAGAAGACTGAAAATCCAGCTTATGGCATTGTGAAACATACAAAGGCTGGCTAGTCTTTAAAGGGATGTCCATGGATGCTAATTTAATTAAACTATGTAGTACTACTTGAGGTCTCTCTCTCTCTCTCCAATGGCTGATCCTGACTCATATATTCTGAACGATGTAGAGGTTGTGAAGCTTGCTAAGGTCGTTTACAAGCAAGAAGCAGAGGCAGCAAAACACTACAAATGCAACTCTGAAGTCGAGCGCTCCAACTGCAAATGCATCCGCGAAACCAAAGTTTGTTACAATACGGTGCCGGGCCTTCTGGATTCTGTGAGACAATTAAAGAAAGTGTTTGAGGACAAGGACAAGGATCTATCTTCCATTGCCAAAGACATTTTCTCGTATGCGGTGTATGCTGCGAACAGTGCGGTGCAGTTTGTGAGCAACTACAGCCTGCGAAGACACTACCTCGACAAAATCAAAGAGAATGCCAATGCCCTCATCAAAGCTCTGCAAGAAATCGATCCGAACAATGTCGTCAACGTCGGACGCCTGGCCAAAGATACAACCACTTTCAGGAACGCCATGTTGGAGTACGTCAGGCAGAAAAATAGACCTGTTTCACGCTACTTCGCCAAATGGCTCAAGGACACCGGCTTGTCTTTTGGAGCACTCGTCAAAAGGCAATATACATTTAACACATCTCTTGATGAGAACTATACGTATAAGTAATTGATCTCTTGACAACTATATATATATCTCTAAGTTTATCATGTTGATAACGTGGATGATAAAAAAAATACTCAAATTAGCTAATCCATTGCTGGTCACTTGTCATTGACTGTTCAAATTAATGGTTGAAGGTATCAGAACAAATTTAACTTTCAAGGGCCATTTAGGAACCTGGAAGGTGCACAAAAGCTGCAGGTAATTGTTGACTATTCATCTTCTCTTTCTTTTTTTTTTTTTTACCTAATTAAAAAGGTAAAAAAGACATGAATGAATGTATGTATATAGGTGTACAATAGTATCATCAGGGCATCCGGGAGGGGAAGAATTACAATGAATCAGGTATCAAAGGCTCTAGGGGCAACAGGGATGGCCGTGCTTATCTTCACAGAGGGCATAGCGGTGTGGGACGTCTTTACATCTGACAACAAGCTGCAAACAGCAACAGAAAATGCTGCTTAGGTTCTAGGAGTGGTTGGCGGTGGGACACTTGGAGAATTCGCCGCCACCGCCTTAGCCACGGGCTTGTTAGGTGCAGTGGCGTCTCCGGTGTTTGTGGTGGTAGCCGGAATTGTGGGTGGCTTTGCGGGATCATACATCCTTGGAAAATTTGCAGTCTCGTTGGTCGATAAGGTATTTGGGTGGGGAGAGACGGATACTGTCACTCATATGCCCGACGAAATCTGTATGCATCAATGTTGCATAGCACCCGCCCCTGCGGGCAATGTTTTGGCTCGTTCAATTGCGCGGGAGGAACTTTAGTAAACTCTCATTTCCTACTACTTATTAATAAGCCTCCCGTGCGTATATGTTCCACGAGGAGTCATTCATGTGAAATTAAGCATCGGCTGCTGTTTGGAGTCGTTCTGTCCCTATATGATGATTTGTATATGCATCTATATATAGAAATTATCCATTAAACTGCAGTCTTTTATGATTCTATTTGAATTTATTTTAAAAAATAAATAAATAGAGAGCCTTTTTAGAAATCTTGAATATCAATTATAAAATGTTGTGTGACTTTGAGATTAAAAATAAAGTGACAGGAAAGAGAAAAAAAGAAAAAAAAGAAGCATATAAAAGTTTTTCATAAAGAAGAATGAGCCTTCTGACAACCATCATTAATTATAATTTCCAATCCTGATTCAATGAGAACTAAAATCCTATTCACAATTATCTACAAAGAGAGCATATATATATATATACCACTTGTTGGTTCCACGGAGTCCAGATCTTCATAACGGGCCTAGTGAGGGAATATACTTATGGGCTTTGACATCGCACTTCAACCCAAAATTATAAGACATTAGGTTTATGTGTTTAATTTTTTATATATCTACTTAAATTGTTAAAACAGAAGAAAATTCAATTATATTTAACTACTACATCTGTATTCGAAAAGGATTGTTCCGGTGTGCAAAACTCCTTGTTTTGTGAGGGTCGAGGGAGAGTCATCAATTGTACGAAACCTTCCCTTTGTATTTTACAAAGAGATTGATTATGTGACTAATGCCTGTAACCTTTCAGTCACAAAGGAGTAACTTTACCAGTTGATCCAATACTCGTCCTACAATAATTATATTCTAATTTAAAAAAATATTTGATCTAATTTACACATAAACTAATCCAACTAACTATTTTTTTCCCTAAGAAACATACCTAAAACAATCGTAGGAGTATAATAGTTTGGCAAACTCTTCAAATTACGACAGTCGTTTTTAGCATAACCAAAAACCAGAAAAATTAAACGCACAAATATAAATCAATATCGATATTTGTTAACACAATTTGGAACACCTTTCCTACATCTGCGGAGCCCTCATCTAGTTTAATTCTTTCACTAACGACAATAGTTTTATATAAGGCTTTACTGAGCCGACACCCGTGAAAGAATTTCACACCTAATAGTACGACTACCTCGTACTAACCTCAACATAGGATTTTCTTAAACAATGTTTAATGATAACGAAACAAATTAAACAACTCAAGTGATTAAACAAAATTCATTATAAACGAAAACACTTGAGAAAGAAAAGAAGAACAACTTCCTGATAGGTTCAGCTCCACTGAAATAGATCTGAATGTTGTCACCTCACACTGTGGGCTAATTCACACCAATTCCAGTACCAACTCACGAAGCAGTAACAGCATCAATAGTGCAGCCAACAACTAACCTTCAGCAGAAGATAAATGCAATCCACAAAATAAACCAACTATGAGGCACATCAACGACACACCCAAAAAGAAAAGCACGACAAGACTGACAACCAAAGACTCAATCAGTAAATTCAAATTGCCTAGCAGATTTGAATTGTCAACCAGAGTCACGCAAGGACAGAAACAAAAATAAAACACCGCCTGCAATCCTAACCTTTACGGCAATGATGTCTTTTTATAGATTTTTCTTCAATTTATTATTTAGAAAGTCCATATTCACATGATACCAGAGAAAGTTAGAGGCTTCAATTTATTATTTAGAAGATAGACTTTTGACCATAATTAAATGAATTGATATAGCATATTATGCTCAACAGGACACTGCTAGAAAAGACCAAAATGTATGCTCTTATCCTCAGGATGCTCACAATCACTATGGGGTGAGGCTATTAAGACTACTGCCTACTTAGTGAACAGACTACCCACTTTAGCAAATGACTACAAAACACGTCAAGAAATCTGGAATGGGAAGAAACCTAACCTAGCTCACCTAAGGACCTTCGGCTGTACAGCCTATGCACACCAAAAGGAAGGAAAACTGGACCTAGAGCAGCTAAAGGAGTCTTCCTAGGCTATCCAGATGGGGTTAAAGGATATAAAATCTTACTACTTCAACAGGGAGGTTTTAAGACTCTGATTAGTAGAGATGTCATATTTAAGGAAAATGAATTTCCTTTGTTGTGCAAGAATAATGTAGATTTTAATCTATAAGAGGAAGTTTAGAAACAACTTGAATCTTCAAGCTCCTCAGTCCCCTTCTATGCGCCACCAGAAATAGAGGCAAAAGAAGACAGTACAAAAAATCATGACAAGGAACCTATGGAAGGCCCTGTTTATCATGAACAAAGGACTGGAGAAACAAAAGGTGCAAGAGAGGATGGAATCCCTCAAATAGCTGCAGAAAGTTCACTAAAAGCTCTACAAGACTATCAGCTCACAAGAGACAGACAACCAAGACAAATAATGCCTAATAGGAGGTACTATGATTCTAACCTAGTTGAACATGATTGTCTGGTTGTAGAGTCTATAACTTGTAGGGCACCTGAAACCAATAAAGAAGCAATGAGTAGAAATGATGTTGAAAAGTGGAAGTTGGCCAGCAAGAGTGAATGAACCTTCCAAATGAAGAATAAGACCTGGGTTCTAGTGCCTAAACCTCCTAAAGCAAAGCTGATTGAAAACAGATGATTGTTTAAGATAAAAGAGGGAGCTAAAGAGGGAGAACCTGGGATATACAAGGCTAGATTAGTAGCTAAGGACAGAGTTGACTATAAGGAAATTTTCTCAATAGCATTCATTTCAAGATAATTAGACTCATCCTAGTGCTAGCTGCAATATATGATTTGAAGATCCATCAAATGGATGTAAAGACAACCTTCTTATATGGAAAGCTGGAGGAAACTATCTACATGAAACAACCTGTGGGTTTTGTAGATAAAGAAAAACATGATCATATCTGCCTGCTTCAGAAGTCCCTATATAGGCTGAAGTAAGCACCTAGACAATGGAACAAGAAGATCCATGAGGTAGCAACTAATATGAAGTTTATTAGGAGTGCCTATGACTACTGCCTATACTACAAGGACTTAGGAGAAGCAGAGGCTGTCTACATGCTAGTGTATGTAGATGATTTGGTCATTACTGGAAAGAATCTTAGCAGAATAGTGGAAGTGAAGAATGCCCTGTGTGATCATTTTGAAATGAAGGATATAGGAGAAGCTCAGAAACTCTTAGGAATGCGGATCATAAGGAAAAGGAGGGATGGGAAGCTATGGTTAAGTCAGAAGAATTATATCAAAAAGGTTCTTGCATAGTTTAATATGGAATAGGAAAAACCAAGTCATATCCCTATAGGCTCACATCTGAAAATTGTAGCGAGCATTTGTCCCCAAACTAAGGAAGAAAAGAGAGCTAGGATAAATTACCCCTATAATGTCAGAGCAGGTAGTATAATTTACATAATATTGTGCACAAGGCCAATCCTAGCCTACTCAATCAATATCCTAAGCAAGTTCATGGCTAATCCAGGCCTTGATCATTGGTAAGGACTGAAAAATATCCTCAGATACCTAGCTGGCACTCTAAACTACGGTTTGTGTTTCTCTAAATCTAAATTAGCTAAATCTAACAATATATGCATACAAGGCTATATGGATGCAGATTATGCGGCAGACAAAAACAACAGAAAATTAATTTCAGCATACTACTTCACATTAGTAGGAAACACAATAAGTTGGAAATCACAGCAACAATCAACAGTGTCATTATCAACCACAGAGGTAGAATACTACGCAATCATAAAAGGAGTAAAAGAGCTAACATGGTTGATAGGGATTTTAAAGGAAATACAGGTTAACCTAGCAAAACTGACTGTATATACAGATAACTAAAGTGCTATTTACCTCAGTAAAGATCCTGTCTTGCATGAGAGATCGAAGCACATAAATGTGTGACTCCACTTCGTCAGAGACAGAATATCGAAGGGACTCTTCACGTTGGAGAAAATCGCAAGAGAGCTGAACCCATCTGACTTCGATACGAAGATTGTCACAATAAGGAAGTTCACGTATTATAAAGAGTATGTACAAATCTGTGAAATCCTTTGAAGACAACAACCTCCGAAAAACGAAACACTCAATCTCACGCAAGCTGATTTTTCTAGGGTTACTCTCGTAAATCACTCACAGCCAGAGGTTAGCGTTAAAAATCGGTAGAGAAGGGGGGACAAATATGAAGAAACTCACGGTTCTCCACTAATATTTGACACAAACTAGCAAATTTGAGTGACAAGGTTTAGGGCTGCCATTGGTGTAGCAACACCCCACTGCTATAGATTACATACCGGAACACCCTGAGGACATTCCAGTATATAATCTATAATAATGGCATGTTAACTATCACACCTTCACTTATAACATGGCAATATATCCAACTTAATCATGGCATCAACTATGTATGTAAAAGTCACAAAACACAATAATTAAATACCTCAACTTGTCATTGCATTAATACATAGTAGGTTACAAACCTTTATAACAAAAGTTCTACAAGACATAAGTGGACCACTTAAAAAAAGCAAAAACAACTCCTCAAATGCCAGTTGACAAACCTTTGATCCATAATTTAATCCCAAAAAGTGCTTCTGAGAATCTTAGAATCTAAGTCTCCTATCTCGTACTTGTAAAATCACGTTGCAAGTTTTGGATAAGTTTTTGCAAACTCAATGAGAGACTCATCATTGATGATCTCACTCCAGGTACATACAGATATCATACAACCAATCAGATTCACAACATTATCTATCAAAATAAGGCATAAAGTATGTCATACAATTCACATACCTTCTTCCAGAATTTGAACACCCAATCAATCACAACTTCAGAAAGAATTCACATTCATAAATTTCATAATCATAATATTCAAATTCAGATGTATATAAGACTCTCAATTCATTATTATTTATTGTGACCGAGTGCCTTTCAAATACAGAATAGATACTGGCCCATTGGGCTCAATCAAAACAGAAATCATGGAGTAGCGCTCTACGTGCAGAATACTGAGCTTATAGCTCTTTCAACTGGCTACTCTGATCACAATGCCTTTATCTGAGCATGTATTTTATGAAATGCATTAAATAACAGAATATGCTATGAATGGCATTCACATATGAAGCACAGACACAATCTCATAATTCATCGGACCTCAGTCTGGGATTCAACTTTCCTTGAGCATTCAGAATTTAGAGGCATCATATTTCATTTAATTGTCAGATGTAAGTATAATACTTCCAATACATTCCTGACTATTAAACTCCTCGTACCTTTAAGTCTGGAATTCATATTCAAATCGCAAACAGTTCAATAACTGAAAATTAAGCAAAATAAATCAAACAATCAATCCTAAGAAGATCATCTAGGTTGACTCACAAATGCTCCTTTTAGCTTATTGCCTTGAAGTCCCGGCAATATCTGGATGTTGTCGCTCAATATGATCCTCTATAACATATCATACATACACACATCTCAATTTTGCACAATTATGAATTTATAAATGCACATTCATGTATACTGAATATGTACAATGCACGTTCATGACAAATTCTGGGTTTTTTATTCAATTTCTTATCACAATGTTTATTCTTACCACAATACTCAATTGATCAATCCAAATTTGTCTAAAAGAATACTTTCGAATCTACTTTGCATGATTATTAACATCAGAAAAATGAAGGAATTTGGTAAAACTTCCTTCTGAAAAATTGTTCTCCCATGTCTTAAGTTTCTAATGAATCTAGGATCATCCAATTTGGTTTAGTATTTTATGAGTTATGCTCATAATATCATAGACTGTGTATAATTGAACTTTTGGCTAGTTCATGATCATACCCTCAAATTATACAACTCATATCTTTCAACTCAGATATCTAAAAATTACAAACTTAATAGCAATTGAAATATAAAAGAATGAACTACTACTTTTGTGAAGATACTTTCGTCTAATTCGACTTCTATCAATACAGTTTATTTAACATCAATAAGACATGATTTCTGTCTCGAGTAACACTATAGTCTCAGTCAAGACTCAATTTCAAGCCAGATTTTGAAATGCTTAGAGACAGAGTTAAACTTATACTTCTTCAAGAAAGTTGTAGCTGTATGACTCTACTTTAATCTGAATTAGGAATCAACTCATTTAAAAATATACAGATCAAGATATACTGAAAATATCGAAGCATGTTCAATGAAAATATTCCAGTTCATTTCCTCATTTTCATCCTAAATTCATCAATCAAATCTTTCCCTAAAAATTTGAGATGGCTATATATTTTTGGGAGAGGAAAAAAATGTGTTATGAGTTTTTTGGTTCAAAAATCAAGTCATTTGGAGGTCAGAAGAAGAAGTTATAGCCAAAAGAATGAAGGATGTTCAAAAATATCAAACAGTTCAAAACTGTCAAACAGCATCGTGCGCTACCTTTTATTCCAACTTCTTTCCGACTCTTCCCAAAACAGACCTTCGGGTCAATCTTTCGTCATTTTGACAAGGAGTATGAAGGATTTAGGCAAAACATTCTTTTGAAAAATTGTTACTTTATGCCTTAAGTTTATAATTAAGCTAATTTCATGCAATTTTGTTAAGTATTCTGCAAGTTATACTAAAAACGATACAGACTGTTCCCAAACTACAACACACTCCCAAAGTCAACTTCAAGCTAAAATTTGAAACTCTTAGAGACAGAATTAAATTTCAATTTCTTCATAAAAAATTTAGTGTCTCTAGTTTACTCTGAATCAAACTTCATCCAATTTGGATATTCAAAGATCAAGTTATTCCCTAAATATAGACGTATGTTCAATGAAGTACTGCATATAACATACTCCAGCTCACTTCAAACTTTCATCTGGTTATTCATATCTCCGAATCTGCTTCTTCCTTTATCACCCACACATGCATCAACACCATTTAAGCAAGTAGCAATCCATAAGCATGAAAATGTACTCTAATTACGCATGCATCCAATAAAGACATTAAAACATGCATAAAACTTACTTGACTAAGTTTCTCTCTCTCTCTTCTTGCTCTTCAGAAATTTTTCCAGAATGTAAGAGAGCAACAAGCTGGTTTCGGTGGATAAAGCAAAGGCAAAATGAGTGAAATAAGTAAAATCACAAATGGATGAAGGCTTGGAAGTGTTTTCGATGTTGGATGAGTAAGAAGAGAGATGTGTCTTTAGTGAAGGAAAGCAAGAAGGAAAATGGTGATGGAGAATTTCGGTGAAGCCAAAACAGAGCTATAGAAAATTCTTCCTTGCCTAACAAAAATGTGACTTAGGTGGCTTAACTTAACTTTGCCACATGTCCCTAATACATGTCTTGCATTTGTCATCATGTGAAGCTACCAAATGTCACTTAGCTATTGCTCCACTTGTCACATAATAATTTGTCTAATTGTCACACATTCATTAGTCCATTTGTCACACTACTATTTGTCTCTTATTTCTATATTTTTCTTAGTCCAAAATACTGCAAATTTTTAATAAATTTCCAAAATATTCGAAATGCCTCCAAAAATGTGAAACAAATTCCAATATACATCAATTCAATTTTTAAAATAATTATTCCATAATTCTCCAAAATTTTCAAAATAATAACTATTATCATTATTTTAATACAAATCAATTTAATTATCAAAATTCACACTTTAATCACATTAAAAGTTCACTTATACCAAAAAAAATGTCAATGAATGCATGTACAATTATTTCATGAATGACAACATTATTCACATGCATATGTATGCCATATAATGCATGAAATACATTTCTAAAGTCTTAATAAATTCTTATTTGTAAAGCATCCTAGAGTTTTAACCCTAATCATAGGATGTTACAGTTGTGACCGGAGTAGCCATCGAAAAAGAACTTAAAGCTCAGAAAGTAAAAAAAAGCTTAAAGTTCAAAATGTGGTAAGAGCCTCTGGCTCACTGTGTAAAATGAGCCCTATATCTCCAATAGATAAGGTACAGTTATTAATGAGCTCGGTATCCACAATAGATATGGGACAGTTATAGGCACTCGGTCACAACAATAACAATTAAAAGTGAGTCCCAGGAATATTACATATATATGTGATAAGTATGATTATATAACTGAAATGAACTGATTGAATGATTTCTGAATATGAAATATGACATTAAGTGAATATGAAGTGTATGTGATTCAACATGATGATTTGTGAAATGATGTAAATTAAGTGATTACATGAATTGATGTGTTATTTGATTGAGTGAGCCATCGAGGATAGTCCACTCACTGAGTTCAAAAAACTCAACCCAATATTGCAACATTTTTTCCAGGCTCAGGAAGATCTCTAATTAGACAAAATTGGAGTCTAACCACTGCTTTTGAGTAAGAGATAGAGGCTGGGATCAGTTGGTGTCTGCATATGTTTTCTGCAAAACTTGTATTAAATATTGTATTCTGCAAGCTTCATTTATTGTATAAATGAATTATGTTTGTAATAACATTTATGTTCAAAGGCATTTTGTATTTTGTAATGGGCCTAAAGGATTATTGAAATTCCAACAATGTGTTTAATGTTTGATCAAGTGTGAGTTTGTAATGACTTTCCACATTGGAAATGTTTATGAATGAGGTTGATCAATAAGTGTAATAACAATTGTGACTTTGATGTTTATGAAAAGTGGGCCCAAATTTTGATTAGTGGTTTTCGGTAATATGCGTGTGATGATTGAGAAGAGAAAAATTTTCAACGAGTTTGATTGTTTGACTGCTCTAGCGCACTACTTTCACAGGGCGTGTGTCCAAATGTCCTCGGGATGTACGGATACGTGCTCAGTAGAAGTGGGTGCTACATCCTTACCTTCTTGTATAAATGTAGTGATCAAATAGATATTATTAGAGCCCAAAGCCTTTGATAAATAAACTTATAGTTTTATTTTATTTATTTTTTTATCAATACAACAAAGCCTTTGATAAATAAACTTATAGTTTTATTTTATTTATTTATTTATCAATACAAGCTTATGTTGATGTTAATTATTCTTATTACCATGTAAGGATTGATCTTAATACAAATTATAAGGTTAAGAAACTTTGTTTTAAAGGAAAGTCTGTTGAGTTCAGTAAGAAGAGGATGAGAGATAAAAGCCACGACAATGAGAATGCTTAAATTAGGAACATGAGTAAGTCCTCCAATTCATCCAAGGGAGCTTTTTACTAAGAAAAAATAAGTAACAATATGGATACATAAGATCCAACTAGAAAAAATGTTGGCTTTAGCATTTTTGGATACTCCTTTAGTAAAGATAAGGACAAATTGAAATGATTTCAATAAAGTAGTCCATCTTACCTTATTAAAGGAAGATAGATAAAAATTTTAAGAGTTTAATTGTAAAATAAAGAAAGTTTTAAGAACATTATTTTATTGACTTAAATAGTTACCAATAATTGAAAAATATTTTGCAAATTTATAGACTTTAAAAAAGGTCATTTGTGAGATTAAAAAGCATGCTAAAATAATATAAATAAAATAAGTGGTTGAATGCTTAGGAGTTTATGATTTTATCTAGTACTTAAAAATAAAGTACTTACACTGATGTCTAAGGAAAAAATTAAATTTAAAACAAATGGTTGAATGACTAGGAGTTTATAGTTTGATTTAAGACTTAAATGTGAATGCTTAAAGATACCTAAATTATATAATAGGATTTGAATGCAAAATGACCTAAATTTTGGTTTTATAAAATTCAAGTTCAAAATTGATAATGTAAGAAATAAGAATTTTTAAATAAAATGGAAGATAATAATGTAAAGAATTTTGATTTGAAAAGATAAAAAGAACCCTTAAAAGAAGATATTGAATTTTTCTTAAAGGATTTTTGGTGAATTTGACTATCTAAACTTAAACTAAGTAAAAAGAGAAAAATATATTCTTGATGGGATTATAAGCCCACTACATTTATAAACTCATGCTAAGTAAAAGGAAAGAAATTTATTCTTAATAAGCCTATAAGCACAACTAATTTTCTTATCCTTAATTCATTTTCTTTATTGAAATTGGGTTTTAAAAGAAAAATTTGGGATTTAAAAGTTTTTAATGGATTCTCTCCTTCTTCGCTCACACCCTCCTATAAGCCAAACACTCACAAAAAAATAATAACAAAATAACAATAAAGTGATAATCATGAAAAACTCTAGAATGGCTAGTGAGAGAGTCTCCCACTTCACTCTAAAATGGTGTTGGGTTTCTTCCTTATCACTTGCTATTTAATTTGCCAATTGATTTTAGTAGCTAGTGTCTGCTTCCTTTGCTTTCTTAGGCTTTCTTCTTCCCTTGTTTGGTTTCCCTTTCGAGGTATAGTATTATATCTAGCCTGTGGGTGTGTTTACTATAAGGGATGGGATTCTTGCCTAGTTTCCTACTTTTTCAAGGGGAAATTATGGGTTTTTAACTTTTTCTTTTCCCCTACCTTCCTTTAATTACTATTTTAGGAATGGTTTTCTAAACTAAGCCTCCCTCATTATTTTTTATTTGCCTTTTTAAGCTTTAGGTCAGAATAATGTGAACCTTAAGTTAGGATAACTTTGATAACTCGACTTTCCCACCCTTTCTCGTTCGTTCTTCTTCCTTACCATCTCCAGTAGCCCCTTTAAGCCATGTAATTATTAGTTTCTCTCTCCCCCCCCATCGTATCTTTCTAGTACCCTCAAACTCCCTCAGAATCATTCTTACTAAGTACTAATCCAACTCTAAATTGGAGGCAATGGTGGGAGAAGACTCACGAAAGTCCTTGCACTATGATCCCAAAAGTCTTTTAGAGGATGGTTCATTGTTTCTCAAAAGTTAGAGATATTGAAGGCGGTGTGAGCAATTAGGGGGTGACTTTTGTCAGCTTCTTCCTAAGAAAGAGTGGTGATCGAGAATTGAGTCTTTAAATTTTTTAAAGGAAGAGGCTTAAGTGATGTGCTTTTATTTAAGGATAATCTCATTCTCCTTCGATTCTCTATTATTGTTATCATAAAAGAAATTTTAGAGGTAGGACTATGACATATCCATATGATGCGCACTTATTCCTTCAGATATGGAGACCGGTCTAAGTTTAGAATCTTTTAAACATTAAGTATCCCTATCTGTATTCGTGTTCGTAATACACCCTTAAAGTATTGGTTAACAAAAGAACTGAGTATGTTGGCTACTTATATTGGAAAATCCATTTGTATAGATGAAACTATAGACTTGAGGGAGAGAATTGGATATGACAGATTGTAAGTATTATTCACTTCTATTTGGTCTGGTACATATTATAAGTCAAGTCAAATCTATGATTATGATTCAATTTGCGTAAAATCTTTTTTCTAAGCTAATGCATTCTTCAACATAAAAAAAGGAATAAAAAATTTCTTTCTTAAGGTTGATTTTAAGGAGTATGCTTAAATATTGACCACATTCATACCAAAGACTAAAGCCTATTTTAAATTAAAAGCACCATTTGAGATTGTGTTTATTTAAATTGAAGTTTATAGGGATCTTTCCTATGACTGAATTCTTAAAAAGAGATACATGAAAATGAAAATTTATTATATATTTTATTTTCATATAAATTAGGCTTAATCCTAATAAAGATATTTAATTGCAATAGATTTGTTCTTTGAGACCTTTCTATGGAGCCTAAATTAAACAGTAGATTTTTGGAAGCAAAGAAGCTTGACTTACCCTTCCTTAACGTATACAATGATATTTCTTTTTGTATGAAAAGCAAATCATGATGTTGCATGAACAATGGATAGTGCACGATGATAGGTGCAAATTATAGTTTGTTTTTTAGGTTATAAAGTGTGTTTTTAAGTGTTTTCTTAGGTGATAATCATATTTTTTAGGACTTAGATTTATGTTCTTGTTAGAGTTTTATGGGTTTTGTTTTATTATTGTTGACTAAGGTTAAAATGTGATCTTAATTTGTATGATTTAAGGGATGTTTAATTTGTTTAATGATGAGTGAAGATAGGAAAATTGAAGAAAAGATGAAGAAGAAGTTGGAGAATAAGAACTGGCATGATTGTGCATGATTCATGATCTTGCATGAACGCAATACATCTTTGGTGAAGCTCTCTATTATAATTATGCATCCCATGCATGACCAAAATGAGGAGCTGGAACAGAAGGCAGAGCATGAACGTGTAAGGAGCAATTTTCTAGGTCTCGAGTTTTTTTAATAGTTTTAACAATTTGGAACTATTTCTGGAACAAAAACATGTGGAGAAACCATAAAAAGAATCCTAGAAGGCCCAATAGTATAAAAACGGAGAGAAAAACACCAAAAAGACTACTAAAAAGACACCAGGAGGAGATTAAAAAGAGCAAAATCATGAAAAACACAAGCTGGAGAATTCTAGCTCAAAAGAAATAAAAGAAGACATCTAGAATCAATTCTCTACTATTTTCTTTTATTTCCTTATTTTTGTTGAATGTTAATGATGACTAATTGGGATATAAAGTTACATATACGTATTGCTAAATTCCTTTAGGAATTACTCTTAATTTATTTATTAAATTTTACATTGTTGATTTAATGAAATGTGATTGTAATGTTTACTACTTTATATTCAATTTGAATTGAGAGGTTAGATTGGATTGTTTATTTTGTATTACACATGGAGAGCCAATACCATTGGAATAGGTTTTATATCTAATAAAACTCTTAATACACCGTAAGTATACAAATCGTATCTTGAAGTATAAGAGGTTATCGTTCCAATGATTATGCAATAGCTAACAATTTGAACCTAACTTTGTCTAAAGTATTCATAAATTGTTTTGAATTAAAGCAAATAGCATAATAATAAAACAAAGCAATTAAACAAGTGAGTTGCTAATTAATCTAAGGTTTGATCAAGATTGAATATCTAGGGACTTATTCTTTCCTTATTTTGTTTAATCTTTTTAATCCAATTATGTGTTTAATCCTAGATTTCCTAAAGTATTAATTACTCTCTCTTAAGATATAATCAATTAACCCTAATTGAACTCGAAATTTCTAGATTTGCAATCTCTTAACTCATAAAAACTTTCCTTAACTTATTCAATTAAATCTAAATCTATCTATTAGATAATTAGTTTCTCAAACAAGACTTCTTTTTTATTGATTGTGAATTTGATAATTATCGGTTTGTTAAACTACCAGCTCTCATTGTACAATCTAACACTGATTACTTTTAACTCATTCTTTTAATTTGTTTTTAAGTTTATACATAAATAATTATCACAAATATCTAAATATATATTGAAATCAACAATAATTAAAAATCACAAAATAATTTCAGAATAAATCCTAATATGAATTTAGAAATTTATGAACATGTTTAACATCATAGAGTTCAGATTAAACATCAAAGATAATGAAAGACATAAAGGAAAAGAATAAAAACTCTATGAATCCTTGATTTGGAAAGTAGGAATTCCTGGATGTTCTTCTTGATCTCCCACTTTTGATTCACTTTTAATTATGGTTGATGCTATTTTTTTGTTATGTTTCACTTTCTTATATAGTGCTTTAGGGTTTCGAGTCATGTCCAAGGTTTTCCCAATTTGTTTAGTTCTAAAAATAGCCCTAAATCCTAAAATAAATGAAAACATGTGTGCCTAAAAATCTTCTTATACGATCTTGACCTTGGAGTCATGATCGTGCTCCTAGTGTTATCCTCTTTGTCATGATTATTCTCTTTAAGGCACGATTGTGCTCCAAGTTTCATCCAAGGAGCACCATCATGCAACTTCCATCTTCCTTATTCTTCAATTACCTGATTTTCAACACTCACAAACACATATATCACCTTATGAACCGTAAAATTAAGATTGAATTCATGCTCTAAACCATACAAACACTTTGAATATAAAAAATAGTCACAATAAAATAATTTTAAGCCTATACATAAGATAATCATCTAATATGAACTATACCTATCAACATCACTGCACTTAAACTTTTCTTGTCCTCAAGTAAAAACAAAAACAAAAACATATAAAAAACCAAAAAAAACACGTAAGCAGATATTCATGCAACATGCGACAATGGTACAATGTCATTGAATCTTATTGAATCAATTTAGTCGTAAACATCAATCATCCAAATTATGCTAACATACTAACCTATTCCTTTTATGTTTAAGTACTTTAAAATGAATATGCATATCAATCAAAATATTAACACTCTATTCATCCACCTATGAAACTTGTAAAAATGCATTTATAATTAGTGATTAATCAAACAGGCAATTATCGCTAAATATCCTTTTATGAAAATTTTTGCTATTTTCAAATATCAATAGGTTTTATTTATTAAAATAATATTTTTTAAAAAATTTCTTTAACACAAAGGTAAACGTTTTACCGTGAATGCCTCCCGATTACTTAACTAGGCCATGATTTTTAATTATTTAGCTTGGTTGGAATGTCATTCTAGCCTTTTGAGGTGAAGACAAACATTTTTTAGTGAATGCCCCTGGTTACTTAGCTATATGACATTCTCAACCAACTACCAGCTTTATTTTTAATCCAATATTTGTTTCAAAAGGGCCAACGAAATAGGAATTTATTTAAAACATATACATTTTTTCCACAAACTTACCCTACCTTATTTCTTTTCAGTTAATTATTCTCATGAAAGGTTGTTAGTAATCCTAACCAATTCAATTGACATATAATTATAAATGTATACCACAAATTTCCTAAGTGAAGAATAAGTGTCATATCCTAATTAACATGCATATTCATCCAAAAATACTTAAAACATAAAATCCATAAGTCAATATGCCTTTACAAATTAAATTATCATATTTAAAGCTAAATTAATTCCATCAATTTCTTGCCATTGACACCTTCACACAATTTATACATATGCAACAAAATGTTCACACAATGTCAATCGAATCTAAAAAGTAACATAATATGATATGTAAAATTCACACACATATGACACGCCAATGCACAAATCTCCCCATACTTAGACAACCCATTATTAGGGATGTTAATGGGGTGACCGATGGCCCGGTCCATAGCCTAACAAGCCGGGACTGGTCAACCTGTGGGTTGATTACCTTATATTTAAAAAACGTCAAAAAGACGTCATTTTTTACAAAACAACCTCGTTTTTGAAGTTATGGTAGGGCCATGGGTCGGACCAGGTCAGGTCGTGCTAGGCTTAATCTCAACCTGTGGCTCGGTCAACTCAGAACAAAATTAAGCTAGGCTGGGCCAAAATTAACATCCTTACACATTGTCCTCAATATAAGAAACCAAACACCACACACATAAAAATAAAAATAAATAACAGAAAGAAAAGTTTAGAGAAAGAAATCACTTACGGAGATTGAGGAGGTGATGGTTTGGGTGAAGGAATTTGAACACTTTGAGCAACAAAGTACTGAAGAATCTTTTCGGTGTCATGTTGTTATTTTTGTTGTTCTCACGCCATTTCCTTCATATGTGCCCATATGGTGTTCATGCATTCTGCCATAAGCTTGTTTTTTTTTTGGGAAACCAAATTGAAGACCTTCTCTCAGCCTTCCTCTTTATTATCCACCATTTCTTCACTTGTTGAGACCTCAATTTATTGCTGCTCTGGTACGAAACTCGAGCTAGCTTGTAATGTCCTGTATTTCACATGAGTTTTGGAACTAATATCTCAGAGTTCCCTGTGATGGACTACTAAGATCTCAGCTTTCCTTAAATGAGTGTTATAGAGAAACTTAGGAAAAACAATAGTCAATCCCTCAACAGCTTAACCATAATAAATAGCAAGTGCGGTAATAAGATACCTCATGCCAAGATGACTACTTTTCTTTTTAAGAGAAGTAGCTATAGTATGAAAAATATGGGTGGTTATATAAACTTTGACATTATTGTCCATGCATCACAGAATGAATAAGTCTTTAATAGAACATTTGATCTTTCATATTTATAAAAAACAATATGACACATGGATTTATGCAGTAATAGATGCTCAGGACTAAGAATGACATTATATGGGCATTTCTAACAACAAAGTTATCCAACCTTGTTAATTATTTGCAATATTGCTTAGCACGAAAATTATCATATTTTTCAGTTACATTATATGGGTGAACTCCTTCTCGTTTCCTTGACCTATTAGTTATTTATCATAAATGGCAAAATGCTCCCTCTGATTTTCCTCTGATAAACTCCACTTTAACCTTATCTACCAAGCTTGAAATCAACCCTTCCTTCAATCTATAGTCACCTACTAGACTTGACTACCCTAATGCATTCCCTTCACTTCCTTGCCTCCCCTTCAAGCAAGCTACTTCTTAGACAACATTAGTGATCCATATTGTTGCAACCAATGGTAAGGAAGCTTTCTCCAGCTACTCTCAACTGGTTAATAAGTTGTCCTAAAATAAGGTGTTGAAGTATCCCTTATTTTTTTACAAGCTTATGTTTATACTCCCTACCAAAGATGCAGAGGTAGTTTCTCCATTATTGAAATAATTCCTGGTGGGGTTTCTTCATTGAGAAGCACCTCACCTTCCTTCAAGTTCACCACTGGGCAACATCAATTGGAAAAGACTTGGATTGGAAAGTGTCTTTATAAGTAAGGAAGAATTCTTTATTTTTAAATTTACCATAGAGGATAAAGTTGACAAGATTATAGAAGTTGAACCTTGGCACATCTATGGAAGACCAATAATGCTCCAAAAGTAGTGTCTAGGCTTAATAATGGAGAAAGAAAATTTAAAGAACATACCTATAAGAGTAAACTTCCACAATGTTCCCTTAAATATTAATCCTCAGAGAGACTTAATTACCTTGCAAGTTCATTGGGGAGGCCTTTGTGTATAGATGAACAAATTGTTAATCTCAAAAGGATAGGGTATGTATGAGTCTATATTAAGGTGAAGATGAAAAAGGTACTCCCCAATAGTCTAAGAACAAAAAAGCTTAAAGATGAAGGAAATCTAACAGATGATTCCATTTCTATAAAATACGAGTGAAGATCTAAGAGGAAAGAGCTTGTTAAGACTTAGCTACTTCCTAGGACGAAAGTAATGGATGAAAATAAATCAGGGCTAAGTACCAATGAAGAGAAAAAAAATGGGAATTAAACCAATGAGTAACTACTCTAATGGGAACCTAAATACTTATGCTCAACAAGGTAAGGAGTTGAGTCGTCAATTACCTTTAAGGCATAAAGAAAGGAGAAAAATATAAGTTGACGGTAGAAAGGAGGAAATAAAACCTGATATAAAGATGGTTTGCTCATCTCCAAAGGAATGAAATAAAACCTTATATAAAGATGGTTTGCTCATCTCCAAAGGAATGAGGTAAAGGAGAAAGCTTTTACTAATTTGAGCTCTTCAACTCTTAGGAATTCACCAACCCCTATGAATATTGGAGCTTTAGAAGCTAGTAAGATAAGAGTTGGTTGAATATAGCCATTTGGAATGTCGGCAGCCTAAATAACCTGAATAAACAATAGGCTTTGAAGGAATTCTTATGCTTGAGGAAGCCTTGCTTTGTTGGTTTAGTTGAAACTAAAATAAAGACCTCCCAATTCTAAAAAGGATTATGGTTTCTAAATAGGAAATGGATCACTTTAAGCAATCATTGCTTTACCAAAGAATTCATTCTAAATCCATTGGATTTATATTGATTTTCATCTTTTTTTTAAAGAAGATAAAAATCAATTTTGAATTTTTACCACAATATTGATATTAACAAAACAAATCAATAATTTAATTAAATAGATGTTATCTAGGGATAATTCACTTTGAAGCAACTATTCCCTAGATACACCATCATAATATTTAATTTTACAATCGAATCAATTTGAAAAGACCTAAAGTTAAGGATTTATCAATAGGTAATGTTGCTGCAATACCTAACCAAAGGGCCACTACAGTACCAATAAAACCGAAATAGATTTTGGAATTTATTAACAATACCCTTTTCTATAATATATAGAGTTTAATATATCTAATTTATATTTAATACATATAATTTATATAATTATATAATAAATGTATTATTTCGATTTTTATGTATATAACAATATTATAGAACATATATATATTTATTATAAATATATTATTATAAATGGATTATGATTATTATAAATATATATAAATTATATAAATATAAAATATAAAATAAATAATAAATATAAAATGGAAAAATTTCATCAGCAATTTTTTTCCTCTTCATGAATGGAGTTTCTCAAATCAATTCATCAACTGCTAGGTCTCAATAATCCAATATCAATTTTTCTAACATTACTCTGATTTATGGTGCTTATCTGGAGTTTCAGAAGAAGCTAATTTCGGTAAATCTCACTTCCTTAAGAGTCAACTCTTCAAATCCTTGGCTATTAGCATTAGCAGGTGACTTCAGTTGTAAACTACTTTCTAAAAATGATGATGGCCTTAAGTTTAGTTTAAGCATTATAATAAAGATTATCTAGTTTCCTAAGTGATGTTGCATTGATTGATATAAGATTTATGGACAATTATTTTGGTTAGAATAATAGGCAAATTAGTTCATGGTTCCTTTAAGAAAAAGCTTGACAAGTTCTTAGTTAACTCACCTTGGATTTTGGAATTTCGTTTTAGCTATGCTCACTTCTGCAATCTACTTACATTAGTCCATACGCTGACTGACATTCAAATGAATGTGAAAGTTAACAAAAGGAATGTCCCTTTCAAATTCATCAACTCTCTTTTCAATGTTCTCGGCTTTAGGGAGGTCACCCTAAAAGGTCTGAATATTTAAATGACTAGTTCTTAGGCCTATATTTTTATGCAAAAGCTAAAAGCTATAAAGGGAGAACTAATTTAATTACATAAGAGGAGCTATGTTTACGTAGGAGAGGGGAAACAAAGAACTCTAGGTTTCCTCAATTAAACCCAGCATAATTTGAGCAATAATCCCACAGATGAGGCCCTTAACATTCTCAAGGAGAATGTTAGTCCTTGTCAAGGAGTTTAGATCTAAGGAAGGAACATATGTGATAACGTTTGGATTACTCAATAATTGTTCAAAAGCAATCACAAAAGGAAAGAAATAAGGAGTTATGTTTTGAAGATTGATTTCAATAAAGTTTTTTACTCTTTAAAATGGAACTTCTTTTTCAACTTAACAGATACACTAGGTTTCTCTGGAAAGTTCATCACCTAGGGTATGTAATATGTGTCCACAACTTCATTTTCCATTCTAGTTAATGGATAACCTATAAATACGTTCAGAGTTACTAAGGGGCTTAGGTAAAGGGATCCCTTATGCCCCTACTTGTTTTGCCTTAACGTAAAAATACTCTCCAGACTCATTGGGATAAACATCTCCAAATAACCTTTCTTTTAATTCCATTACAAATGTAAAAAGACATCTTTATTCTCTCCTCTGTAGATGATCTATCATTACTCTATGAAACAACAAAAAATGCTCATTTAACTCCTTTGAGCATTTCAAAAACATACAAGTCTTGAACTATAAACCTACCAGAAGTAGCTTTTACATCTTAAGAGGGTCCAATGTAATTGAGGAGTTGATAGCAGTAAACAAGGTTTGAAACAGAAACAACTTCCGTTTAAATATCTAGCGGTCCCGATAGCAATAAGGAGGCTATTATACATAAGAATTCCAACATTGAAATATAGCAAAAACATGATAATGGGCAATTAGATATAATTCATAAAAAGATCACCATAAGTTATTTATTAATGGATCGGAGCTATCTTGCACTTTTAGCAAAAGAAACATTGTAGAAAAAGTTAAATGTTTTATATTCATAAGATCTTTGTTTGTCTCTCTCCCCCTCTTCCTCTATTTCTTTTCATTTTGAGTCTTTTATTTGGCATCAATTGATCTAGAATAATTTCATTATAGGTGTATGTAGATGCAAATTAAATACTATTTCAAGTTGATGCAAAAATGATATAATTAATCTGTTATAAATGTTAAGTACAAATGACATACGTGATCTAGAACAATAATAGAACTACTCTTTTAAGATGATACAACAATTTTCGAATAGTTCCATTGGACTCAAATGATACAACGGAAGATAAAAGTAGTCTTTTTAATTGATGCATCAACTGACATGAAATCATTTTATTTTTGCATCTACTATAGAAGAGTGATGTAACTGACATGAAATAATTTTATTATG
Organism: Erythroxylum baracoense; assembly: GCA_025629805.1. Classification (NCBI taxonomy): domain Eukaryota; kingdom Viridiplantae; phylum Streptophyta; class Magnoliopsida; order Malpighiales; family Erythroxylaceae; genus Erythroxylum; species Erythroxylum baracoense. Next base: position 20,946,773 of record JAOTAY010000006.1, read on the forward strand.
GTTGACATAAATGATTTAATTGATTTGGAACAATGATACAATTTTTTTTTTTTAGAAGTTGATGCAATTACATTAGAACTACTCCTGATATAACTATTCTTTCTAAACAGTACGATTGCTTCAAAAGGGGTGGGTGCAATTACTCCTTTCAAGTGATACAATTGTTCTTGGTGCGATAAGAAATTAAGGAAGAGTGACATAAAAACAACGAAGAACAAAGATAAGGAAGGTCTTTTTGCAAATCCATTTAAATATTAATAAATAAATGAAGGCTTTAATCCTTATTAAATTATTTAATAGCCCTTTTATTAATTAACTTTTATTAATGTATAATAAAAATTTATTATAAATAGTACAAATTTAACCCTCCTAATCTTTTCATTAAGACATAAGTTAGATCTTAACATTAAAAATGAACATCAAAATAAACCTTTAAAAAACTGAAAATTTAGACAGTTAAGTTTCTATCCCTTATGTCTCATATTAATGTTGATAAAACATATGACAAAACAGAAACTCACATGTTCAGTTGAATATTTTCTAAATTCTTTTCAATCTTCAATTAACCCTAATTACACTTAATTTAACCTAAATAATCTAATTTTATCCTCTTTAAAAATTGGATATCCATTTGGAAAATCTCCAATTTGAAAATCCACTAAAAAGTTTTTAACTTTGATCACGACAGCCAATATTAACTAACCGTTTGGATCTATGCAATACAACATACATATCCCACATACGACTGAAAACAAAACTCTAGAAAATTTAGTTAGGTTTATTAAAACTCGAAATAATCAAGCATGTGTATTTTATTTTGCTTTATCATGTCATGTGGCATACATGTAACATAGTAATAACCATATATCTAATAAAAAAATAAGAAATTTGTATAACATCAACTGACTTAACAAAGATGATTAATTCAAGTAAAAAGAAATAAGAAACAAAGGTATACTTTGATTGGTTACAGACAACGCTACTCCAGCAGTAAATGATATAAAATTTTTACACATCTACCCAAGAAAATTATCCTTTTTCCCATGGATGATTCTATACATTCCTTCATGATTATCTCATCTCTCACCCTATTTACTCTGGTCCTCTAATAATCTTAGAATCCAGGCAAAACCGAGAGATCTGCTATGCCGCGAGGCAGGTCGGCAATTTTCCCTAGTAAAGCAAGCCTGTTCTTCCTAATCCTTTCATCTTCCTGCTTAAAGGCAAAATCAACATTACATAAAGCAACATGAGATACTCTATAAACATCCACCAAAACTATCCCAAGGAAAACGAAAATAGCATGCCAAACAAACTTGCAACATAATTATAAAGAAATGACCTTTTAAGGTCCTTCAACTTTATCGTAAAATATATTAGGTCATTGAATTTATAAAGTATAATTATACAGCGCCTTAAATCCCTGCACTCTGTGAAAAATAATAGATTATAGGATTTATAATAACAAAATTTGAAAGTTCAAAGAGGTGAAAACTAAAATTTGGAGCTTTAAGTGTACTTTCTTATAAAATTTAGAGGCTTTAAAAGGAATATTTTCCTAATCATAAATTATATTCAGAAATAATAATTGCAAACAGACATTTCATTCCATGAATAAGTTTGTGCATTCAACATACCACCATGACAAACACATTATTGAAGAAATCCTCCAATGGTTGTAGTAGCTCTGAAGATATTTCAACAAACTCTTCGACTTCGATGCCTACAGGGATATGCTAACTCCAGCTAAGTAAATTTATCAACTAATAATTAGCCAGTATAAATTAGAACAAGATGCCAATAATGTCAACTCCAGACGCTAATGTATATCGAACAAATATGAACTTGATCACAGAAGGTAGCAGATATGTCGTGAGAAAAGAATATGTACCTGGATGAATTTTGCTTTTTGAGGACAAGAATGTGGCCCACAGAGCTCTTTCTTCGTTAGTCTCAAATGCGCCCTCGTCCACCTAGTTACATAATTTTCAATCACATGACATGAGGATGCTTCAGAACAAATTAGCAGAAGATGCCGGTTATCTACAATTGGTAAGCCCTTAAATTCACATTTAGCATGTGGCACCTAATTATATAAAAAGGAATTTAAACGTTGATAAATGCATGCAATCATTGATAATTAATGGTTCGTGTACTGATTAATTTTCAAAAGTTTTTTCCTATAACAGGAAAAAATATATGTGTTTTCAACAAATTCTTTTAATTCTTTTTTTTATTGGTATAGGTTAGGTTTCTTTTCTTCATAAACTTGGATTTATTATCTGCCAAATTTCAAGAATAAAGAAACAATGAACAAAATTACAAAATGAGATCTTATAACTGTTGAAAAACTTGCAGTATAACAGTAACTTCTTGCATAAAGTTAGTGTTCAGTAGGTGGTGAATTTATGCAGAAATGTAGCTCTTGATTTGTAACACAGGAGTGAGGAGCAGAAACTATAAGTGAACTTGTATTTGAAATAGAATATCAAACTATGATTACAGAGATGCTGGGAAATAGAATTTAAAACAATTGTATTGTTTTACATAATCATGATAACTTTGTGACATGGACTGCAAATTTCTTTCTTCAATAACCATGTAATGGAAAAAACTGGTGGCACATGAAAAGAAAAATGATATAAACCTAGGCATAACTACACCTCAAAAGTTAGCTTATGAATAGAAGATTACTTAGATCCATACAAACTCTACAGGATATCCCTTTCTAACCGATGTGAGATCACATCATAGTTGACCCCATCAGATTGCACGTCCTTGTGCAGGGGCAACCTGTTTAGGCTGCACATCCTCATACAAGGAATCTCACATCACAGTCAACCCCTTTAGATTGCACGTCCTTGTGCACAAGCGATCCCTTCAGACTGCACATCCTAGTACAGGGAACTAATCCAAGGCCCACTTCATCCACCAGACAATGAGAGACTAATACCATTCATTGTGAACCTAGGCCTAACTACAACTCAAAAACTAGCTTTAAATGGAAGGTTGCCCAGATCCATATAAACCCAAAGGATCTCACTTTCTAACCAATGTTGGATCACATCAAAAAGCACCAGTAACACTGCACAATCTCAATTCAGCTCAGATCCCAATGTGTGTGATGATTAAATTTGCTCTCACTGGGTCTATACCCAAATCAAAATAAAATTTTTCACTACAATTATTCACATTTATTGTGAAACTTCATTTTATGCTTTCTTCCAAGTTTTTCTACTATTATTCTCCGGTAGCTTCATAAGTAACCATGTCTACAAGTATGCTTAAGGGGATGGAGTAAAACATGCCAAAATTGCTATGGAGCCTTCTACACTAGGCACAAATCATGGAGGACTATGCCTTTGATGTCCTAGAAAAAACTACATGACCCTTAAATTAAAATCAAGGTCTTATTTTGTAAAATTAGCACTACTAGACGACCTATCCTGAGTTTGATCTTTGGGGAAATATTATGGCAAAATGGTACACACATATATGCATATATAGATATATATGTATGTATATTGTAACTTGAAGGCATGGATCTACAAATGAATAACTAAGAATTAGAAAATAGAGAAAGTTCCATAATCTTATTAATTGATCAGGCTAACTGAAGCTTTTGAACATTATATGTACATTGGATATCAAAGAGAGAAATTGTATTATCAGGGTATCTTTTTGTCAAGGCTATTGTTTAGGTTCTGTTTGAAAGATTTATCGCATAGCAACCATTCCAATTCTAACATGGAAAGCAATCCGAACTCCAGGTCCTACAAAGTCAAGCCTTTACTAATATGCAACAAGATTTGAGAGCTGTAAATATGTAGCCTTTTGTCTTCAATGAAGAGTAAAAGAAGTACCTCCATTTCAGCATCTACATCTTTTCCCTGGACAATTCTTGTTGGACGTGAATATGCTTCAAGTACCTTTGGGAAAAGGGTGCCACTTGACAGGTCTTGCATCTGTAGAAAATTTCTAAGACAAACTTTTCGTGCATACTTTCAAGAAGATTGCCATTTTGACTTTAAAATACATTTAATGTAGATTAACTGTAATGGATGAAGTCATTTGCTCGAAAAAAAATGGTTCTTTCGTTAGAAAATTCTTGTCTTCTAAAAAAAAGAACATAGAATATGTTGTTAAAGCAAATATAATCTAGTTCCAGATGAAAAAAATCCACATCTTGTTTAACCATCACATAATTCCCAATCTCCAGTAATTGTTTTTTCAATGTCATGTACAGCATGAGGATCTTGCTAAGCGAAATAATATAATTTCCAAATTCCAATTTCTAGATTGTGACCGTCTTCATCATCAAAATTCTAGCTCTATCTGTTAATAATCCACATTCTGATCCTTCACTCTCATGTAAGTTTCTACAAACAAGTAGGAACACCCCACCTCAAGCTTTCCTTCCAGACTAAGTTCAGATGTAATGATGAAAATTTTTTAAAAAATGTGGTACAAAGATTTCTCAAAACTTCTTTAATGAATCACTACACCATCAAACAGTTACTTCACATATTAGCAAAAGTAAAATTAATAACATAAAGAATCAACTGATGAAATTTAAATGTGAAAACAGGTATAGCCACTTACTTTGTACGCTGTCTTAGCAGCCAGACAAGGAAAATTAGCACGCTCTATAAGAACAGAATGAACAATTTCCGGATTTACTCCCTTGTCAACCTGTGACAACAATAAAACCGTAATTTAAATGCACTGCATATAATAGCAGCCTAAAAACAGAGCAGACAGTAGAGACAACAGAGTAAATAACAAAAAAAAAATTATATTAGCACAAGTTATTAAAATTTTTGTCTATGACACACACCCCTCTTACTCGACCCGTCTACTCATAATAAAGAATGTTTTCTGGATTTTTGTTTTGCACAAATGCATTTAAAAGAGCTAACTGTTGATAACACCATTTTGACATGATAAAAACTATTGTTGGGGGTTATACCCATTAATCACTTTCAAGTGACATTAGAACCCAAAACCTAAATTAGTTTTTGACTTGAGAATCGTTATGTTGTTGGAATCCACTAAAAATATCAGATACCACTACCTCTATTCTAATTTCCAGATTTCAATCAAGAGTCTCAGTGAGATGCCATCAATTCATAATGTTGCCAGCATTGAATTTTCCTTGACTGCAAAGACTTGATGAGCATTTGTGATCGACCACAGTTGCCTAAGGGCTTTATCAATTCTGTGTTGTCAGTAGAAGGCCGTCACCACCCTTGAGGGCTTTGTCAATTCATATGCAGTTATTGGAGTTTATGCCTCCCTGAGAGGTTTTTGTCAATTCATATGTTGACATTTGCGAGCCCCTGCCAATTTGTTCATTGTTTCACTGGACTAGGCATTATCTAGGATTCACCTAAAACCCAGTACTCTCAATACCATCACCAGTTACTCACAGCCTTCCTCAATTGAAACCCACAGTTCTCACTGTCATCTCCGATGTGGCCAGGGGCCTTCCTCTCCTCCAGACCAGTAACTGCTTTTACTTTGACACCATGGAAACCATCGCACTCACAATTGTGGTCAGTTGCCAACAGCCTTCCCACATCTGGTCATGTTCTCTTTCACAGCCTAGTCTTCGACTGGCATCTTGTTTTTCGACAGCTGTTTTGTTTTGGCAACCAGTGTCTTCGTTTCTACGATGGCTCTACCTTCTCCAAAGTGTAACTTGGTTTCTAGGCTTTAATATTGTGAAATAAACAACAACAATAATTGTTTATTGCTAGCTCAACTAAGCCCTACGTTTTGGTTTACTTAACCACTACTTCATCTGCTATTTAGGAGCACCCCTCGAGTAGTGATGGTTTTACCAGAAGCCATGCACGTCATGAAGAAGTTCGTGGAAGATGTGGTTCTCGTCATTCTAATTATAGGCATCATAGGCAATGTTTGGAAGGACTCCTTTATTCTTCAAGGCCATTCCCCCATGGCTGCTGTTGTTATTCAACCACCATTGTCTCTTATCTCCATTTAAGAGATTGTCACACATTAGTCTACTATAATCATATCTACTGTCACTTGTATAAATTTTCACATCAAGTGGAAGAAATAAGAGTGATCTATATACAAGAATGGGTCCTTAACCCTTAAGGTTTTAGCTTGAGACAAGGTGCTGCTCTTGTATATCAATTACTCTTCCTCAGAAATAATTATCTTCGACTGATAGTCTCATTTTGTCATTTGGAAATAAATAGACTGCCAATGTTGTATGCACATTTGATAATAATATTCTATTTAAGTACTTCTGTTTTACATGCTTAGTAAGATCTCTTTGTATTCCCTTAACAACTCTTGTAATCTTATTTTCAAAAAAAAAAATCTTGTAATCTTTCCAATGTCATTCTTACTGTTCCTCCATCTTGTAAGCACCTTGTTGTGTCTTTAACCTTCTCTCTATCAATCAGCTCAGTCATTTGTAGTAGTTCATGTTCTTCAAATTATACCATTTCATTTAATAAGACAAAATTTTGCTTCTTTTTTTTCCTTGTTTACTTCTTATTTTAATGGTAGCCAAACGTTTTGTCTTTTTGTTGCCTTTTTCTCTTTTATTTAAGAAAATAACACAAAGAAGGCTGATGGTGTTCTGTGATGAGAGACGGCACCAGAAAACTTCAATAACAGACTAAATTAGAAGGAACCAAAGAAGAGGGTTGGAGAAGGCTGTCCTGCAAGAACATTGTCAGAGAAGAGGAGCAGAGATGGTGAGAGCAAGAAGATTAGGAGAAGTACAATCACGTCAACAACAAACCTTAATCTGTTGAAGATGACTAGTAGAGCTTGTGGATCAGCATAATTATGTCTGCCATTTCGAAGAGTTATAGGAAGATTATACGGTACAATTCAACAGATGACTGGCTTAATAAGAGGTGTGATTGACAGCTCTAGAGGGTCTAAAGTGGCCGAAGGAGAGTCTAAAAGCATCTTTGCATCCCCAAAGACAGCTTGAATATGCATGAACAATTAAACACTTGAATTAGAAGGATGAAAAGGTGAAACATCAGATGGCAAACAATGGAGAGAGAGAAGTGATAAAAAATCATTGATCAACCAAAGTAGATTGAGGAACAATAACCTCATTAAGGAGAAACACTCAGAAAAGACAACC
>JAOTAY010000006.1:20958910-20962706 GCA_025629805.1 Erythroxylum baracoense
TCTGTGACAAATTTGTCTCCTTATTTAGCAGTTGCAGTTTTGACCTTGATCTCGTACACTTGAGTAGCATCATGAGCCTTCGAGTATGTGCAACAAATGTAGTCCAAATTCTCCTTTGCAGTGACAAAAAAAATACATGTGTCACAGATCATAGGATCCATACAATCTCATAGCCAGGACATTATCATGGAATCCTCCTCATTCTATGCTTCAAACATTGGGTTATCCTTAGTTGGTCCTGTTCCAAGAAGATGACTAAGCCTCCCTTTTCCCTTGAGGTATGTGCGGACAAATTGAGACCATTTGGGATAGTTCTTCCCATTAAGCCTATAGGAAGCCCGAATATTTTGTAAATCTCCAATTTTCTGAATGGTACTGAATTCTTCTAGAGGGTTAGATTTGGTGGAGACAGAAGTTTGAGAGGTTGACATGATGAAGAAGAAGATATTGCAGCAATTAAGGCTACCCGAATGGGAATCACAGAAGGAGAGACAAGGAGGAATGCAGCAATGAAGGCTTGAACAAACAAGAGAAGAACCAAAAATGGGGTTTCGGCAATGCAGCAATGAAGGCTGCTCAAAGAACAAATCCCAAAAAAAAGAAACCCTACAACCCTGATACCATGTGGGAAAGAATTTTCATATATTCTCATATATTGAATAGGAAGTATACAGCATTATATAGGACATTACAAGAGAGAAAATAGGAAATTAAATATGAAAGGTTATCTAAAGCTATCTAAAGGAATCCCTTAATTTAAGGGATTTCAAACTTATTCTATCTAATTTATTTACAGCTTATCTATATCTCAATATAATCTATTTACAGCTGATCAGTATCTCGACAGTTAGGGTCATTTAACAAGTTGTAATCGGGAACAATTTGACAAGCATGCTCTCTTGGTTCCATATCACAGGTGGATTAAGGTCGGAAAACTTGAAGGATTGGGGATACATTTCATAACTTCTTGCATCCATTTTAATTGATTACTTAATCTTCCATTGAGTTATTATGGCCTACCCTTACATATATATGTCTAACTGTGTATGTATATGTAGATCTAGAACTCTGAGAAGGAGCGTAGTAAAAGAGCATCATCATGAACATGATATGACGTTTCCTGGTCTTAACAATTCAAAAATATTGAAAGTTTTATCAAACAGGGAAGGACCTCCCGCTTACATCATTTATTGTGCCGCTGTCTACTTTAACAGGCTGAACCTCAGAAGCAAGTCTTAAAGCAAGGACCACATCCAGATTTTTATCCTTCTCCACCAATATTTGGACCTAGAATAAACAATTGCGATGAGTATCAGTCTTAATAGTCTTAAATACTCGAGAACTATCAATCAACTTACTAGACCATAAGAGATTCTTCTCAGGCCAAATGGATCATTGGTGGAGCTAGGCTGACAACCAGCAGCAAATAAACCTACTAGGCTATCTAACCTGCAAAAATAACACAGAAATTATGAGCAGTTCAGAGAGAATTTTGTTGCATATGAATGTCTGTGTCAAGAATAGCAGTTTCCTAAAGTGTGTTCAGCGCATAGCTTGATGGTACTTTAACAAACACTAAGGCATTGGGAACCACCGGCCTCTTATATTATTATCAACTAGAAGCTTCATCTATTCTGTCACCAACTGTAACTTCAGAGGATTTTGTGTTTGTGACAGAGTATATCTATATAAGGTTTCTGTTTTTTCATGGCCTCTAATCTGTATCTCGATCACTTTGTGATCTGTTTTTAGGTGAAGAAAGCACCTATGGATATTCAAAGTTATAATTGCGCATCATTTCCACTGAAAGAGAGTGATTTAATAAGCCGATCAAGGAATTTGATGTGCTTTCTAGTATTTTAGTTACCGTTGACAGAAGGAAGCCGTGACAAAAGCTCACCACCAACTTTGAATTTCAATTTACAAGTGAAAATAAGATATGCACACATTGGTTAACTTTAACTGGATAAGAAAACAAAACTAATGATGGCATCGATTCACCTGTCAGCAATTGCTAAAACTATCCCAATATCAGTTTTTGGAAGAATATCTCCAGAATATCTCGGAAGTGTGATTTCTAGCAAGGCCTGTGCAATCTGGACAATAAATGCACATAAAGATCAGTAAGCTTCCAAAAGAACATAAGAGGACAGAAATTTGTATGTGTGAGGGTATCATACAGCATGAACATCCAATGAACAAGCAAAGTTACAATAAAAACACTTTTAGACAGTGAACTTAAGATTTACTAGGGGAAATTAGACACCTCTTCTGAATAGCCATCTCTGAGTGCATAATGTCGTGCCATTACTCCAGAGAGGGAGGTGAATTCTGTAACAACTGCTGTGGAAAGATCTGACATGGCAAGTGACGCAGCATCCTGGACAACTGAAAGCTTATCTTTCTTGATCCCCAACTCCGAACTTAGCTTGGCAACCATGTTCTGGATGCGGCTCACCTTGTCCAGCATTGTACCTAGCTTCTCCTGATTCATTTGATAAGATAAAAACACAGACCCTCTTAAACCTCCAAGCAAAATATGCTTTAAGAGGAGGCTTTTTAACATGGAAAAAAAAAACATTTTCTATTAGCACCACGACCCCATATATTGTGTTTGACTGTTTTCTTTCAAAAGTCGAAAATGAGTGGACCAAGAGTCACTTCAAGAACAGGATTCAAGTAACAGACTCCTAATTTCAGAAACTATCAAAATAAGCACTTAGGATAACTTACATGGAATAGAATTCCCTTTAGTTGACCTCGGAATTCTGAAAATTTTTTACTTGTATCCATTTCATAGAAATATTTGGCATCTTCATAGCGAGCTCTGCACAAAGTACAACAAACATCTGGTACATATATCAAGCTGAGAAAAAACTATAAAGTATCAAGAGACAAATGACACAATTCGAAAAGTTCTCATTAAAATTGAATAGGGAAAAGAGACGTGGATGATGGCGGGTCACATGGGTATACATTTAAATAATAGTTACATATTAAAAAGTAAACCAAACAGACTTAAGCATATTGCCAAGAGCATATAAGGAATATGAATTCATTAAAAGATGTTCAGGTCCACATCAACCTGAGCACAGCTTCATTTCCTTTCTGAACAACTTTCTGATTTATTGCTCCATTAGCCACCTAAAAGGAAATCCTAGTTCAACCGATGACTTGAAAGTATTTGTTAAATTAAAAAAAAAAACCTTGTAAAAATTAACCATGTCTTACAGCAATGAAGTATGGCAACAACTTTCCATGCCCATCAGATATAGCAAAATATTTTTGATGCTTCTGCATAACCTGCAGAAAGAGTGTATAGTGGACTATTATCTGCTGCACGTCTTTACATCAATTTTAAGAATAGAAATTCCACAGAAATACGCCTTGCAGCAAGAAATGTCAAATAATATTCATCAAAAGTCTGACAATGAAAGCAGTTATGTAAGGCAAATCCAAAAACTTCCCAGTAGAAGTTAGTGCCCTAAGGAATATGGCAGGCCAAGATAAAGTTGTGCTGCTACAGATTACCATTAGGCTAAAACCAGTCTCAGTATTTCAGATGTATGAGAACAAACAACTCCCATTAAACTCAAGAAATGCTATAATTAGCTGGTTGTTCGACATTCCTGCTTCAAATTGATCATCAAGTGAAACATCTGAACAAGGAGATTTGTGAAACAGAGCTTATTTGCTCTTTATCTTTTATTAGAGACTGCAGTATATATATACATGAATAGGTTTACAGAATAGGATAGAAAAATCTGTACAGATATGGAAATATAATCCTAGGATA
>JAOTAY010000006.1:20962806-20995836 GCA_025629805.1 Erythroxylum baracoense
TTTAAATTCAATTTTGAAAAATATTTTAAAATTTAAATTTAAGTTTGATCAAATTTAATTTGATTTATTAACTTTAACTCAATTTAATCTAAATTTTATAATTTTTTATTATAATTAGTCATAACATAATTATGATAAGATTATATTTAATCCGTTGACTTCTGACTGAATTGAACAAAACTGATCCTTAGCCCAAGACAAGTATGAGACGGGTACAATTGCAAACACCTCCCCTTGGAATTAGGCTTGGCAACTAACTAGGACGAACTAGGACCTTTTTAAAAATTTCAATTGGTTCAAAGCCCGAAAATTGAAAAAGAATGATATCCTTTTTTAAAATTTAAATTAAAAAAATGAATAAAACACATGCCTAATTAGGATTGTAAACACATGCCAAATCCTCCTCTACCAAAAATGTGTCTATTGCTAAAACTATCTGTTGCAACTTGTAGCTTACGGAGAAAACCTTTTATGCTGTCCAAATTGAACCTCTGAATCCTCTTCAACTGCAACAACATAATGCATGCTATTAGTATCAACACTATTAATTGGAAACTTACCTTCTGTGAAAATTTTAAGGGAAAAAAACTAACAAGGCACATTAAAGAAATGATCCTGTGGTTTTTGTTAGGCCTCCAATCTTGAAGCATTACAAACGTCGAGGGAAGAGATCTAGGCTTAAGAATCTGGCTGACGTAGGCCCAATCATTGGGAATGCAGCAAACATCAGCACCTAATGTGGCAAAGGTGGTTACAAAAAAAGAATAATTCAAGAATGATGCATGCGAGGCGTAAGGGAGTTTGTTAGAGCTGTTTGTGACAACAGTGTTTCTGTTATTTGTTCTTAACAAGTTTATGTTATTTTTTAGCTCTATAAATACTAGAGTAGAGTAGTAAAGGGATCATCGAGGAAGATACATAAATTGTATTGAGTTGAGGAGAGTGACAGTCTCTCAAAAATCTATCATCTTGGCAGAGATCTAACCTCTCGAATTGTTGGTATTAATGCAAAAAACACTACTTTACTCTACCAATTTCAGTTCATTTCTTGCACTGTTTCATTGATACTCAGGTTTGTAACATTTCTGGTATCAGAGCAGTTGCGATTCTGGATGCCAAACACAAGGATGATGGAACGTGTGGATACAATCCAAAAAAGAGTGCTAGCATTGGAGGAGAGCATGGCGACACTCACCAAAAACCTTGCGGCATTCATGGTTACTTCAGAACAGAGGCTGGCTCTGTCAGAACAACGCTTTGAGGAGATCCACCAAATCCTCCTCACTAAACAACTCTGGGTCTACTGGTGAGCCCAGTGGCACTAAACACCCAAACAACCCAAACCATGACAACGAACACCGAAGCTCATCAAGCCCACAAAACACACAAGGCCAACACACCACAAACAATGAAACCACCAAGAAAACACCCGAAATCAAGAAACCACAAACACCCAAACAACTACCACTCATTACCACTGTGACCACAAGGAGTTTACAAGGAAGTTGGAGATGCCAATATTCTCTGGGGAAGACCCACATTCTTGGGTTTTCAGGGCAGAACGCTATTTTGCAGTAAACCAACTAACTGAAGCACAGAAGCTCGAAGCGGCTGCTGTATGTTTGGAGGGAGGGGCGCTGTCCTGGATGCGTTTTGAAGAGAAACGCCGGAAATTCTTGACATGGGAAGAGTTGAAGTCGCAGATCTTGCATTGATTTCCCGGAGGGAGCTCAACTATTCTTCATCAACAGTTCCTGTCACTTAGACAGACGGCCACGATCCAAGAATATAGGGAAAGCTTTGAAACGTTATCGATTCCCTTAAATTTTGAAGATACAATGCCTGCCGTTTTCATTAACGGTTTGGTCCAAAAGTGAAGGCCGAAGTGCTGTTATTGAATCCGAATGGGCTTGCTGAGACCATGGTTACGGCTCAGCGTGTGGAGAACTGCAGCCATATTTTAGCCAACATACCAGACCCGTGGAAACACCAAAAGACAAACTCATCTACTTACACCACAACCAAATTTACCTGGACCCAACCCAATAAAACCACTACTACCCAAACCAACTCGATAATTCAACAACCACAGAACACCAAAAACATTCAACCTACATCTACTGTTTCATCGGCCGCCAGTAACCACCCTTCAGGGAGCACCCGTGGAACATTTAAAAGAATCACCAGTACTGAAGTCCAATCTCGTAGAGAGAAGGCGCTGTGTTTTCGTTGCGACGAGAAGTACCGCCCCGGCCATATTTGCAAGAAACGACAACTGAATATTTTAGTTGTCAATGATGACTCAGACACGGAGGACGAGCCTGATGAGGGAGGCGCGATACAAGAGGAAGGACCCACCATGGGTACTATGGAGGTCTCATTAAATTCAGCTGTGGGATTAACTTCTCCAAAATCCCTGCGAATGACTAGAGAGATTCAGGGAGAGTCAGTGGTGGTGTTGGTTGATAGTGGAGCCTCACATAACTTTATATCCTCTAGTTTAGTGGATAAATTGGGTTTGAATCAGTCAGAGACAGAGGCGTATGGCGTTGTCATGGGAACAGGGATGACAGTAGGAGGAAGAGGTATATGTAAAGGGGTTCCAGTAAGATTACAGGAATTGATGGTGGTGGAAGATTTTTTACCACTGGAACTTGGAAGTTCTGATGTAATACTTGGCATGAAATGGCTGACAACACTTGGAGAAACCAGTAATAACCGGCAAGAATTGACTATGAAGTTGAAGTTGAGGGAAGAGGAGGTAATATTACGAGGAGAACCTGCCCTATGTAAATCGGTGGTGTCTTTTAAATCTCTATGGAAAGTATGTCAGTCGGAGGGACAAGGGCTGATGGTTGATTTTGGGCACTTACAAGCTCAAATTGTAGTGAAAGATGGCATGGAGGAACCTGCGGTACGGCCCCTAATTCAGGAATTCAGTAAGATTTTTAACATGCCACTAGGATTACCACTGACCCGAGAGAAGGAACATTCGATTGTCTTGAAGGAAGGAACGGAGCCTATCAACGTAAGACCGTATAGGTATCCACAAGCACAAAAATCGAAAATAGAGAAGCTGGTTGGGGAAATGATGACAGCCGGTATTATCCGCGAAAGTGAAAGTCCATTTTCAAGCCCGGTTTTGCTAGTCAAGAAAAAGGATGGGAGTTGGCGGTTTTGTGTAGACTACCGTGCCTTAAACAAAGCGACGGTCCCAGATCGTTTTCCGATTCCTGCAACTGAAGAGCTCTTGGATGAATTACATGGAGCTAAATATTTCTCGAAGTTGGACCTCAAGTCCGGATACCACCAAATCCGGGTCAAAGCGGAGGATGTTCCGAAGACGGCTTTCCGCACTCACGAAGGGCATTATGAGTTCTTTGTAATGCCATTCGGTCTCACCAACGCTCCGTCTACATTTCAGTCACCTATGAACTCAATTTTTCGAAAACTCTTGCGGAAATATGTGATGGTTTTCTTCGACGACATTTTGGTGTATAGTGCAACCTTGGAGGAGCATTTGGTGCATTTTAGGGAAGTTCTTACACTCTTGGATGTCCATAAATTATTCGCTAACCAGAGTAAATGCCACTTTTGTCAAAAACAGGTGGAATATCTTGGCCATATAATTTCAGGTAGTGGAGTTGCAGAGGATCCAGAAAAGATTGGTGCTATGGAGAAATGGCCCATTCCGACGACTTTGAAGGATTTAAAAGGATTCTTGGGCTTGACCGGCTATTACCGGCGTTTTGTCAAAGATTATGGCAAATTTGCCACTCCTTTAACGCAATTGCTAAAGAAGGACGCATTTCAATGAACAATGGAGGCTACTATGGCTTTTGAGAGATTGAAGAAAGCCATGACTGAAGTACCAGTATTGGCACTACTTGATTTTTCTAAGGTTTTCATCCTAGAAACCGATGCGTCAGGGACGGGATTGGGTGCTGTGTTGACTCAAAATAAGCATCCCATCGCTTATTTTAGTCAAGCACTAACCGGAAAGGCAAGATTCAAGTCCTTGTATGAGCGGGAGTTGATGGCCATTGTATTGGCTATCCAAAAGTGCCGACATTACCTATTGGGGCGGAATTTCATTGTTCGTACGGATCAAAATAGCCTGAAGTTTTTATTGGAGCAAAGGCTGGTGGCAATGGAGCATCAAAAGTGGCTGTCCAAAATTTTGGGTTACGATTTTGATATCCAATATAACCCAGGAGCACAAAATAGGGTGGCGGATGCTTTGTCTAGAGTTTATGATGAGAAGAAAGAAGAGGCTGATCTGAATGCCGTGACAGTAGGTTGTGTGTTGGATTTTGAAGAAATTAACAAAAAAATCCAGCAGGACCAGAAGTTGAAGGAGATCCGTGACGCCTTGATCTAGGATCCTCATGCCAAAGAAGGGTGGAGTCTAAACCATGACCAGCTGTTTTTTAAAGGCAGATTGGTACTTCCAAAATGCCCCTACCTGATTGCGACATTGCTCACTGAGTTCCACAGCAATCTAATGGGAGTACATTCAGGTTTTTTTAAAACCTATAAGAGGGTTGCATCTGAATTTTATTGGGAGGGAATGAAGAAGGATGTGCAAGACTTCGTGGCTAAATGCGTGGTGTGCCAACAAAATAAATATTTGATGTTATCTCCCACAGGCTTGCTACAACCGCTGCCGATTCCGGAGTCAATTTGGGAAGACATCTCAATGGATTTCATCGAAGGTTTGCCTCTTTCCCAAGGGTTTGATTCGATCTTGGTGGTGATTGATAGGTTGTCAAAATATGGCCATTTTATAGCTTTGAAACACCCTTTCAATGCGCCAAAGGTGGCTGATATATTTGTGCAAAATGTGGTTAAGCTTCATGGTTTTCCAAGGTCAATTGTAACGGACTGGGAAAAGATTTTCATCAGTAGATTCTGGTCAGAACTGTTCAGGTTGCAGAACACCACGCTAAGGAGCACGGCGTATCACCCACAATCCGATGGCCAAACGGAGGTAGTTAATCGTTGCCTTGAAACTTATTTACGGTATTTTGCTTATGAAAAGCCTCATACTTGGCATAAATGGTTGGCATGGGCTGAGTTATGGTACAACTCTTCATTTCATACGACTACTAAATGCACACCTTTCAAAGTTGTGTATGGTCGTGACCCCCCACCTATTGTTCGGTATAGTAAGGCTACTACAGCAAATTCTACCTTGGAAGAGCAACTCTTAGGCAGAGATCAAGTTTTAGCTGAATTAAAGGATCATTTGATCTTGGCTCAAAACTGCATGAAGAAGATAGCAGATACTAAGCGGCATGAAGTAGAGTTTGCAGTGGGTGATAAGGTATATGTTAAGCTCCGTCCCTACCGAGCTAAGTCTCTTGCTAGTAAGCCGAATGAGAAGCTGTCACAGAAGTATTTTGGGCCTTATGCAGTCATACAGAAAATTGGAGCTGTGGCGTATAAGTTGAAATTGCCTCCATCTATAGCTATTCACCCTGTTTTCCATGTTTCACAACTGAAATCAGCTCTGGGTGCTACAATTACGAGTCAGGAATTGCCGTCAATCATCACCAGTGATTTGGAATGGGAGGTAGAACCTTCCCGTGTGCTGAATGTCCTGCCAATGAGTTGAGGAGATGGGTTAGAAGTGTTGATAGAATGGAAGGATCTTCCTCATTTTGAAGCTACGTGGGAGTCTTATACCTCATTGATAAGCAATTTCCTGCCTTCAACCTTGAGGAAAAGGTTCATGTTTGTGGGGAAGGTAATGTTAGGCCTCCAATCTTGAAGCATTACAAACGTCAAGGGAAGAGATCTGGGCTTAAGAATCTGGTTGACGTAGGCCCAATCATTGGGAATGCAGCAAGCATCAGCACCTGACGTGGCAAAGGTGGTTACAAAAAAAAGAATAATTCGAGAATGATGCATGCAGGGCGTAAGGGAGTTTGTTAGAGCTGTTTGTGACAGCGGCGTTTCTGTCATTTGTTCTTAACAAGTTTCTGTTATTTTTCAGCTATATATATACTAGAGTAGAGTAATAAAGGGACCATCAAGGAAGATATAGAAATTGTATTGAGTGAGGAGAGTGACAGTCTCTCAAACATCTGTCATCTTGGGAGAGATCCAACCTCTCAAATTGTTGGTATTAATACAAAAAACACTACTTTAGTCTACCAATTTCAGTTCATTTCTTGCACTGTTTCATTGATACTCAGGTTCGTAACAGATGCATCAATTCTTAGACTGGAATGTAGCAACAAAGGATTTTTAAATTGGTACAACATCTCAAACAAAAAGGTCCAATTTGCAAAGATGAAACTAACTGTAGATACAAAAATTTGGTGGAGAAAGATAGAGGATTGTCTACTGTAGGACAATTCAGCTACCAAATTTTGATTAGGAAGAGACAAAGATAAACCCAAAAGAAAATGCATGCCTTCACATTATCAAGATGATCTCAAAGTCAAGCACAACCCTTCAAAATCCAACTTGGTTATGGATTATATGGCGAAATTTGACGAACTTTGTTTTTGATGTTACTTGTGAGGTAATGGAGACAAAAACGCAGGTAAGCTCCCATTTTAAGAATGTTCTCAAGGGAAAACATTCAGAAAGAGTCAACTATCGAAAGGGTATGACCTTAAAATGATTATCAATTAGCTTTAGGAGTGGAAAAAATTCAGAGATGTATTCTAACAAGTCACAGACAAATCAATACGGGGAATCTGGTGGCGAAGGTCCAACTAATGTTCTTAAGCTAACAAATGCAACCTTCATATAAATAATATTTTGCGAAGTACAGTGAGGCAGCATTGGAACTAAGTGTTTTAGATGCAATCAAAGAGGTCAATATGCGTAAGAATCCCTAAGAAAGGCCCTGCACATGGAAAAGAAATAAGGGCAGAAAGATTCAACGATGAAGCTGTGGATGATAGCGAAGTAAAAGTTGACAATGCTCTTAGTATGATGAGGATGATTGGAGAAGCTCCCTGTTAGAGAGTTTTATTATGTCTACTATATATCCCATTTTGGAACCTAACAATTATTTTTATAGAGGTTTTAGTTCATATGGTATATATCCCATTTTGGAAACTAACAATTATTTTCTATTAGAGCACTATCAAGAGTCGATGTGCTAAACCTAATAAAGTTATATCATTCTAGTCACACACTCTGTCTTCTACATTCCCAAAGTTAGATGTACATAACAACGATCAAAGTTGATTCTTGTCAAGCTAAGGAGAATGATAGGGAATCCGAATTAGTTTAGGTATTAACTTCTCCTTATTTAAACAGCTTTCTTTCAGTTTTCTTTATTAAAAGTAAAACTAGAATAGGTTCATTTGAGTCCTTGTTTGATTAGGATTCAACATCTATTAGGGTATGATAAAAAGCCATTAGTTACGAATTAAGTTGGCATAATTTCTATTATACGTTGAGCATTTCAATTTGTGAATGACATAAGAGAGATTTCTCAATTCTGAATGGCAATTTGGAAGTGTGATGCTTTCTCTTAAAAGTGACCATTAGACCTAGGTGTTATTCTTAAAACCTTAGAAATGATGTCTAGAATATACTAATGAAAAAATAATTATCATAAATGTTGGAGTGATTCCCAGTTATAGTTCTCGAATCCAAAGTAATTTCTAGACATATTCTATTCTTTTAATTCTTCAAACCTAACTTCCATCAGACACATTTATATCAAATAGTTTTGACATCTAATATAGTCATTCTGGATTACTACATGTAAGAGATAAGTATATAAGGCCCAAAACATTATTCCACCACTAAAAAAGCAATTCACTGATTTTTAAGCCAATTTAACCATTATTGAGTTCCTTAAAAACCAGATAACTTGTAGGCATATCATATACTAAAAGCAAATCCAGATACAATAAGCTCAGTTATCAATTGGCAACACCGTTAATTTATCAACTACCATCAATACCTTCAAAGTTAACCAGCTTACCATTGTTAATAAATCTTCTGGAAGCTTTAGGAAAGATTCATTAAACCTTCCAAGCACTGGAACGGGTGCCTCTACAAGATTTACCACCTAAACATACATGGACACGCAGATTATCATATTTTCCCTTCAACACATCTCAAAAAAGAGAATCACTTACCTCATCTATCAAGCTATCCTTTATAAGGATTTGGCCGTTGACACTTTTAGCTAATGCATCTGACTCCTCTAAGATCCTTTTATTTCGATCCTGTAGGCAGATAACTTTTGTTTAATTCAATACAACAGAAAACACAGCCAAAAATCATTGAAGAAGAATTGTGGGACAAGTTGTTTAATTAAAAAGTTGTGAGAGAAGAAAAACAAAGAATAACACAGTCCAAGGGCAGGACACTAAACCAAACTATGGTACCTCGGTTTTGATGTGTATTCCAGCTTTCCTTATTAGTACTGTATAAGCTTCTGCACTTTCAACCTGTTAAAATGTACTGTATAAGCTTCTGCACTTTCAACCTGTTAAAATGTGTTTTTCTGACACTTGAATAGTAAAGAAATAGCAGCTTAAAACCTATTGGCAAATACAATTAGCATGTTAAAGAAAGCTCATTGTAGTTACTGCGTAAAGTATCCAACAGAAACAAAGTTGCAAAATTCATTGGCATGCCAGAGATCACCACGGGAGCACATTAGATGTGTACATAGATATCAACTAGTTACCAGAAAAGAAGAGCTTGAACGAAAGTCCAACAACTTTACACCTGGTAAGGCAATGCAGAAATGCCTCTTAAGGGTCAACAAAATTGTTTCCGAAACAGGATTGCTTATATTATAGAGGCTGAGCCTTATATTTGAAATAATAAAAAAAATGCTCCCCAAGAGCACTGTTAGTTCAAAAAAATTTTTGGACGTGCGTGAATAAGTTTTATTGATTTTCAAACAAGTGAGGAGATTTCAAGTTCGATGTTCTTAGATAGCATTATTTTGCCTGTTATGTCTTACATTAGAAGCTAACAAGTATCAGGTGTAAGGATATTATCATAAATAGATAGGGGTGTAATTTAACTATTACACTAGTCTACTCACATTTCTTTTAATCTTCTAAATGGTATTAGGGCATTTCATATGAAAAAATTTTTAATATGATTTTCACCAAAAAAAAAGGAAAGAAAAAGGTATACACATGAACAGTAACTCATGATTCAGGAAATAGAGATGGTTACCACTGCTTTGCGAACTACTATGTATAAAAAGTTATGTCTTTTATGCACAGTTGACGGAAATGGATACTGACAAGAGTTCAATGCTGTTTTGGGCGTTTATTTGCTGCCACATTTGGTTTGATGGTCTCTGCAGATTGATTATGTTGGTTATATGTTGCCTTTTTGGAGAATAATTGTGAGTGTATGTGCTTGATTGTGCAGTGATATTTATTCACCAGTAACAGATGTCGTGGTGGTAGAAATGGTGGGTAGATGGAAGATTTCTTGCCTTTATTGTGGCAAGCAAAGTCCAATTAAATGCAGTTATTAGAGAGTGCATGGTAAACCATCCCCCTCTCTAAATTTTCACTGTTGGTGATAGAGCTATTAAAGGGTACACAGGAGTGAAAAAGGTCATTTTGATTACTGGGGCAGGCATCTTATTCACCCGCCAATACTCGGGTTCAGAAAATTCACACACTACAAGCCATATTTTTTCCAAACTTTGATAGGTCATTGATTTCAGAGACTTGGATCATATATAATTGAACATTAGCTCCTTATCCTCTCTATCCTTCTCTACAAACCTTAGCTGACGGTTAATGTGCATCAGCCAAAAGGAATTAAGATGGCCTAACCCAATCCATATTATCTACCCTTCAGATTCCAAAAATTCATTTAATTTGATTTTAGTTAGTAAAATTTCCCAACCAGCATAACTGCTAGTCCCTTTTCTCTCTTGCCTCAGTCTGACTGTTTCTCTTGCTGCAACTATGCACTAGTCTTTGTATCATTTCAATGTCAAGAATATCTTCATGTTGAATTGCATAAAAAAAACTCTTTTTGGAGAAACCACAAGGTTGTATTGCTCAAAGGGAGTGTAAGCTAGTGTAAACTTAAAAATCATGGTAGGGATTAACACAATTGTGATGTAGGACAATATAAGAGACATCAAACTAGTAGTCAGAACTCAAAACACATATATAATCTAGCTGCTGGAATTTCAGGCTTGGAATACCCATTTAGGTTGCTGGAATTTCAGGCTTGATATGGCTGGAGCCTTGGGCTTGGTATAGCTAGAATTGTAGGTTTTTGGTTACTGGAAATACAGGCTAGAGATGCTGAAATTTTAATGAAGAAACAAGAATGGAAGGTAGGGAACTAAGAACCACTCCTAGAGTTTAAGAATCACTCTTAGAGGAAAGCATACACCTTCCAGTTGAATACTCAAATTCTTAGATAAAAGTTTAGGTTTTCTGTAATTGAAGGGCAAGGTACACGTATACATAAAGAAGTAATTGGAACCCTTATTCTAGCAGTGAAAGGATTCCCAACTAAATATCCAAAATAGATTGAAATCCTAATATAATAAAGATTCTTTATTCTTAAATAAGTTTAACTCCTAAATCATTATGTCAATATATCTAATTTATTATTACTTCCTATCTAATAAAGAAAACCTAGCATAAAGTAAATTTTACCCTTTGTTGCCCTTACTGTCACCTCAATCCCCACTCTTCATTCCAACAAATTAAAGCTTGTGATTGAGTGATTTTCCCTCTTTTATTTCTCTTATAAACTCTTAAGCATTTCTTGCATCAAATTGTCAACGTGATTTGATGCAATTGCTCTGATGGTGATCATTCGGCCGTTTATAGACAATATAAAGCAAGCAGATCGATGTTTATAGTGCTGAAATAGGTATTACAAATAATGATTCTGTAGGTATCGAGGCCTTCAAGAGCTTTTTTCTTTTGCAAGCAATTTCAAACTAATGACTTAGGGAAGTTAAAGTAAGTTCTGGTATAGAGGTAGCCAAATCCAAAAAAGGCATACTGTTGTCAAAATGCTAACGTCCTGGATACATTAATCTGGACAAATATGTCGGCTGCAAAATCTGTGATACTCCTATGTATTAAGGGCGTGAGATTGGTGATGGAGGAACAGGATGTGTTTGAGAATGGAGCACAAGTATAGGAGAGTAGTAGGGAATTTGAATTATTTGGGTGATTAATCCCAAAAATGTATTTAAGGTGAGTGTAGCAAGCAAGTTAATGTAGAGAGCCCCGATAAATTCAACATTTAATCACAGTTGTCAGCATTTTAAGCTAGCTTGAGTATTGGATATCAAAATAACAAGCACGTCAGTATATAGGAATTCCCAAATGTTGGTTATGCAGTTATACCTACTCATTCATCAAATATTCACAACCAGTAAATGCGCTTTTGTTGGGGGGAACATGTTCTCTTGGAAGGATAAGGAGCAATTGTAACGTGAAGACTGAGTATTGAATCCAAGTGTCGAGCTATGTCCTGAACAAAATGTGAATCGGTGTATATCCATCAGTTACTTATAAAACTTGGAGTGGTCACTGCTAACAAACTTATGCATCCATGGAGTGACAATCAAGTTGAAATTTAGCTACTTGAAATCCTACATTTTGCAAGTGTACTGAACTTATTAAGGTGGATTGCCTGTTTCTAGGAGAAAAGCTTCAAAATGGTCACATTATATGAAGTAATGTGAAGACTAGAGCAGCTCGCACACATATTTACCACGGCTTTGACAAGACCTTGGATGAGAATTCTTTGCAACAGGCTAAGCATACACAATATTTATACTCCAAATTAAGGGAATTGTTAGATATCATATTGTTCGTAAATTAAGGAAGTTATCCCAATAAAATAGGAAGATCTATAAGATAAATCGGCACATAACTAGTAGGGGCGGTGCAGATTATTAGAGATTCTGGGTATTATGGCTGTAGTTTTCCTATTTAAGATGCATCAGTCAAGAGATAAATGCAGAGTATAAAAAAAAGGAACTTCAGTTCTGGTTTTCTATCTAGTTCCATCAACACGGTATCAAAGTAGTAGGATTTATTTATGAATTTCAAGGCAGCCATGGTTGATTCAGGTTCGACATTTACGGATGACAGTAGCAGTGTGACTTCAATAGAAGGAAGTAGCACGCCTGCACCGATTTCTATGTTGGAAACTCTCTCCAGATTACCATTCAGAAATTGAATGGCAAAAACTACCTTGAATGGTCCCAATCCAGGCGTTTGGTGATTGACAGCAGGGGGAAGCTCAAATATTTAAATGTTGAGGTTAAACAACCAGCTGTAAGCAACCCTCGGTATCGGCAGTGGCATTCAGAAAACTCAATGGTTAGTGCATGGCTAATCAATTCTATGGAACCAGCAATTGGAAAACCCTTCATGTTCATGCCAACAGCTCAAGATGTATGGGAAGCAATTAGGGAAACATATTCAAATCTGGACAAGCACTAACAATTATTCAAATTAAACACTAGAGTGTGAAAAATGCAGTAAGGTGAGATGAATATAGCAACATATTATAATGAAATGATGTCAGTTTGGCAAGAACTAGATTTGTTTGATGAAAAAAATTGGGTAAATCAAAGCTACACTGCTAGGTACAAGAAGAAGGTTGAAAGAGGACATATTTATTTTTCTGGCCGTACTGAATTGTGACCTAGATAAAGTTGGAGGCCGTATTTTAGGGAGAAATCTTCTACTGACCATATGAGAAGTCTTCTCAAAAGTACGAAGAGAAGAAGCACGAAGACAGGTGATGATGAAGAATGCTGGGGAAATAAGAACAGAGAATGAAGGTTTAGCTGTTGTGACTCAAGGAGCAGACTGCGAAGGAGATAAACGCAGTGAAAAACAGAAGCCTGAGTGTGACCACTATAAAAACCCATGGCATACTAGGGAGACCTGCGAGAAGCTGAACGGGAAACCATCTAACTGGAAAAAGAAACCAAGCAATGACACCAAGACAGGAGGAGAAGTCCAAGAATTCCAAGTGAGCAAATATGATCCAGAGCAACAATCTTCTTCAAAATCTCTTCCTTTCACAAAGGAACAAATAGAGCATCTACACAAAGTGTTTAAATCTCAAAATAATCCTAGTCCATCATGTTCTCTAGCTCATTCAGGTAATTTTTTCCCCATGTCTTTGGCCTGTACCAACATTAATGGCCCTTGGATATTAGATTTGGGTGCCACGGATCACATGACTGGTATTTTGCAATTTTTTTCGTCATATACTCCATGTGCAGGAAATCAAAAAGTCAAAATTGTTGTCGATTCTCTTCCTTCTGTTGTTGGAAAAGGAATAGTGTCTATCTCTCCTTCCCTAAAGCTCAAAGATGTTCTGCATATTCCTAACCTATCATACAACCTCTTGTCCGTAAGTAAACTTACTTTTGATCATAATTGTCGACTAATTTTCTGGTCTTCTCATTGTGAATTCCAGGATTTAACCTCGGGGAGGATGATTGAGGGTGCTAAATAGAAGTGGCATCTATGTTATTTCACAAGGACAGACCTTCGGAAGGCAAGACCAACAAAGTTTTTCCAATTCTGTTTCAGTTTCTAGTAATAATGAAGTTTTGTTATGGCATTGTTGACTAAGCCATCCAAGTTTTCACTATTTAAAGCATTTGTTTCCGAAGTTATTCATAAATAAAAATCCTTCAATGTTTCAGTATAAATCTTGTGAATCAGCAAAACATCACCGTGTGGTTTTTCCACCACAACCTTGCAAAACGTCACGAGCACTTATCCATTGTGATGCTTAGGGGCCTTCCAAAGTTGCTACAATGTACGGGAAATGTTGGTTTATTACATTTAATAATGATCATACTATGGTCACTTGGGTCTTCCTCTTAAAAGAAAAATCTGATGCTAAAAGAGTCTTCAAAAACTTTATAACATGATTCAAACATAATTTCAAAGTAAAATTAAAATATTTCAAAGTGATAATGGGAAAGAATTCTTCAACAATATGTTGGGAAATTTTTTTGCTGAGAGGGGAATAGTTGATTAAGCTCGTGTAATAATACATTACAACAGAATGGGGTGGTTGAGAGAGAAAACAAATACTTGCTTAAAATGGCTAGAGCTTTGAGCCTTCAAACTAAGGTTGCTAAATATCTTTAAGGGGAAGTAGTTCTAACAACCTAAACAGATTACCCATACAAATTTTTAACTGCAAAACACTAATTCAGTTTTTTACTAAGTGTTTTCCAACTACTAGACTCATAGCAGACATTCCCTAAAAAATTTTGGTGGCTTGTCTTTTGTACATAAACATGATCCCAAACTTTCAAAACTAGATGAAATGCATATTCGTAGGTTATCCCACTAATCACAGGGGAGCAAATGTTATCCAATTTCAAAAAGGATGTTTGTGTCTACGGATGTTACTTTCTTTGATACTTCATACTACAATAACTACCATCTTCAGGGGGAGAATAATATCAGTGAAGATGGGTTCTTAGATGGTTCAAATCTTGAGTTTGTTCAGAGTGATACCTTTCAAGATCAGTCACAAAAAGATAGCCAAAAAAAAAAGAAATTATTGGAAGCAAATGAAGTGAATCTTGAAAATGGTGGATCTCTTAATGAACAACCTGTGACAATGCCATCACAAGATAATAATATTGGAAACATAGAGAAGTATGAGAAACATTAGAAAGGTCTTGTATATTCAAAGGAACACCTAGCACAAAAACGAAAGGCCACCATTCCACAACATCTTCAAAAGTCTAAACAAGGTTAGATCAAGAAAATCATGATATTTCCATAAATGTTCATGTTCCTAAAAGCATTCCCATAAGTGATTCTGAGCTAAATTACTTTTGTCAAATTAATATCCCTATAGCCCTTACGAAAGGTTTTAGATCTTGTACACAACATCCTCTCTCAAACTTTGTGTCTTACAAAAATATCACTCGCGTATTATACCTTTATTTCACAAGTGTCTAGTATCCCTATTCCTAACAATATTCAGGATGCTCTAATAGTTCCTAAGTGGAAAGAAGTTGCTCCCGAGAAGATGAAAGCCTTGGAAAAGAATTCAACATGGGAAGAAGTTGATCTACCAGATGGGAAAAGCTTGTTGGATGTAAATGGGTGTTTGCTCTTGCTAGAATTTTTAATAAGGGTAGAGTGTAGAGCCCATTAATAAGAATTGGGCTTGGGTTAACCATTGCCCAAATGACTAGAACTAGTCATTCTGACAATAGTTGACCCAAGCTCAATTCTTGTTAGTAGACTCTACACTAACGATCCATCAAAATTCAATTTCGATGGATCCTTAAAGAGGCACAAGGTTTAGCTAGTTGCTAAAGGCTTTACCCAGACATATAGCGTAGACTATTCTGAGACCTTTCCGCTAGTGGCAAAGTCAAACACAATTCGAGTCCTCCTTTTAGTTGCTACTAATCTTGATTGACTTATAAACTAGTTAGATGTAAAGAATGCTTTCTTGAATGGACATTTGAAAGAAGAAGAACATATGGAGCCACCCCTGCCTTCTCTGAAAAGTTTGGAACCAAGGTACGCAAATTAAAAAAATCCTTGTATTTTAAGCAGTCTCCCAAAGCCTGATTTGAAATATTCACAAACTTTGTTAAAGGTCAAGGTTATGGTCAAGGACAATCTAATCACACTTTGTTCACTAAGAGATCCACCAAGACGAAATCTCAGTTCTAATTGTCTATGTGGATGATAAAATTTTGAGTGGAAACAATAAAGAAGAAATGAGGAAACTTAAGCTAAGTCTAGTCAAGGGGTTTGAAATTAAGGACTTAGTCCAGCTAAGATATTTTCTTGGAATGGAAGTAGCAAGATCAAAAAAGGGGACTGTAGTCTCACAACGGAAGTATATTTTAGATCTCTTAAATAAAATTGGACCAAGTGGATGCAAGCCTTCAGACACTCCAGTAGAGTTCAATGCCAAACTTGGAAATGTTAAAGACGGGATTCCAATAGATACAAAGAGGTACTAGAGATTGGTCGGGCAACTGATCTACTTGTCTCATACACGGCTTGATATTGCCTTTGTTGTAAGTATGGTTAGTCAATTTATGCATTCCCCATGTGAGGAGCATCTTCAAGTTGTGTACAGAATCCTTCGATATTTAAAGGGCACTTTAAGGAAAGGTCTTTTTTCAAAAAATAAAAATAAAAAATAGAGGAGTGGAGGTCTATACTGGCGCAGACTGGGCAAGATCAACTACTAATAGGAGATCGACTTCTGGGTATTGTACACTCCTTTGGGGCAACTTAGTTACATGGAGATGTAAGAAAAAGGGTGTAGTTGCTAAGTGTAGTGCAGAAGCAGAATTTAGATCAATGGCTCAAGGTGTATGTGAAGTTCTATGGCTACAACGAGTTTTGGAAGATCTTCAAAGTCCAGTGAGCTTTCCTATGAGATTGTACTGTGATAATAAGGCAGCTATCAGTATTGCCCACAATCTAGTTCTTCGTGACAGGACAAAACACGGTGAAATTAATAAACACTTCATTAAATAAAAACTTGAAGCAGGAATAACATGTACCCCATTTATTACAACCATGCAACAAGTCACAAACGCAATTACTAAAGGATTGTTAAGGAAACCATTTGAGCTTCAAGTTAGCAAGTTGGGCGCAATAGACATCTTTGCACCAACTTGAGGGGGAGTGTTGGTAAATTGGGGAAGTTAATATTAGTACATAATGATCCCAACCAAATAGGAATATTTAATCTTAGATTCAACATGAAATAAATCAGCACCTAAGTAGTTAGGGTGCTACAAATTATTAGAGATTTTAAGTATTATGAATGTATTTTTTTCCTAGTTAAGACTTATCAATCAAGAGATAAATGTAGAGAATAAATTCTATCCAGTTTTATCAACACATATTCAACCCACTGTGTTTCATATTAGAAACAAGATACGTTTTTTTATTGAAGTACTATTATAAATAGATGGGTATGAAAGCTACTTAGGTTTAAGCCTTCTAGTCAATTTGTCAATCTTCTAAACATGTCAATCATAGAGACTATCAGATTGGAGTATAACACTGATTCCAAAGTTAGAGTGCACGAAGCTAAAATTCAAGTATTCAATTAATTATACCTGAATAGTTGCTGAAGGAGTATTTCGGAGGCCACAAGATAGATTTCCACTACATTAACAAAAAGGATTATATTAAGTTGGAGGGTATTGAAAATCACTCTTGGTAACAATATGAAATGTGTTCTATAAGAATCAAGCACACAAAAATAACATGCAAATAAACATGGAACTTTTTGTGGGAGCGTTGGCTATAGGTGTTACTTCTGTATCATTCCACCAAAAGAATTAAGATATGTTTTGATCAAAATGCTGAAGCAAATATTAGAAATTGAAAATAATCTTATAGTTGTGGGGTTAGTTGTGCACATAATGTTATCCAACTCTCTTCTTCACTACATATTATGTGGAAGATTGCAACTGTTGATATGGTTAAATGAAACTATTACAACCAAAAACGAGCGTTGCTGGAGTCACACTGGTTGAAACTCTAGCAATAACTGAAAAGAAACTACTTAACCAGTTATGATCAAGAAGTTCTTGACATAGTTGAACAGACTTCAAAGCAATGGAGGAAAACATAAGCCAAAAAAGGAAAACATAATTAATCGTTAGTCCCACTTGAATCGGAGGAATCTAACATGCTAGCTACATGTTTCCGCCACATTAACAAATCCAAAAAACTAGAAAACAAAGATAGGACAATAAAAGCTTTCAGCTGCAAGGCTGCATTATTAAAGTAAGCCAATAATTAATCTAAAAGTTTTTGACCACTTGAATAGACTTCAAAAAGTGTTGCACAAAAATGAGCTTGAAAAAATTATCCTTGACTTTCAATCATCAGTTTAGGTCCAGCAGTGGTATATGGCATGCAAACTAGGAGGTTTTCCCATACATGAAAATCCAAAAAACTAGAAGATAGGTGCCAAGAAAAGAATATTCAACAACAACGCTCAAACAAGAAACCAAGCCAAGCACGTGCAGAAGACCACAAGTTCAGTTTGAAAATACAATGATAGATCTCCACAATTTATGTATCAAAGGAAAAAGAAGGAAAAGGGCCCAAGCAATCTAGGATCCAACCCAACAAAATAATCAACAGAAATTTTATTTGTGTTGGTTATGTTGTTTTTGCATTTTAGTACCACTGATATCATTACCTAATAAGGTGGCAGTAGTCAGTTATTCTATTTTCATGAGTATATGTATTTGTGACAAAGGAAGAGAGAAGGACGATGATTGTTATTTTGTGAAATGGATCTGCTGAGTCCTTAAGGAGAGGATAGCATCTCGAATAGCTATCAGTTTTTCCGTATTCTCCATTTCCACCAATATACATTTTCTCTCTCTTTTCTCCAATTCTTCTTCACACTTTTTGTTTCCTTTAGTTTTCCCATTGGTGCCCATAAATTTTGATCCTACTTAGCTAATGCCCAGCACCAAAATAGGATCATGATTGGAACAAGTTAAGAATGAGATTAAGCATTTATTTGCTCTACAAAAGGAAGTGGCAGATTTGTCCACCTACATGACCGCTATGGCTTAATGGTTGGAAGAGACTTTCATCAATCTATTGAAACAACAAGAAGTAGGAATCAGCAGCCAAGTTGCCTAGGAAATTGGAACTTCCAATCTTTGGGGTTCTGACCCAAATTTATGGATTTTTTGGTGGAGAGGTATTTTTCACTGAATCGATTATTTGAGGTTGAGAAGTTTGAGGAAGTTGGACTATGTTTTGTAGGAGAAGCACAAGTGTGGTTAAGTTTAGAGGAAACAAAAACCACATTTACATCTTGGGAACAACTAAAAACACAAATCATACAAAGGTCTTTTAGGTCAAAGGAGGGGTCCTTGTTGCAGTACTTCTTTGCGGTCCCACAAACAAGGATGGTGGCAGAATATCAAGCTTAATTTGAGGTACTGTCACTTCGGTCGATCAAATAGAAGGACTATGATTGTCATTTTCATCGATGGGCTAGCGGTAGGAATGGCATTGGGTTGCATTGAGCTTGGGCCAAGTGGCATGAAAATTTTTTGTAAGGGCCCAAACCGACCCGAGAACCAAAATTCAAGACCAAGCCCGAGCCCATTCAAGGCTAGGCCAAGCCTAATCGTTTTCTTTTTTAATTTAATCTAATGTTATAATGAAAACGAGCAAAGCGACGTTACTATATTTAGTATATTCGACTTTCAAGTTAGGTCGTGCCATAGAGCCTGAGCCCGAGTCCAAATCCGAGACCATGCCCCGACCCAAAGCCCTTAAAATTAAGAAAAAAGGTTCAAGATTGACTCAAAACTCGATCAATTTGGTCGAGCCTGTTGCCTTCGAGTTAGGCCAAGCCTAAGCACTAATGTCATTCCTAGCTAGTGGAGCACATGGGAGCTGAACTTCTTATATTGAATCCAAAAGGCCTTAAGGAAACCGTCCAAATTGTAACCCGTATAGAAAAGGAGAACCAACTCAATCACTAAACTCACAACCCAGAAGAGCTCCCTCCAAATCCAAACTAACCAAAAACAAAGGCCATGTCTTGGACTTCTTACAAAAACCCAATTCCAAATACCCCAGTTAATCCACATAAGCCATTTACCCAAACGAGATCATTCAGCTCGCACAACTCCACCACCTACCCTAACACCTAAAATATACCTACCTTTAGTATAACAAAATCAAGCAAAATCGTGAGAAACCCATCCACAACTATCATTTCCAAAAAATTCAAGAAATTATTGACAACTGAGGCTCAAGCCTATAGATAAAAGGGGTTATGCTATCATTGAAATGAAAAGTGGAACATGGATCATCGGTGTAAAATGTTCTCATTGTGAGTGATGACAGGGAACATGGAGGCCAGTCTAGGGGAAGCATAGTGAAAAGTGAAATTGAAGGGGTGAGCTATCTTTAAATTCAATAGTCAACTCATCGGAACCAAAGACTTCGAGGCAGCATTAATGGAGCAGAGGTCGTGGTACTCATTGATTATGGCATAACCCAAAATTTCATCTCTCAAGAGTTGATAGAGAAGTTAAAGATACCAATCTTACAAACCTCCAATAATGGTGTGATCATAGGAAACGATAATTAGATGAAGAGAAAGGAGGTATGTAAAGGGGTCATATTACAGATGCAAGGTTTGACGATTTAGGAGGATTCTCTACTGCTCAGAATGAGGAGCTCGAATGTGATTTTGGTTCTGAAGTGGCTAGCTACCCTGGGGTGACTCATGATGATTGGAAGCATCTCACTATGTTCTTTGAATTAGGTGGCAGGCAAGTGATTTTGCAAGGTGATCAAAGTCTTAGCAAGGCCTTAGTGTCCTTGAAATCTATAGTTAAAGCTACTCAATAAGAGGGAGAAGTAATCGTCATTGAGTTCTTAACTTTGGAAGTTTGGGAAACACATGAAAACAAAGTGAATCCAAAAGTAAAAGCGTTGCTAGCTAAGTGCAAAGATGCCTTTGAAACTCCTACCACCCGAGCATGGGTATAATCATTCAATAGTACTTAAGAAAGGAATGAAGTCCACAGACGTGCGTCCCTACCACAGCCCACACATTAAAAAAAATGAAATTGAGAAATTAGTCGCTAAAATGTTGTAGGTAGGAATCATACACCCTAGCACTAGCCCTTTTTCCAGTCAAGCGTTGCTAGTGAAGAAGGATGAGAGGCAAGAGGCATTGCATCAACTATAAGGTGCTTAACAAGGCCACAGATCAATCACTATCGATACGTTGCTTGATGTACTACACAGGGCCAAACTCTTCACAAAGCTAGACCTTAAATCAAGGTATCAACAGATTTGAGTACACCCTCAAGATGTTCCTAAAACAACATTTTGCACCCATTAACGACATTATGAGTTCCTTATAATGCCGTTTGGTTTAACCATTGCCCCAACGACTTTCCAAGCTCTTATGAACTTAATTTTTAAAGGGCTATTATGGAGGTATGTGCTAATTTTCTTCAACAATATCTTGATTTATAGCTCCTTCCTGCCTGAGCATTTATTATATTTACACAAGGTTTTGCCTATCCTCCACCACCACAAGCTCTTTGTCAATTTGAGGAAATGTTTTCACTATAATAAACTTGCGAATTCAGGCTATATGATTTCAGAAAAGCAGTGATGGTTGATCAAGAGAAAATTAGAGAAATAGAAGAGCGGCGTTTGCCCCAAAATCAAAAGGAGTAATGAGGTTTTCTAGGCCTTATAGGACATTATCAAAGGTTCTTCAAAAACTATGGTAAAATTGTTGCTCCCTTAACCTAGCTACTCAAGAAAGAGGGATTTGTATAGGGGTAGGAGGCTACTAAGGCTGTATAGTGCTTAAAAGACACCATAAAGGCAGTCCCTAATTTAGCATTGCCAAATTTTGACAAGGTTTTTGTTGTGGAGACAAACGCCTCTAAACTTGTATTAAGAGTCGTTTAATCACAGAAGGCAAGAGCAATCATTTTTTTTAGCCAATCGTTGACAAGACAAGCCCGATTTAAATCGATTTATGAGCAGGAGCTGATGTTCGTGGTCTTTGTCATTCAAAAATGGAGACATTATTTGCTTGGCAAGCACTTTGTGGTCAAGATCTATCAACGAAGCCTTCGATTTCTGTTTGAACAACATATGATAGCCCCAGAACATCAAAAATGGCTCACCAAGATAATGGGATTCAACTTTTAAATCCAATATAAGCCCGAAAAAGAAAAGCAGGCTGCAAATGCTGCCTCTAGCAGTGGAAGTTCATACCCTTTCAGTGCCTATAGTATTGGATTGGGAGTAAGTTTCAAATAAAGTGAAAAATGACCACCAGCTACAATAAATTGTCTTCATTGTAACCGAATCCCAACTCCAAACTAGGGTGGACTATACACCAAGGGCAATTGCACTATAAGGGCAGGTTGGTGATTTCCAAAACTCCCACCATAAAAAAAAGTTATTACAGGAATTCCATTGTAGCCCCATAGGGGGGCAGGGGGGATTTTTGAAGACTTACTAATGCTTGACTAGTGAGCTATCTTAAGAGGGGATGAAGACAAATGTTAAACAGTTTGAGCATGCCACACCTACCAACAAAATAAGGACAATACCTGTAGGATTAATCTAGCCTTTTCCAATTCCCAATGCTATTTGGGAAGACCTCTCTATGGATTTCTTTGAGAGATTGCCGAAATCACAAGGGTACAACTTAATCTTACTGGTGGTTGATAGGTTAAGTAAGTATTTATTTCTTTAAAACATCCTTATATAACAAAGAGGATAGCAGAAGAATTTGTTTTCCATATTTTCAAGCTCCATAGGTTCCCTGCTTAATTGTTTCAGAATGGGATGAGGTGCTTTTGAGACACTTTGGATCTGAATTGTTTAGGTTTCAACATACCAAGCACCGGATATCATAAACAAAGTGGCGATCAAAGTTTAGCGATGAATTAGAGTTTAGAGGCTTACCTACTATTTTGTGAGATCCAGACCTGGTGAGTGGGTTAAGTGGCTTCCATTGGTTAAATATCGGTTTAACACATCCTAATCATACTACCAATCATTGTACACCTTTCAAGTTGGTCTACAAGTGTAACCCTCCCCCTTTAATCCAATATAATCATGCTAATCCTACTTCCAATTCTAATATGCAAACATAGCAACTATAGTAAGATATTTTATTGGCCAAATTAAAGGACCATCTTCATTTCGTCTAAAATTCCATGAAATAGAGGACTCACTAGCACCAGAGGGATGATGAGTTTCAAGTAGGGGATATGGTTTATTTGAAACCCTGACCCTATCGATTACAATCCTTGGCTAAAAGGAATAACAAAAATTGTCCACAATATTTTGGTCTATATAAGGTATTGCAAAGGATGGGGAAGGTAGCTTATAAACTTGAAATCCCAAGTTCTACATCTATTCATCATGTCTTCCACGCGTCTCAACTTAAGAAGGCTATTGGGAATTCAGTTATTGCCCAGTCTCTCTTGTCCAGACTGAGAATTTGGAGTCAGCGCTGGAGCCTGGGGAGGTTTTGGATACAATTGTAGTTTCTACGAGGCTAGAAGCATCAATTTAATGGAAAATTTTACTTAAAATTTTTACTTGATTTTGAAGCCATATGGGAACCAATAGCTATGTTGCAAGAGCAATTCCCAGATTTCCACCTTGGGGACAAGGTGAAAGGGGAGGGTAATGATAGACCTTTAGTGCAATTTATGTATCAGAGGAAAAGGAAGAAAAACAACCCAAGCAATCCAAGATCCAGCTCAATAAAATGATCAACAGAAAATTGATTTCTGTTGGTTATGTTGTTTTTGCATTCCAATACCATTACTATTGATGAAGGGGGAAAGTTAGTTATTATATTTTCATGTCTATTTGCAACAAAGGAGGAGAGAGGGACAGTGATTGTTATTTTGCAAATTGGCTTGACTAAGTCCTTAAGGAGAGGATATCATATCGAATAGCTATCAATTTTTTTTATTCTCCATTTCCACCAATATACATCTTCTCTCTCTTTTCCTCCAATTCTTCTTCATACTATTTGATTCCTTAACTTTTCTCATTGGTGTTTATCACACAAATAGATTTTGCATATCATTATACAGGCCAAGCCATGTCATACATGTTTGGCAAACAATTCCACAAAAGCAAGCGAGCAAGCAAAAGAAAGGAAGGGAGAGAGGTAGTACCTCAACACTCCAGCAAAGACAAAAGGAATAATAAAATCTCCGTGCAATGCCATAATCCATCGAATTGGTCTGCTAAACAACACCTACATCATGAAAATGAAACAAAAAAGTGCCTCATCAAAAACTAGAATTTCTCCTAGATAATAGAAAGTATATTAGTAAACTTCCTACAATAGTCACAAGTAAAAGGGTAAATAGAAAGAGCTCCAAATGAAGAATGAATTACACCTGAGAGTTCCAGCGCATTGACTTTGGAAATGATATTTTACTGATGATATTGGGCAAATCTTCGGATAAAATCTAGCAAATAGGTGATACATTTAGCTAAATAGTGCACAGAAATGATCCTGAACAAAAGGAATATTGACATAAAAAATATCATCTTTTTAGTGTGATTTTCACCTTTCCATAGGTCTTAATTTCATTATAAATATTTCATATACTTGCTTCTCAAGAACCAATACCATTTACTAATTTTGAAGTTTAAAAGATGTCATGTAAAACCTTGACTAGCAAAAAGAAAAAGGATAAGCATCTCTACCTCCAAACTAGACTGAGCAATCTCCATCACACGTGCATATACATATTCTGTTTTCCCTATGAAGAGAAGGGGAAAAACAAGAAAAACAGACAAAATAGAACTCTTCAAGTATCATCATCACACCAATACTAATGTGAGCATGTTATACATATATAAATGAAACACATAAAGGTTCCATTTAACTGGGTCAAAATTTTGCCAGTCCACACGATTGCAAGTGGCCATATCTTTCCAGTGCAAATAAAGTGAGCACAAACAAAACATGCCAACCTGATCCATCCTTCTAATTTGCATTTGTTGCATGAATTTAACAAATTCATACAACACATGCAAATTAAAAGGACGGATGAATTAATTGAGAACATCAACAAATAAAATGCCTACACTAAAGTAAATGTAAGAATCTACGAAAACAAAAACAAAAATAAAGAATCAATTAATGGTAGGGAAAAATCAATCTAATTTAATATCAAAAACAATCCAACAAATGCAGTTATATAATCTGAGCAAAGCACCATTAACACAAAGGTGATGTGACATCTTCAAAATGCTTATTAAATCTTTAAAACAGAAGGTACATAAAAGACCATAAGAGATGAAACAGGAAAAGCTTAGAAGTTGTCTAATAAATAAATCAAGAAAAAGAACTAAAAGTTTAAGTGTTAAATAATATGGCGATATATTAGCTTTTAAATATATGAAACCATAACAGGAATCATGATATTTTAAGTAGTGCAAAGACTATAAACAAAACAGGTTGTTTAAACAAAAAATGGACTACTAACACACAAAACAATCATTTCTATTGATAAAAGCTCAGATGAAGAAAAATAAGATGTACTTGTCTTTAGAACTTAGCAGGGTAAACCAACTCACCATCAACTCTTCTAAACATTGAGTCTAATGGCACATTGTGTCTGCGACAAAATCCCTCAGCAGCCTGCCATTATACAACCCAATTTGCAACTTTTCATATTTGATTACAATTACATTCAACGCTGCTTTGTCCAAGACTCCAAACACAATCATTTATAGTAACCACCAAATCTAAAGGGGTTTCAATTCAATAGGTCAAAATTATTAATCAGCACACCATCTAAATAGGAAAAGAGCATATGAACACCTTCGTTGGATTTCCTTGTTCATCAAAAGCCTTCAATACAGGAGGTCCGCGAACATCAACCTCATTTTCAGCTTGCTTTGTGTGAAGGCTCTCAACATGAACCTGTGAATGCAGGAACAAGATACAAACTATTAATGTCCACATACTACTTATAAATAAGAAAAGGCATGAATATCACAAAATGAACATAAACTTAGAAAAAGAAGCAACACTCCATCACTTTAATATGTAGGTATGAAAACTAATTTGAAAACCTTGGTTCACAGAAAGATAAACGTTTTAAGGGTGTTGGTTTGAAACACAAAGGCGTCTGTTTCACATGGCAGGTTGATTGACAAGCATAAGAATAAAAATATCCAGATATAGTACATGTCGCTGTCTACACCAATGGGCAAATATGGATAGTCTGATACATGGAAATAAAATCAGTCTATGAGTCTATCAACAGGGATGATTAGCTCTTTGATGACCAGAAAATTTGGAAAGAGAGCACTCATTTATAAGCAGTAACTATAAGCAAATACAAATTCAGTTATAAGCTGTAGTGTTGAAATGGCCAATAAAATCTGATTTCCCATCACCAGTAGAAGTTTGGTCATTAAAATGATAGTTCAAAAGAAAGGTGCGGTCATAGAATGAACAGGAAGGTTTAATGGAAAG
The DNA here is from genome assembly GCA_025629805.1 of Erythroxylum baracoense. NCBI lineage: Eukaryota > Viridiplantae > Streptophyta > Magnoliopsida > Malpighiales > Erythroxylaceae > Erythroxylum > Erythroxylum baracoense. The sequence goes on from JAOTAY010000006.1 coordinate 20,988,835, forward strand.
AAAGAAAAGTATTGGCACCTTTCCCTATTTGGAACGTATGAAGGAATATCAAGGTTTGAAAGCTAGTGAAAAGAAAAGGTATAATAAGCTTCTTTTGTGCATCTTTCTAGAGGCTGAAATGGATGACTCCTATCTAGCAACTTCAAGGAGAAAACAAAATGGACTTTCAGTATCTATTAACTTTTCAAAGTTATAAACAAATCAAAGCCAATATATCAAGTTTAAGGATCAAAAAGGAACTTCACGGCGCAACTAAATAACTTCATCTTCACGTATTATCTTCAACTAACATCAACAGAACTACAGGTTAATCTATCAAAGTTGTTCATAATGATCCACAATGAACCATGGCATAAAAATACACTGGGTGGATTGTAGATGGCAGCCCTAGTGCTCTAGTCTACTGCAGGATTGAGTCCAAGCCTATCCTATTAAAGGTAATGACGAGAGGATTCTCCCACATAAACAGACTCCCTATATGAAAGACCAAGCCCTTGCAAGCAGAGTAAGGGGGAAAAAGGACAAGCAAAAGGAAAGGGGAAAGAAAGTAAAGGTTGATCATATTAGGAGAAAAATAAATGAACTCTTGATTCAAATTGAATTTCTTCCTTTCTAGTCACTACATTCCTAAATAACAATTAATCATATTCTTATGATGCAATAGTGACTTTGTCACTATCATCATTCCTACCTGCTACCATCATTAACAATACGTGGATATCAGAATTACCAATTTCTTTAAACTGCCACTATCACAATTCCTATTTACTACCATCATTAAAAAAACATGGATGCTCAGAACTAATTTATTCAAACTATTACAATGCACAACATAGAATTATTTAATATGTTGCTCCTAGTATTTTATGCATAAACACTCAAGTACATACACACACATGCACATTCATGAGTTAATCCACAATATGCAATTTGAAAAAAGTACCACTAGTCTTCTTGGAGTGCAAAATGCTTTCACTCCACCGTGGCTCAACCTTTGTTTGTCTAACAATTGTGATACCAACTCTTTAAGCTGCAAAGGCCAGCAAGCTAGTACACTTAAACCACAAAATTGTTGGAGAGGGCATCACATCATCACACCAATGATGTAGTTTATTCTTCAAATGGGTAAATATAAACCAACAATATTAAGACATGATCCCAAATCATATCAACTGGACAAAATATCATTTAAGAATCAATTTCCATGTGAAGCCAAAACTGAATTATACCTGATTACTAGCACTAACAACATCTTGAGGTGGTAGTTCTTCAGTCCCAATTTCAAGTACAAACAATCTCACGATGTCGTGAACCTGCTAAAAAAGTAGCAAAGAATAATTACTAATAAAACAAGTACTGCAAGACTTCTATATGAAATAAAAGAAAATAGCTACTCCCACCTACTAAGAATTTAATAGGCATTGATTAAATGGAAGAAATATCCAATAAGATTAGATTAAGAAGAAATGCTAAACTGACAATGAAAGAACTCTATGACTGATGTTTGTATCTGCATACACACTTGTGCTAGCTTGTTATTTCTAAAGCATAGACGAATCTCTAAAGGTAACTCTTTATAAAGTTATGATGTCAGTTAAGCATCATGTACAAGCCACTCAAGAAGAAGAAAAGAATGTCCCTTGATCTAAAGGTATTAAAAGAACGGAAAGTACAGATGAAGGTCCTGACATTGCTATAGTGCTGAAACCAACAGATTACAGCATTCACAAAATCATATCAGTTTACCAAGTTATGCATGGCATGAAACCAGAAACTTTATACCCTAAGTCAGCAAGAATAAACTAACATAATCTTGGAAGGCTTAATGCAGAAACTGCAGACTTGAAAAAGTTTAGACATCAGAACGACCGAAAAGGAAATCCAATTGACCAACAAAATTATACTTCCTAAGCAGAAGAGGAAAGAGGAAAGTAGAGGGGGAAAAAATAGTCACCACCTTCACTGCTGCCTCTAGTGCCTCTTCAGGAGCCACAGAATGAACAGGTCCAGAAACAACACCCAGTGGATGTCCAAGTACCTCCCTAGTCCTTAGCCAAAGTTGAGCACACTGACGAGCTAAACTGAAAAATCACAAAGAAATAAGTAGTCAACAGGTGCTACTTTCTTCTTTAATGATGTCATTTTAGTTGGAAAGTATGTGTGACAGTATTTTACATTACACAATCAGTATAGTAGCAAGATGAAGTAATCCCACCTGCGCATACGACCAAAATATCGAGCCCGTTCTGTTACCCCAACAAAACCTCTAGAATCCAGGACATTGAAAGCATGTGATGTCTTCAAAAGCTGATCATACCTAGCATGTTGAAAACATTATCTTTAAGTAAAGTTGGAACACTAATAAGATATTCTAGACACAAATAAAGTATAAACCATTGAACATACGCTGGAATTGGAAGGCCTGAAGCAAGTAAGGAATGAGCCTCTTCCTCAAAAAGGTCAAATTGCTTCTGAACATGATCAACACTAGCACGCTCTAGATAATATGTGCTCATTTCCTTCCTGAAGTAGAACTGCGATATAATTATTGAATTGTGATACGAAATATGCACATGTCCTATACAACATTTTACATGTAGTTTAATAATTATTAAACATGAAAAGGAAAAGGTAATAAAAACGATGCAACTGAAACCAGATTCACATGAAAATAGTGCCTCAAATAGAGTGCAAATGGAAAGAACAGTAATCTAAAGTATTAAAGCACATAATAATAAACAAGAAGGGTTTATTACTCATTTTCCAAGAACAGTTCCCCATATGTGATCCCATCAGCATACTGAATTTTCTTAAAATGATCAACCCCCTACCAACCAGTTCTGAAGTTAGTCTTTACAAATGGATTAGAAACCATATTAACAGACAAAGGCAACAAGGTGGAAAATTAAGTTAACCTGAAGCAACATAAGAATACGTTCCAGGCCATAAGTGATTTCAACTGATATGGGTGACAATTGAAGACTCCCAGCCTATCGAGACAGAACACAACAAATTGCAAAGTGAAAACACCAATAGACAAACACAAATATTTACCAATATTGCAATATCTACCTCAACCAAGAAAATGATCATTCAAAGGACGAAATGAAAAGGATGAAACCCTAATTCTAATCATCCCTTGGATAAAGAACCTGCTGAAAGTAAGTAAATTGGGTGATCTCCATTCCATCCATCCAGACTTCCCAACCTAGGCCCCAAGCACCAAGTACCTACAGGAGATTCTAGGTCAAGACTATCAAAACAAGCACTAAACATACTTCACAAATATAACAATTCATTAAGGATAATATGCTACCGGGCTCTCCCAATTATCCTCCACAAATCGAATATCATGCTCTTTAACATCAATACCTACAATCAAGTGATATTGTCAAAACTTGAGATAAATGCTAAAATGTAAATGCAAATAAGTTAAGAGCACCTTTCAATAGTACTAACATAAGTATCAGCTAACTGGTAATATGTTTATACTGATGGCAAACCCATTAAGTCAATGGAAAGTTAATAATAACTATTTGGAATCCTAAGTTATGAATTATGTTCAGGGGAGGAAAAAAGCTTTTGTCAGATGTTTAGGATAATCATAAGTTTTACTTCATTAGTAGGATGCTTAAGATTATGCAACTATCAAGGAAGCATAAGATTCTTTTCAGTTAATATCATTCTCTTTTGTCTAAAAATAGAATCAGGAGTTTCCACTAGGTAAATACATCTTCTTATAAATATATTGCATAAACCTACAAGCTCTTTACTGTTGGTCTACTTTAAACACATTATATAAGATGAATTTTTTAACCCCTTATTTTATTTTGTTGTTTTGGATTCATATCCTGACTTTCATTGCTGTTATTAGCAACAGAATCCATCATGATACTATCATAAACTATAATTCCTCCACTTTGAAGTTGAGATATATATACCTGGATATTCCACCAATAGAAATAGGTTACATACTAAACTATTCAAGCATAATGAGTTATTCTTTCCCAAATATCATAACATACATGAATCCATGCACATTTCGAGTTATGATGTCAATGCAATCAAAAAAAGCTTTTACTTTGCTTTCTCAGCTCTTTTTTTTCATTTTCCTAGGAATACAATACCCCACTCCATTTTGAAAGTTTTCAATTTTCTAACAAAGGCAAGGATAGCAATTCGAAGAGCATGTTTTTGAAATATGTATCTTGTGACAGAGGAGTGAATCAAACCTTTTGGCATCCATGAAAACAGAGCATGATGTGAGAGTTAATACCTAAAGCTGACAGGCTTCGAATGAAGAGGTCTTGTGAATTTCCAGGATCAGGCTTAAGTATAACCTGAAAAAGATAAGAAAAGTCAATCTCCATCATCGCTAACACAAATTACAACAGACAGCAGCAGAAAGTGTTTACAGAAATGACAATTTTAATCAAACAAAATTTCAACTTAACCTGAAATTGGGTGTGACGTTGAAGCCTATTTGGGTTTTCCCCATACCGGCTATCATCGGGTCGGATACTAGGTTCCACATAACTGTAGTGGTAAACGACAGTTTTATATGTTAAATTGGAAAATAGATGATCAGACAGGCAAAAAAGAAGAATGTAGTATAAATATCCAAAGCAGAATCTTGAGAGTAGACAGAAGAAGCCAGAAGCCACCAAATTTACAGAACTGAGTACCTGGTTTAGCAACTTTACTGTAATCTACAGAAACAATAGTAAAAATGAAAGAAGCTGTGCTAATTTAATATCCACATTCAACATCAACCAAACTTACGCAACATTCCACGGCTCTGGACCAAGAACCCTTAAGAACGTCAGGGGGTTCATAGTACCAGCTCCAACCTGTTTAAAACCGTAAGTTACACAACAGTGCATGAAGCAGGCAAGGAATTAAGTTTGATAAAGCAATCAAAGCGAGGAGTGGGAGTACCTCGGTGCTGCTGCATTGCATTACCGCGCATCCTACTGAAGCCCAGTATTCCTTTAACACAAAAGGTTAGTTTAGTTTGTTCTTGTCAAACGGAACAGGTAAAGACAGTGAAAATTTTTCAATAAGAAAAGGACTGTACCTGAAGTCGCTGAATGGCTTGTTGAAAGGTAAGGACAGAAGGCTTAAGCGACTGATTGTTGGGGTCAGTGGAGGAAAGTCGCTGCTGGTCAACCGCGGATGAGATGTTAACTGCAGAGACGATGGTTCTAGTTAAGTGCCAGCGGCGTCTGTGGCGACGGTGGGTAGGAAAAGGCCTAGAAATGGAGCGGAAGAGGGAGAGGCGGTTAGTGGGGGGAGATTCTGCAAGAAAGGAATCGAGGTAAGGAAAAGCGAGGGTAGCCATGGGCTTATCTTAGGAGCTTCAGCTCTCCAGTACGCTTTGCCACTTCTGCATTGAGCGTAACACTCGGAGAGACTTGTTAGAGGGTGCACAGCATTTGCATTTGTTATCCGAATCGTATCCAAAGTTATCACCTTTGTAATTTTTACTCCTAATTCATACTTCAATTTCATCAACCTAAGTTTGATTTTAAGAACTTATCACCTTTGTAATTTTTTGAATTGTTGATAATGAATTAGTTTTGAAGGATTTCATCAGTGTAATTGGACTAATTGTCGTAATATATAAACTAAAAAGCTAAAAGGTCGGCCTTTATAGGATAAATTCACAGTTTATTATAAAAAAAAAAATTTATCCATGATATAGGAGAAAATAAACGGAGGTTGATGGGTATAGGACACCCTGCCGTTTCAAATGATAGGAAGCACAACATCCCACTATAGTGATTGAGAGGGTGATCCATCTAGACGCCCCGTGGCCATCCCGCCATGCAAGATGGCGGGATGGGACCCACCAAGCCATTTTGAATGGCGGGGTGGGCGACCTTCCAACAATTTTCTAGACTTTTGTATAGCCCCTACGCAAACCAAAGTTTTCAGACATTATATGGCTCTCATCTCATGCGTAGACCCGTGAGATGTTAGAAAAATAAGACACCCCGCCATTCACAATGGTGTAGTGGGTGCTTTATCAACCCTCAAATCGAACATTTGACGCTCTGTTGCGTCTTCATCAACCCCGCAGCATTCGTTGCTTCTTCCTCTTCTGCTGTTTTTTGCCTTTTTATCAACAAATCCATCAGCATTTGACGCTCTTCTTCAGTTCACCAGCATTTTTTGCTCATCTTTAAGGTTTATTTTTACATAATTTGTATTTTTTAATATATGTAATGTTTATTTTTAGTAAATATGTTATTTTTATATGTTATTTTTAGTAGATATTTTTAGTAAATATGTTATCACAAATATGTTATTTTTAGTAGATATTTGTGATATTTTTGTTTAGATTTTTTTTGTATTTGATGATTTATATTTTTGTGTTGAACGATCACACAATTATATGTAGAGTAATTAGTTAGGACCGATATATTATTCTTTTTAAATAATATATTAAGTTACAAATCATGTTGGCTTTTCTCCTTTTATGTCATGGCTTTAAGAGAATTAATTAGTAGTGCCTTAATAATACCATAAAGTCGAAATTTTTGGGTATGACATAAGTCATAATGATTAGCCTAAGTTGACATATTTTTTTAGTGTATGAGAATGATGTCATTGATTTTGCTAATAAGTAGAAGCTTCATAGTCTGTTCATCAAGTAAGCTGAAGTAAATCACTTAGTAAATCGAACTTTGATTTAATTAGTTGATGGACTTTTATAACAAATTCAATCCTAATAATTAGTATAATAAATAATAATAATACTAATAATAATAACAATAATAATAATAATAATCTATATTAACACGAATTATAAATATAATTAATAAAATTAATAATCATAAGAGTCATAATTAGTACAAAATTAATAATAATAATAAATATTAATAAGAATAATAAATTTAATTATAATAAAAAAATAATAAGGAATTTAATATTGATAATAATAAATATAATTAAGGAATTTAATAATAATAAATATAATGGTCAAATTAATAATAATAA
>JAOTAY010000006.1:20995936-21017302 GCA_025629805.1 Erythroxylum baracoense
AAAATTATTTCAATACAGTAAAAACATAAATAAATAAAACTTGTACTTCAAATTTAATTTGTATAGATGTTCTAAACATAAATAAAACTAAACTTTGAAATAAAAAACTTTTAATGCTACAAAAAACAACAACCCTAAGCAAAATTAAACCTTAAAAAATTATAACTTTAAACTTAAACCCTAAAAAAAATTTATAAAAAAACAGTCCACTCCGCCATTGTAAATGGTGGGGTGGACTCGTCACCCCCACTACAAATGGGGGGTGACAGCTAGGCGTCACCCCACCATCTATAATGGCGGGGTTAACGCTAGTGGACCACCCCGCCATGAGTCATGGAGGGGTGGTTCACACGTCATCCACCCCGCCAATGATAATGGCGAGGTGGGTCATACGTCATCTGGTTCACACGTCATCCACCCCGCCAATGATAATGGCAGGGTATTTTAGACCCAGAACCCCCCTTTGTTTTTAGCATACATCACGGACGGAAAATTTTTTTTATCACACGCTAAGAATTTAGCCGCCTTTATACATGAATAGTGTAAGAAGAAACTATAATTAATAAGTGAATACGAAGAAACTCTAACTAGTTAAACTTATACTTGCATTTTTAATATTAATTATTAAATTGTATTATAATAATAATACAATTTTATTAGGTACGTTGAATATTATATATCTTAGCTTTGAAGATTTAAGAGTTATTTTTACTCGAGAGTGTCATTTGTCCTTTTTTGAGGAGAAAACTCTAGTATATTTATTTTATATGTTCATCTTGTTACACTATTAAGATAAAAAATATGAATCTCCTTTAAATTTTAACTAATTAGAAAATTAACATATTATTCAAAAATTATTTATATGTTATTACAAATACTGAAAGACCATTTTATTAAAATAAGTCAAATATGAATTTTTGAATAACATATTATTCAAAATTTCATATTAAAGTCACGTTAGAACTTAATATAAACTATATCATATGTTTAATATTCAATCACATAATAATTTATATTAAAATAACTTAGTAAAAATCCAATAAAAGATCTTTTTAGAAAATATGTTCTTAGATCATTTTTAAAATAAAGATACTTTTAAAAATAAATAAATATATAGAAAATATTTGCATATTTTAGGAAATTTATTATTTGAATTCTAAATTTCTCTTAGAAATGAATCATTGTTAACAGGTAAAAGATCATATAAATAAAAGGGGTAATGGTATATTTAGTTCTTTCACATGCTAGGTCTTTTAATTGACTCCTTTTAATAATTTTGAAATTTTCAATCTTCTTACTTTTCATAAATTCAATTGTCTTATAATAGCCAAATAAAAGAGACATTTGCATTCGCATCAACGATAATGATACAAAAGTCTTATAATAGGCACCTAAAAGAGACACTAGCATTTACATTAACGATAATGGTACATGTGACTTTATAAATCTTACAAAATTGTGTGGACACGTTATGTCACCATAACATTGATTCATTATCACATAAATAAAATTTTACAGATGTCTCTTTTCCCTTGCTGATACCATATAACAAAAGCCAAATAATAAGAAAGGAATGGACAACTCAAAACACTCTAACGTCGACAGGGGAGACTTTCACTCTCACCAACATGAAGGTCATGTAGCCAAGAAAGTTCGGATAAACGATAGAGATGCAAATCCCCCTCCTCTCCCCCCAAAACCAAGCTATAGTGCAGCAATGATTAGTCAACTTGTTGCGGAGGAGAAAGAAGAGTTACCTTAGCCTGAGGAAGAACCAATAGAATTTGAAGAAGGGGATATTACAGTAGTTCATGGTGATTTCAGCCCAGCGTTGGAGTTATCCACTACGGTCAAAACTAGGAGTTATCCACTACGGTCAAAACTAGGCTTGACAAGCAATGGAAACGGGCTGTGGTGGTTAAATTGCTAGGCTGCAAGATTGAGTTTAAGATGCTGCAAAACTGACTGAAAACAATGTGGAAACCCACAGGTCCTATGAAAATTATTGACTTTGATTTCAATTACTTTCTAATCAATTTTATAGAAGGAGACGACTATATGAATGCTCTCATGAAGGTGCCATGGATCATTATGGGGCAGGTGCTTTCAGTTTAACCATGGAACCCTTCATTCCGGCCTTCGCAAGGGAAGATCTTGAGAGCAGTGGTATGGGTTCAATTTTCCAAAATTTCGGTGTCTAGATATCACCTTGTGATCCTGCATGCCCTAGGTAACCTTGTGGGCTCTACAGTTAAAATAGATGAGATCACTCAACAATCTCAACGGGGGAAGTTCGCTAGTGTGGCAGTGGATGTGGATATTAGTGTCCCTCTCCGTTCTCGCATTGTTTTGGATGGAGAAGAAATCAAGGTTGCATACGAAGGACTCCCACAAATTTTTTTCTCCTGTGGCATTGTGGGTCATGGATCACTGGAATATCCATCGAAGAAACAAGGTTTGACTACGATTTCTAGGGTTGCTGATCCTACTGTTATGGAATTTTTGGGGAACCTACAGACAACTTCTCTACACATGGGGATAAGGAAGGACGGCTATGGACCATGGCTCCAAGTACAATGACAGAATTGTCAATTGACTGGTAAGGAAAGAAATCAAAAAGCACTAAGAATAGGGGAGAACCATAAAGGTGACTCATGAGGTTCTCGGCTCACGCTTTTATCTGATGACGACAATTTAGGGCTTTTGAATGAAAGTCCTAAAAAGGTCGTCGGAAGTCCTCATAGATTGCCTACTGATAGACAGGACTCCCGGCGAATGCTAGCTGAGATAAGTCAAGCTACTACTGGGCTGGGCAAGGGAGTAAAGCATCTAGAAGAAAGCCAAGGAACAAAGAACAAGGGCAAGATTGTAGTGAGTAACGAGCATGTTGTTCTGCCTTCTATAGAAATTGAAATAAAAGAGATGGATTCATGAATTACAGGGATCAGACAAGCCCCCACGGCTATGCAACACCGCACTCCAATAATCGGCTCGTATAAAGAAGTATTGATACAGGACAACACATTTAACCTACCTGATGAAGATGTTATGAAATGTGTTCGTCCTCATGATGATATTGCGAGGTTTAAAAACATTCATCCTTCCTTAGTTATAGACTACTGCCAACAAGACCCCTTGCCATATGTCAAGAAATGGCATCCTCGCATGAGGACACAGAGTCTCAAAACCAGCAGATGGAAATGGTCCCTCAAACCCCTAGGAGCAACATGGAAGGTGATCAGTTGGATATCGAGATGAACACTCAGGTTTAAAAAGTGTTTATCTTCAACTTTATTTATATATGTCCATTCTTATTTGGAATTGTCAAAGGGCTAGAGGCAAGGCTTTCAAGCCTATTTTTAAGGATTTTGTTAAGGTACATAGATCATTTATGGTGGTGCTTATCAAAACAAGAATCAGTAGAGATAGAGCTTATAAGATAGTGAAGTGCTTGGGATTTCCTCACTCTTTTCGAGTGGAAGCTGAGGGTTTTTCAGGGGGATATGGTTGCTTTAGATGAGTGAAGTTGAGGTTTGTATACTTGCAGTCCATCGCCAGTTTATCCATGTCAATATTGTGAGGGTTAACTTTACGTTTGACTTCACAGTAGTATATGCTAGTCCAAAATACCATGTTCAATGATTCCTCTGGCCAAACATAAAAAAGATAGCAAGGGTAGTCCAAAATCCAGGGTTAATAGGAGGTGATTTTAATGCTAAGCTAGAGCTTATGAATAAGCGTGGGAGAGCTCAAAATCAACCTGTGGTGAACAAGTTATTTTAGGATTGTGTCCAGAAGTGTAGCCTACAGGATCTTAGTTTTATAGGGCCTTGGTTCATGTGGAGAAGAGGTACCACTTGGGCTAGATTGGATAGAGTTTTTTGCTCTGATACTTGGTGCGAACAGATTCATGCGACTAAAGTTTCTTGTCTTCCTTTTATGAACTCTGATCATCGTCTTCTTCTTGTCACTTTTAAGAAGTCGGATAATTTTTCGAAATGTCCTTGCCCCTTCAGATTTCAAGCTGCTTAGATGACTAATACAAAATTTATCACTTTTGTACATGAGAATTGGAGGCCAAATGGGACAGATTTTAGTGGCTCTCTGGAGGATTTTGCTATCAAACTTCAAGCTTAGAACAAAGATGTTTTCGGAAACATTTTCAAGCAAAAGAACGGGTTATGGGCTAGACTAGCAGGTATTCAAAAGCAACTGGAGATTGTCCATTCAGAGTCTCTAGAGGATTTAGAATTTCATCTTTGGGGAGAATTAGAGAAAATCCTTTGTCAAGAAGAACTTTATTGGCATGAACAATCTCGCTATAATTGGATCTCTTAAGGTGATAAAAATACCAAGTTTTACCATGCAATCACTATAGCGAGAAGATGGAAATTGAGGGTGTATTCCTTAAAAGACGAGTCTAGTACTATTATTAATGATGCAACAGTATTGAAAGATATGGCTAGAAGTTTTTATGCTTAGCTCTACTCAGAAGAGTATTCACATCCAGAAATATTTCCTATTCGGGATGGATTTAATCAAATTTCTAATGCTGTAAGAATACATTTGAGCTGTCCAATTTTATTTGAAGAGGTAAAGTCGGTTGTTTTTAGTATGGCCCCTAATAAAACTCCTAGTTATGATGGATATCATACAATTTTCTACCAAAAACATTGGGACACCATCGGACCTTATTTGGTGGATTTTATGCAACGTTTGTTCAAGCATGACACCTGGGAATCTAAAATTAATCAGACGATCATAGCGTTGCTGCCTAAAATCCCTAGTCTGACTACTATTTCTTAATTCAGGCCAATGAGCTTGTGTTCGATGGCTTATAATGTTCTCTCAAAGGTGGTGGTTAATAAGATAAAACCGTATCTTAATGACCTTGTTAATCCTACGTAGTGCAGTTTTGTTCCGGGGCGATTGATTACGGATAACATTGTACTAGCCCAAAAGGTTATTCACTCAATGCGAAAGCTAAGGGGTCAGTGAGGGTATATGGCTATCAAAGTGGATCTAGAAAAAGCTTATTATCGGCTGAATTGGGATTTCATACAAGATACGCTTACAGATATTGGGATGCCTGACGACTTGATTTCTTTAATCATAATGTGTATATCGTCAATATCTATGCAGGTTAATTAGAATAGTGATCTCTCTGACTCGTTTACTCCATCTCGAGGCATCAGGCAAGGAGATCCATTATCCCCATACCTTTTTGTATTATGTCTGGAGCGACTGGGGCATTTAACTACTAAGGAAGTGTCCTGGGGAAGATGGAAGGCTATTAGATTGAGCAAAAATGGGCCTCAACTCTCACACCTTTTTTTGTAGATGATCTAGTACTATTTGCGGAAGCTTCCATATACCAAGTTTTGATAATTCAAGAAACACTCGAAATTTTTTCTGTCTCGGTTGGACAAAAGGCAAGCAAGGAGAAAACTAGAAGCTACTACTCCCCCAACAATTTTTGAGGACTACATCTCAGAATTTAAGTAGGTTTCTGGGCTTCCAACTGACTAATAACCTTGGTAAGTACCTTGGGGTTCCTTTTATTCATGAAAGAACTTTCAAGAAAACTTATCAATGTATTATAGATAATGCATAGGCCCGTCTTTTTGGTTCATAAACTAAGCAGCTGTCCCTTGCTGGGCGAATTACTCTTGTAAAATCTATCTTAACAGCACTTCCTATTTATACCATGAAAACTATTAAACTTTCTCGGCAACTTTGTGATGAGCTGGAGAAGGTAATGAGAAACTTCATTTGGCACTTACGGAATTCTCCCAAAAGTTTCAGCTTAGTTAATTAGGAGGTGGATTGCAAGGCTAAGGAGAGGGGCTGCCATAGAGTACAAAAGGTCCGTCTGAATGATGATACTCTACTCTCCGAATTGGGATGGTCGCTAATCAATAGGCCTGAAGCTCTCTAGGTTCAAGTGTTAAAAGATAAATACAAGTTTTAGGTCGAGTCGTTAACTACGCAACTGAATTCTAAAGGAGGATCGATGGTATGGCGTGGTATAGCTTCTACTTGGCAGTATGTTCTGCGTGGCATTAAATGGAAGCTTGGGGATGGGACTTCTGTTTGGTTTTGGTTGGATGTATGGGTGGATGATTTAGGCCCACTAATCCATCATGCTATCAAGCTGATTCTGGTAAGGATCATAAATCTCACAGTTGATCATTTTGTGAGTGCAACTGGAAGCTGGAATTGGGTGTTATTTCAGGAGCTATTGCCCTCTTCAGTTTGTATGGTTATAGCAAGTATCCTCCCCCCGAATATTGTCTTAGGCCCTGATAAGATTATATGGGGTGCTTCGCAAGATGGCCTTTTCTCCATAGCCTCAGCTTATGAATTAATTGTGGATGATAATATAGGAGCCTGTGGTGGGTTCTGGGACACGGTTTGACGATGGAAAGGTCCTCCGCACATTAGATCGTTCCTTTGGCTCCTATCTCCTGGCTGTCTCCTTACAAACCAGTAACATGTTCTTCGTCATATTGCTACAAATACAAGTTATTGCTTATTTGGAGAAATGGAAACTTGTATGCATGTGGTACGAGATTGTACTAGGCCTAAAGCCATTTGGCTTTCTTTGCTGCCGTCAGGTTTCCCAGATACGTTCTATTAATTGGCATTGCATGAATGGATGAAACTTAATCTTCAAAGTAAATGTCAGGTACATGGTCTTGATTGGCATACCATTTTTAGGGTAACATGTTGGTTCATTTGGTATTGGAGAAACCAAAACATTTTTAATTCAAGTTTTCGGTGGCCTGTGAACCCGTGCCAGCTTATTCTTGAATATGTGTTTTAGATAAATAAATCCTTTGAGTTGCACAGTCGAGTTATGGTGGATTCTGGCATTCGGTTTGAGAAGTTAGTGGGATGGTCCCCTCCGCCAAGTGACTAGGTTCTGTTGAACACTGATGGAGCGCTTAAACAATTAACCGGTGTAGCCTCAGCAGGGGGTATTATCCGAGATAGTACTAAGAAGTGTCTAGGTGGGTTTGTCTAGAACATTAGGTGTTGCTCTTCTATAAGAGCTGAGTTTTAGGGAGTTTACTTTGGATTAATGCTTGCTTGGGATCTTAGTTTTTGAAGAGTTGAAGTGGAAACCGACTCACTGGTTGTTATTAATGCGATGTCTTCCTCTTTGAAGTTGAAGGCTGCAACTAGCTCTATTGTCCAAGGCATTTTAGGCCTCTTGTCCAGAGATTGGTTAGTTTGTCCTCGACATAGTTAAAGGGACGGTAATTGGTGTGTGGATTGGCTAGCTAATTATGGCACCTCTTTTGGTATTGGGGTACACTTGTTTTCCTTCCCCCCTTAGGATGCTTAAGCATTCTTCTTGCTGATATAGCAGGTGTTGCTCTATCGCACTTATGTTTGGAACTTCTGTTTTTATTCCCTTTGAACCAAAAAAAATTTACAAAATTGTGTGGACATGTTATGTCACCATAACATTAATGCGTTATCACATAAATAACACATCTTCATTTCCAAAGTTATAATAATAATATACATAATATTACGAATTAATACCATAATGTGAATTAAAACTTACATGTCTTCTTGAAAGTTCCTCTTATTTTAATTTGAATTATTCAATTGACAAAGTATTAATCCATCTCTATAATTTACTCAATTTCAATTATCAAAAGTTTATTGATAATAACAATTAATTGTTAATCAACTATATAATGAAAAGTATTATTCAATTTTTGAAAATTTGAAAATTACTTGCGACACACTTAACCATCTCAACTAAAGTCGTTGTCTAGTTTGCATGTTGATGTGATTATTATAATTTTGAAAACATAAAAAAATAATAAAAATTACTAAGACAAATGCACTTATCATTCTTATGGTATGGTTAATGTGAGCGCGAGAATCGATTACACAAGCACTATAACTACTAGTGCTAATCATTTTTGATTATCTAATATAATAAAGTAAATCATTGATTTTAGAAAGAAATGAACAAAACCAAAATAAGAAATAACCAATCAAGGCGATAGATCCTGGTTTAATGTTTAACCTCAATTTCCTAGGCTAAATAGTAATATGGAACTTATAACTATATTATGTTTCAAGAGACATAACTCTTATCCTTAAGTTAATTCTTTAATCAAAACCACTAAGGATATATTATTTCATTCTATAAATTCTTATGATAGGTTTGACCCTAACTTAGAAAATTTATGTTGCCTTATTTCTAGGATTCCATGTGACTCTCATTATTCTTTCTTTAACTTGATCATACATATGCATCTTCTTATTTGCTACTTTAATCTCTATATATGAAATCTGAAGTTAAAATTTCTACATTATATACTTCAATTCACTAAAATAATTAAGCATGAGTAATTCTTAAGAAAACTAGAATCTTACATTAAATAAAAAATCAATCCAAAACAATAAGTCTAAGGTTCGTCCTAATATAGATTTATATTCTAATTAGTTCATAATCAAACAAAGAAAATCTACGGTAAACAATAAAGAATATAAGGAATAAGAACGAATTATCGTAGATATTGAATATTGACGTTCTTGATTGAATCTTGATAGACTTCTTGGTTTTCTTCAAAGTTGCTTCCTTTTTTATGTGTTTTTGATTCTCCTATAGTCGCCCTTTTGTTCTCCAACCTTCCTTGGATCCTATTGACTAGTCTTTACTCCTCCCAAATAGCTTTCCTCTCTATCACCATGCCTTTCTTCTTTTTATCTTAAGAAACCCTAAAATTTCCTCCAACATGAGACCAAAAACTTAAGAAATAATCTCCTCTCTTAGATTGGGATTTCATCCTAGCTACCATAAAGTCATCTGGCCTCCTACCCTAATTTATCCAATGAATTGCTTAATGCATTATTACTATAACCTACAATGTTTTAATCAATATTGATACTTCAAATTATTTAGAGGGGTTAAAGGAATCAAATAAGAAGATCCTTTTTCTGCTTATCTATGTGCCATTGCAATTAAATTATTAACTAGGTTAATAGAGCACAAAATTAATAAGGAAAGGGGCTTAATAGGAAATGCAAGCAACTAAGAATCTTCAACTTAGCTTTAATAGATGACTTGCTCCTTTTATATGGAGCCAATGCCAAGTTAGTCTTTTGTTTGATGGAAATTGTTAGTTTCATTCAGTAATATGTCCAGGTTATGTATAAACAAGGACAAAAGCTTTATAGTGCCCTCCTATAAAGCCTCTAGTTCTGCTAATTATTTAGTGGAAATAATAGGACTAAGTCTTAAAGAGCTCCATTTATTTATCTTGGAAAAACCAATTCCCTAAAAAGGAGTTACATACTAGGAATTTCAACATCTCTTTGATATGGTCAAAAGGAGAGTTGGCAGCTGGTGTAATAAGACACTCACTTATGATGGGAGACTCTAATTGGTTATTTTATTCCTTATTAGTCTTTACATCTACTGGTCTTCTTATCTCTTCCTTCATAAGAAGCTAACCAAGGATTGGGAGAAGCTTTTAAGGAATTTCCTCTACTCAGGTGATGGTTAAAGAAAGCTTAAGCAAAAATGAGTTGGAACATAATATGTTTACCAAAGATGAGTGTGGAGTAGGCATTCAATCTATCTCCATAACTAATAAAATGTTGCTCTCCAAATGATTATGGTGTTTAATTAATGATAATGAATCATTATGGTCAAATGGATTAATAGTAATTACCTGGAGAATAAGAACTTTTGGATTGTCAAACCTGTAAAAGACACTTCCTTATTTATGTAAGCTTCTAAAGCTCATAACTAATCTTCAAAGACAAACAAAGGTGAGGATAATGAATGGAAACTCTACTTGGCTTTGGTATGAAAATTGGACCTCTATAGGGCCTCTATATCTTCAATATAACTTTTAAAGTATCAAGCTACACTTTCAGGATAATGTAAGAGTTAATTAGCTTATCTGACGAGGTGAATGGTTATGCAACAACAAGAAAGCAAATTTATTCTTTCTACATTTTCCTAGCTACCTTCCTAATACCAACCTTAAAGATAATATTATTTGGTTAGGGAACTCGATTAGTTGCTTCACTAATGCCTCATGCAAGAATTAATTCAAGAACCATGCTCCTAAACTTGTATTTAAGCTGGTATAAAATAAGAGCATTGTACCTAAGGTTACTTTCACCCTATGGTTAACTATTGGAGATGGCCTAAACACATTAAACAACTTTAAAGGCCTCTTAACCAACCTAATCCCATGTACAGACTCTACCAACTAGCTTCTAAATCCAAGCAACATTTATTTTTCTATTATCCATTTTCTAGCTTCTTATAGAGGGATTTACAGTGTAGATGCAATCTATACTGCCCTCACACTACTTGGAACAATATCATCAATTGGGATTTAATCTAAATATTTCTTAAGAATGATTATGTATTATTATTGATTAGCTTTGGTTTTACAATCTACTCAATTTATAGGGAAAGGAATTCTAAGCTTTTTAGTTTCTATAACTCAAATATTTAAATACTGACTTTTATGAATATCAGCAAAATAAAAGAAATGATCATCAAAAGATCTCCTTTAGCACTCACTCAAGTTATAACTGGAAGATGGTGTTTGTGACAAGATATAAGTTGTAAATATGTAACAATCAGTTGTTTAATGTTCTATTTTAAGCCCTCTAGAATATCTAGACTTATTTAAAGTCTAGTCATATATCTTCATTTTATGCATTTGTATTTTAAGTTAATTATATCTTGAACCCAAGGCTTAGTCCTTTATTAATACTATTCTTTAATTTTCAAGAAAATAATAAAAAAGAAAAAATGACTAGATTAATAAAAAGATTATACAAAAAGAAAAGAAAAATGATTAGATTAATAAAATAAGGCTTTCTTAATATTCTAATCCTTGACAATAAAAACTTGAAGTGATTATTATAATTCTAGAAACAAAAAAAAATACTAAAAGAAATCATATAGGCAATTGCATTTATTGCTCTTATAGTATAGTTTCAGTAAGCAAGAGTTAATCCTATAAGGACTGTAACTACTAGTACAAACTGTTTCTTATTATTTATTCTAATAAGTGAATGATTGATTCTAAAAAGGAAAATTAACGAAACTAAGATAACAATTAAGAAAGAATCAATCAAGGTGATAGATAAAAATAATAACTCATAAATAAATAAAATTCAGATGAAGAATATACCTAAGACCTTTCCTATACTCAAATTTATCCTGATTTAATGTTTAACCATAATATCTTGGACTAGTAAGAATTTTAAAGTTAGAACTGTATTCTGTCTAAAGACATACAACTCATATCCTTAATTTGATTAACTGAAAGTTCTCTCTAATCCAAACCCTTAAGAATGCATTAATTCATTCAATGAATTCCTATTGTAGGTTTAACCTTAACCTAAAAGATTTATGGTTTAATTATAAAAAAAAGCTCAAACTTTTGTCAAATTTTCAATTATAACCCAAACTTTAAAAACTAGCAATAAAATACCCAAACTTTCAATTTTTTTAAATTCTAACCTAAACTTCAAAAAGTGACAATAAAATGCTCAAACTTTCAGTTTTCTTTAATTCTAGCCTGATGTTATCTGTTGTTCTCTCGATGCTCTCATCCCTTTGATTACTGTTTGTTCTTTTCACGGCCCAAACTACTCTCGTATTACAACATATTGTACTAGTAAGCTCTTTATTTTTAGTTAGTTCTCCTGATGCCCTTAGTGTGAGCTCGTCGGAGCTGCATAATCTGAAAATCGAAGGGTGAGGGCGTCGAGAGAACAAACTGAAAATGAAGGAAAAATTGAAATTAAAGCGTAAGGTCATTGGGACTGCGTAATTTGATTTAGTTCACTTTTAAACAACAACATCATTTTAATTATGTGATTAAACGACGTCGTTTCATCAATCTTCAATTGTTGTATTAATTTTAGCTAATATGTAATAGTTAAGGTTTCTACGTGGCAATTTATGTCAACAAACTTAACGGAAACATTAACGTCAGGCTAGAATTGGAAAAAGTTTGAAGGTTTGAGCATTTTATTGCTACCTTTTGAAGTTCTTGCTAGAATTGAAAAAAATTGAAAGTTTGGACATTTTATTGCTACTTTTTAAAGTTAAGGCTATAATTGAAAAATTGACGAAAGTTTGGGTTTTTTTGGTAATTAACGCAAGATTTATATACTCTATCTATAAGGTTCCATGCAACTCTCATTATTTATGTTTTGATTTAATAATATATGTGAATCTTCTCATTTGCTACGTCAATCCCTATATATGAAATATAAAGTTAGATCTTCTACAATCATTACTTTAACTCAACACAATAAGCAAACATGAAAAGAAAATTGCAATCTTGCATTAAATTAAAAAAATTAATTAAAAACAACAAGTCTGGGGTTCATCTTATTTAGATCTATATTGTAATTAGTTCATATTCAAATAAAAAACTTATAATGAACAATGAAGAAGATAAGAAGTAAAAATTAGTTTTCATGGGTCTTAAATCTTGATGTTCTAGATGGAATCTTAGTAGACTCCTTGTTTTTCTCTAATGTCGCTTCCTTCTTGATGTGTTCTTAACTCTCATTTGGTCATTCTCCTATCCTCTAGCCTTACTTAAATCTTATCGATTGGTTTTTGATCCTCTTAGACGATTCTCCTCTTTTCCACCACATCTTTCTCATTTTTATCTAAATAAACCCTAAAATTTTATCCAATACAAAACTGATAAGGGCTTGTGTTGATCATTACACTCTCAGCTTCTTTTAAATAACCAAATTCCACTAACATAGGTCTCAAACATAGGCCTATATTTGGATGGGTTACTAAACACATCACCATATTTGGGTTATGTTTCTTCATATAGCAAGTTGTTAAAGAAGTAGTATACACCAAGGTGGAATATGGTAGTCATATAAGGTTGTGTTTAGATCGTGCTCTTTCGTATGCCAAATTATTAAAGAAGCAAAATATACTAGTAAGCTACATAGTATCGTGTAGGTGCTATGTTAGTGAGCATAGGGCCATATTTAAACTGTGTTCATCCAAAAGTACTCTAAAACTTCTCCAACTTGCTCAAATTGACTCATTCTTTATTGAGAGCTAAAAGAAGGTTAGTAAATGAAACATAAAATAAATTAAGTACTAAGTTCTATAGAAATAATCAAAACATAAGCCAAAATTTCTCAAAATTATGCTAAAAACATAGAGTAATTATCACTATCAAATTATACCACAAGCATTTACTTGTCTTTAATCAAATCATTCTTATTAGTCATAACTTAAATATGGAAACTCTAAGAAAGAATTCATAAATCAATAATATCAATCAAGATTCTCCCTCATTCGTTCAAATTCAAAGTTCATCAAATCGCTAAGCATTTAGCTTCTTGCTTCAAATTATAAATCAATTCGATTCACTCCATACTCTTTTCAAATTTTAACTTAATCCATATAATTCAACCTAATTCATAAAGATAACTTACTTGAGAAAAATGCTTTAACTTTTAAACATTTTCATAACCCTTTATTAAACGAAATGTAAAACTAATAACACAAGAGCATTTAGAAGCTTGTTAGAAAAGACACCTAACATTTTGAAGTAAGAGTAAGCATCTTGTCATGAATACTCTTGGTAACTCAATTAGGTCAACGTTTCAAATGGCTACTATAACCACTCTTTAACTTCAATCTTTTTCCTTGATTTGAAGCCAAAAGAGGAAAATTGATGCTCACTTATTAAAAAATAATTTATCTTTGTTATTTTTCATATATTTTCTTTTTTTATATGGGATAATAAATTTTTTAAAAAAAATTCACTTCTAAGTCAATTATCGGACAAATTATACAAAAAGTATCATAATATAAATCAAGTATTGATTTTAAAAATTAATGAAGCAAATTAAACTTAATCATCAAAGCTCATAACTATTTGCCTAAATAAATTAATGAATCATCTGGATCAACATCCTGCAAAAAAATTTCCCATAACTTTTCTTGTTAAGCTAATTATAACTAAATTGATAAGCATAAGAGTTAATTCCATCCCCTACACTCAAGTTGTACATTTTTCCCCAATTTACATAATAAGAATAATGAAAAACATAGGAAACAATGTAAACAAGGTAAGGAAAACTAGTAATATTATAATAATAAAAGATTGTCGACCTTGTCTAATGCCATCAATATTTGTATTGTGCTAGTGAAATATAATCTTTACTATAGCGCTTCAAGGTAATATTGCCTATATAACTTGTAGAACTCTATTAAATTCCATCCTAAGTAGAATAGTCATAACGTAATTATGAAATAACATCAAAACAAACTTAAAACTAAGATTTTAAAACTACAAAAACAAACCAAAAGTACTCCTAAAGATCCTGAAGGCTACCAAATTAAAACAAAAACACCTACAAATTGGATTGCCTCCCAATAAGCACTTCTTTATGAGTCTTTTAGGTAAACCTCTTGATCAAGCACTTTGCTTATTGTATATCTAAAATTAAAGGCTTGATTTCACTCTTTTGTGTAATCCAATGCTCATTATCTTCCACATTTTGCATTTGAATTGAGTTATACTTCACCCTTTTTCTCCTTATTGGATGTAGGAGCACTCTTCACTTAAATTAACCATTTATAACTCCTTGAGATTATTCTTGTTAGAAAGGATATCCTTTTAAGTATTTGGTAGACTTTAACATATACAAAAAAGCTTCAACAAAAGATATGATAACATGTAACTGATTAAAAAGCTAACTTACCAAATTTATCCTCCTTTCTATCTATCTTGAACCTACTCAAGTATGAAATCTTTAGTTTATCCTTTTTAACCACTTCCTTCTTTAGCCCTTTAGTATTCTATTTCTCTTTCATGTTATCCTTCTTCCCTTGCGTAACAACCGTCTCCTTCTCCCATTTCTCTTTCTCTTAAAATAGTAGCTCCTTTCCACTCTTCAACATCATTGTGTTTAATTCCTCCCTCGATTTTAGCTCAATGTTATTATGTAGGGTACTTTGTTTTCTCTTAAAGACAAGCTTAACAAGCTTCCTAATATGAGTTTCCGGGTAGACTCTTCAATCTTTTGAAAGTAAACCTTAATTATGATGATAACTTTCATTGTAAGCTTCTTGAGGTTTATCTTCTCCTATTGCTATAGTATTTATTGAAATCTGGGTGGATCTTGATTATTATGTGAAAAATTAGGATGATTTCCTTACCTTAGATTGTAGATATCATTATAAGGGATGTATTGAGGCCAATTATTGATAAAAGTAGGTTGGTCAGTCGGTTACCACATGTTGTGAAATGTTTGAACATTTATGGTTGGGGTGGTCACCATCACAAATATCACAATGCATGACTAATGTTAATTGAGCTGCCAAATACATATTGTCATGCCTCTTTTTCCAATCTTTAATGATGTTATAAGCAATGATATAACACAATCCCTTATAGAACACTCTCTTTCCCTTCCTGCCATTATGTTTGATATTTGTAGCATCAAATACCTAAATCTTGAAATTTCACCAAAAACATAAGAATAAGAAAGAGAGCTTTATGAATAATTAAATGAAACAATAAAAGAAAAACCTAGATTAATAAAAATAAAAATAATTAGATTAATAAAAATATGGCTTTCTTAATATTTTAGTCTTCAACAATGGCGCTAAAAACTTGATGTGATTATTATAATTCTCAAAACACAAAATAATACTAAAAGAAATCACTAAGACAAGTGCATATATTATTCTTATAATACAGTTTAAGTGAGTGTGAGTATTAATCCATGAGGATTGTAACTATTAATACTAATTGATATCCTATAATTTAATCTAATAAAGTGAATGATTGATTCTATAAAGAAAAATTAATGAAACTAAAATACTAAATATAAAAAACCATTTAAGGTGATAGATAAAAATAAAAAACTAATAGATAAATAAGATTAATATGACACATGCTCTTAAAATTAGGCATAAAATGTAAAGTTATTATCACTTATCAAATAGACAGTGGTCATTCATCACTGATGATGACATTGGGTAGCAAATGCTTTGATATATTGTAATTATGACTTGTCATATGATAGTTGTGTTTTGCATTGTGTTTTAGGGTGTAATTTGTTAGGCATTTAGTGTGAATTTGAGTATTGAGTGTCTATTTATGGTTTGATTGTGTTAGTTTAGGTGTTTAAGTGTTCTTATAGGTTAGTAAGAGTCTTTAAGCTTAATTGTTATATTTTTAAGGTACTGTGATGTGTTTGTTAGTGTTTCAATGTAAACGGTGAAGAACGGAAAAGTTGTGAAAAGTTTCGGGCCAAAGAAATAGCCCACGATCGTGGCACAACAGGCCATGATTGTGACAGAGAGGGACGAGCTAGAGCAGCCAGGCCATGATCATGCACTTTGGGATATGATCGTGATAGAGAGTTTACATTCAGGCCACAATCGTGCACATTGAGCCATGATCGTGACAGAAAGGTTTAGGCATTGGCCACGATCATGGCCCTGTCAGGTTGAAGCAAAAACTCAAGTTTCGTAAGATTTTTCGGACTGTTTCGGCCCCGACTTTAACCTAGAGCATCCAAAGTATAAATACATCATGATGAGACAGATGCAGCTACCTTGGAGAGTCTGAAAAGGAAAGCATTCATGTCAGCCACATTTCGGGAAAAACCTAGAGAGTTATAGCGAGATTGAGGAAGGAGACGAAGGAAGAGAGTCATGGAGATGAAGCTTGACGCAACATACTTCCCAGAACAGGTGGTTTCTCGCAGTCGTTGCCTCCACGAATCTGTTCCAACAATATTTCTATTTTTATTTCAATTTTATGAATGTATGAAATTGGGATGATTATTGAGATTAACTGTTGATGAGTGTTGATTTATGTCTAAACTCACCTTCAGGTTTTTGTTCCTTGAGATTAATAAAGTTTGATTGATTGTGTTTTTATTAATTTAATTGTGATTTAATTCCGCTCTTAATAACTTGGCAATAAACTGAGAGGGTGAGCCGAGTGAAAATAATTAAATTGGGCTAACGAGAGTTAGGTGATTTGGTAGGTAAAGAATTAAATCAAATTTGTAGAATCTTGTAACGAGAGATCGAGCATAAGTTCCCGGTAAGTTATTAGATAATTTAGAACTAATTTAAGTTTTGGGTCAATTGTGAATCGAGAGATCAAAATTCCATAATTTAAATTAGGGATTATCAATTAGGGTTAAGAATTATAACTCCAGAGAGAGTAATTCACCTAAGACCATCTAGACCCATTAATTCGATAATTGCACAGTTGATTAGGTTTTGTTAATTTCGGATTAGAACCCTCTTTCTCTCACTTGATAATTTCTAGGTTGGTTTGGGATTGGTTTGTGTGATTTGTTTTCTTATTTAGATCTTTACAATTCAATTCTTGAAATTAATTATTTGATTGCTTTATTTTCTGCATTAGTTAATTATTTTATTGTAGTTTAGTACAACCTTAGATTTTAGGACTAGATTTTCCTCCTCGTGGGATCGATACCTTAGGTACTACACGAATGACCCATGCACTTGTGGAATTTACCAAGGTTAATAAATATTAAAACTTAGCATATGTAACTTTGCGAACAAGTTTTTGGTGCCACTGTCAGGGAGGCAATTTAATTCTATAGTTTAAGGCGTTAGAGTAGTTTTTAATTTTTTTTGTTTTCATTTCCTTCGTTCATTTGAGAAAGTGTGCTTTTGCATGAACACAAGAGTCACGAGAGGTTTGAGTCGTGCAACGGAGACAATAGATTTAGATATCACACGATTAGAACAAACCATTAGGAAAGCTCAACGAAAGAAAGACAAAGAATTAGGAAAATCACAAATGGTTGAGGAATTTTAGAGAAATATGGATCAAGAAGCTAATCAAGGACGACAGTAGAGGACCCTTATGGACTTTATGAGGCCAGGGTTCAACCCATCGAACCAAGGAGTGACTAGGCCGCCTGTTCAAACGGCCTCATTCGAGATTAAGCCAACCCTCCTGAACATGCTTTAACAGAACGTCCAATTTTACGGATTGGTAATGAGGATCCTAATGCGCACATCGTGATCTTCGTCGAGATCTGTGATACTTTTCGGTATCACCAGATGTCGGAGGATGCTGTTAGGATTAGGTTATTCCCTTTCACACTTAGAGATAAAGCAAAGGCTTATCATTCATTGAGCCCCGCCAACATCAGCAACTTGTGCGTGCCTTTTTAGACAAGTACTTCTTGCTAACAAAGTACACGAAGATAATAAAGGAAATAACTAATTTCTAACAATATGACGGGGAGTCAATTTATGAAGCTTAGGAGAGATATAAGAATCTGCAAAGGAAGTGCCCATACCACAACCTACCAAAAGAGTTCCTTTTGTAGACTTTCTACAATGGAGTGAACCTATCAATTAGAGGCATGATCAATGCAGCATCAGGACAATCTCTGATGCGAAAGATGATTGATGAAGCCGAGGATTTGATCGAGGAGATGGGTAGCAACAGCTGCTTATAGATGAGTGAGAGAGGTAGGCAGCCTAATACTTTTTGAGAGCAAAAAGGAATCTTCAAAATCAATCAGATGACAGAGATGCAAGCGAAAATCGAAAATTTGATATGACAACTGAGCAACATAAAGGCATCGTCATCAGCCCAGGTGAAGGTTGTACAAGTGAAGTGTGAGCTCTGCAGTCAGATAGACTATGATACTGTAGACTGCTACTTTATGAGAGAGGATAATAAGGAGAAAGTGAACTATATAGGGGCGTAAGTTGGACGAGGAGGGGAAAACAATCCCTACTCCAATACTTACAACCTTAGCTGGAAGAATCTCCTGAACTTCTCCTGGTCAAATAACAACTGCGGACAGTTCAGGCCTCAGGGGCAATCGAGCTTTCAATAAGATAAAGCAAGCTCAAGGGAGTCAAAGTTGGATAGAATTTTGGATAAGATCGAAGGTATGGAGGAAGCACATAGGAGGCTCGAGAGAAATTTCAAGCAAGTAACGAAGAATCATGCCTCATCTATACACAATCTAGAAGTCCAAGTGGGCCAATTAGCAGAGCCAATGTTGACTCAAAATGCTGGAACTCTTCTAAGCAACACCGAGTCCAACCCGAAAGAACATATCATGGTTACCAGTAAGAACCAAGATAAGGAGCTGGAAAAGGTAAAGGATGAAGAAGAAGTCAAGTGATTAAAGAACACCCTTTGAGTTAGCCATGAGTGAGTCACTTAATGCAACTCGACGTGTATTTCCATTCTCTATTGCACAACAGCGAGAGTCATATGCAAAGAGGGAAGTAGAAAAATTACGAGAGATTGAATAAAATAAGGTCAAGGTAGTAATAGAACAAATACAGACAAAGCTTAAATTACAGGAGTCCGTCAAGAAGAAGGTTAAGGAGCAACCACTGGAAGATGACCCTAACATAGTTATGAAGAAAAAGGACCTAGGGGACTTTTTCATCCCCTATAGTATCAATAGGATTATCATAGACAGGGCATTTCCAGATTTAGGTGCGATCATAAATATGATGCCTTACACCTTCAGTCTAAAGTTGGGGTTAAGAGAGTTAGTGCCCACTAAGTTTTTGGTTAAGACAACCGATAGAACATCACATAGACTGATGGGAATCATACAAGATGTGCCTACAAAGGTTGGTAAATTCACCTTTCCCACGGATTTCTACATTTGGACATCAGCAAAGATAAGGACACCCCGATAATTCTTAGACGACCGTTCTTGGCCACTGCGCACTCAATTATTGATGTTGATGGGGGCGAATTAACTCTGCAAATAGGAAAGGAGAAATTGACATTCAATTTGTCCACTAGAGAGTACAAAGCTCTTTTACCTCCAGTGGATCTCAAAGAACCCAAACCTTAAGCGAATGGAGGTCATAGAAAATCCTGAGAATGCTTTCAGGAAGAAGCGTTCACGAAGGAGAAGGCGAGGAAAGGAAAATTACACAGAAGGTGGGGAATGTAGCATGGTAGCTCGGGTTCAAACTTTGAGACGAATGAAGACGCTATCATCAAACCATTCATTCCAACCACCGTGAGCTTAAAGGAGCATCGAGCTACTGACGTTAAAAGAAGAGCTGCATGGGAGGCAACCCATGGAAAAGTAGTTATTTGTTAATTTTGTTCGGACGTTTGAAATTTTTTTAGTTAGGTTCATTTTTATTGAATAAAATCAAAAAAGGAGTAGGAATTTGGAATTATGTGGATGATTGTGCAAGCATGAAAGGAGAGATGAAAAAGGGCCACAAAAGAATCAAGTAGTGGAAGTGAAACAAATTGGAAAAGATCAAAGAAGGAATTTGGAGTGAGTGCATAGCCGCCAACCATGACCGTGGCCTAGTAGGTTATGATTGTGGCCTACGATTGAGCGTGCGGTAAATGGTTCTGCGACTAGGAAGAAAAGGGGGAGGATGCATTTCTTTAAAAAGATCTTTTACTATTTTACCCTTTTTACCACTTATATATCCAATTCTAACTTTATTTTCACTTTCACTTTCATTTTTAGTTTATCTCTCTAGAAATTAAGCATCCAAACACTCTTACATCTCTCTAGAATTTTTCAACCTCTAAATTCTTCCTAATTTCTACCCAATCATGCCACGCATTAAATAATTAACCCATTGGGAACCACGTGGATGACAACAAGTTGCGAGACGGGGACGAAGAAACTGAGTAGTAGATTTCAGAGCTATCGGACCCCGTTTCTGGAGCCCAACTATCCGAAATATCAAAGACGTGAACGTATTATCCTATAAGGTTGTTTCCATGGGATCTCTGTAGCCAAAACTAGTTCCGGCAGCGGAATCACAAATTGACTTCTTCGGAACAATTCTAGCTCCATATCTCTAGTTCATTATGAAGCAATTTGCATAACTTTTGATAGAGATGTCAGATTTGGACCATTCAAGTACGGTTTCGAAGAGAACTTCAATTTCTACAACTTCTATGAAGACCCTGAAGAGATATTTTTCCATTTAGAGGGGCAAAATTTGCACATTTTTAAAATTGTCCCGAGAAGGTCTGTTTAACGGACATAATGTCCCTTCAAACGGACATGAACTGAGCTGGGACATAAACAAACCCGAAAAGGTCTGTTTAATGGACATAATGTCCCTCCAAAAGGACATTGACGATGCTAGGGGTCCTCACAGACTTGAGAAGGTCCGTTTAACGGATATAGGGGTTACCCAAACCCCTCCAAAGCAGCTTCCTAAATCCATTCTAACATCACATTCAGTCATAACCTTCCCATTTTTATTTCTTCTAAAGCAATAACACTCCTTAAACATTCAATTACCAACTTGGGTGCATTAAACTCCCAAAACTCAACTCA
>JAOTAY010000006.1:21023665-21035468 GCA_025629805.1 Erythroxylum baracoense
TCATCCCCCAAAGATGCTACTCTTAAAAAGATAGTAAGGAAAGTATTTGATAGTTACTTAACAACTTTAGAGAATCGACACTCCCCACTTAAACGAAATGCTTGGGTCAATTGGTTGAAAGATAGGACTAGGAACTCCTAATTCTTCTATAATTCTATCCTATGTATAAAAAATAAACACAAAATTCTTTATCTTATTAATAATGATGGGAGTACTATTTGGAAGCAAACTAAGATTAAGGAAGTTATATTCAACTATTTCAATGATTACCTTATTTATGCTAATCCAAACATTAATAATAGAGTCCCTTTCTTATATCCAAAAGGAATTTTTATCTAAACGAATGAATTTCATGCATGTAATATGAGTTGTCACAATGAATTCTAATTGTCTTAGAAACTGAATCAACAATCATAGGTCTTCCCATGTAGTTCTTCAACAACTTGGCGTATGCTCTTACCTCATAACTAATTATAATATCAGTTTTCGTGGTTAAAGTCACTATAATAGATTAGTTAGAGCTTTTTTAAGGCTCAAATCATCTAGATAATATTAGTAAACTTACTGTCATGAGAGCGCCACTAAGATTAGCATTGACATATCTAATATTCTCTATAATTATATACACATATATAAATCATTAATAATCACTATTTTTTATTATAAATCTCAAGACTTTCTTCATTGAAACTCAGTGTTCATAATTATAATTTTTCAAATACCTACCAAGAACAGTAACTACAAAAGCAATGCCAAGTTTACTGCATACCTATGAATATATCAAATTCTTAATTGCATTATTAAAAGGAATATAATTCCTCTATACTTTTTTCTTTTTATTTTTAAGACACTTCTTTTTTCTCAATTTATCACTTTTGACTATAAAAAATATGCCAAGCCTGTAATCCTACATGTTAAATATCTTTAAAAATGTATCAATATAAATTGTTTTATATAGGCTTAAAACTTTCTTAGATTTATCCATATGGATCTTTACTTTGAGATCAAATGGTGCCTCGTAAGATCTTTCGCATTAAAGTTCCTTAAAAGCATCTTCTTCATATGCTTCAATATGCTAAAATCAACGTTGGCTAGTAGTTTGTCATCTACATATAAGAACATAAACACAAACTTGATTCTACTGAATTTGAAATATATAAGAGTCAAGTGTATGCTCCTTAAAATCCAAAGTTGTGACCACCTTATGGAATTTAAAGTACCACATATTTTAATTTATAAATTGAATTCCTTAGTTTACAAACTTGTTGCTTATTTCCCTTCATCGTAAAATCCTTATGCTTCTTTATATATACTCATCCATTAGAACACCATTTTTGATGTCATGCAATTTATATCATAAAGTTTAAAATCAAGATGAATTGTTAATGTTATAATAATATAGAACGATTCATTTGTTGAGACTAGTGAGAAAGTTTCTTTGTAGCTAACTATCTTTTTCTAAGTGTACGCTTTAACTATAAACCTTACTTTGCACCTCTCAATTATATCTTCAATATTTATCTTGATCTTAAACATCAACTTACTACTAATGGGTTTACATCTATTCAGACTGTAGAATAATTACAAACATCATTGTTTTTTATAAATTACATGTTTTCCTCTATAGTCACCATCCATTTATCAGAATGATTACACCTTAATGCTTTAGCAAAGTTAAGGTGATTTGTAATCTCTTTTGAAATATAGTCAAACTCACTCATATAAATAATAAAATTTTCAAAATGTATAGGCTTCTTATCTATTTATTAACATCTTAATAGTGTTATATGATCAAGTTTAGCATATACCATAATCTAGTCAATAGCATTTATGCCACCTCCAACACTAGGAACTAAAGTTGAATTTAAGTCATCCTTATTTACCTATGGAAGTACCTTAACAAATCTCTTATGAATTATATATAAATGTATATTATCATTGGTCAGGCTTAGGCTTTTCAATTGCTCCAGCTTTTAATAATTCATCTTTTACATCATTCTTCAAAAACTTTACAACTAATGATTTTATATCCAATAAACATTCACTAATTACAACAGAATAAATGGACAATGAAACCGTTTTAATTACTAAAAATTAGTGAATATCCATCATCATCAAGTTTGAGAATTAAAATTAAAATATATGTCATATATGGATATACAACATCTTATTCATGTAACTAACAAATTAAGAAAGAATATCATATCATTATTTGTAGTCCACTTAGGTTACTAGCTATGTCCTTCATCCTTATAATGTAAATTACAACCTTATATGTTCTATCATACCTTAGTAAAGTCAATATGTGCATAAGTTGACGTACCTCAAAATTTTCACATTAAGTGAATCTCACCTTCAAATTTGTCATAAACCTCCTGGCACTACTTTCAATCAATAACCATCCTTAAGATATGCTAAAATCAACTTCTTCATCACTATAATGATTAGCCTATTCAATATTTCTCACTTTTTTAAGCAATCCTTTTACTCTAGATTATAGATTATATAAGCATAGCCCTTTATAACTTTCACACACACATATATATAGGGTTGTGGGATGACAAAAAAAACCTAAATTGATTAGCTATTTTGGGCTTATCATCAAAGTACGTTAATAACCCTACATAATAAACATATCATGCTAAATAAAAATGTTGAGAAGTCGAAGTTTGTAAAATATTAATTTCATGATGAAATATGCCACCAAAGAGAAGTCAGGATATGATGCGATCAAGATTCATACCATGATTCGGAGGTACTTACTGTACAGGTGAACCATCTTATGGTGTAGCAGCTAGAGCTGAATCACCTCCTCCCCCTCCAGCTACTATACTTGCAGATGAGGCATCACCTTTTGTATCTACTACTACACTATCCACCACCCCTATATCATTCACTACCCTTATACTGACAAAGATATCAGGGGTAAACAATGCAAATGAAGGAGACAGCTGCTATCCTGGAGCTGAGGGACCTGATAGAAGAACTTATATCACAATTGTCAATAATATGTAAGTGAAAATACATTAAACATTATATGCTTATAATTGAGTTATAGGTTTAAATTTTAAAAATGGTATAAATTTATTTATTTTTATATTAGGTTGATTCCATCTAGACCGTACGCAAGAAAAATGACATCAAAATTCAAGGAGAAGATTGATCCTGAGGGTTATGTATGGAAGAATATCTCTCAGGGGCCAAAGGAATTTTACTATTAAGAGTTTGAGGTACAATATTATTTTCTTTTTTAATTAATAGTTTTATTCATTAATTAGATAAATATTATTACGCCATAAGTATTAATCGAATGTTTTTCCTTTTGTTTCAGAAAGAATTTTTTTGGAATTCTCAATTTGACGCGATCATTTATAGAGTATGGGAGAAACGAGCACGTACACATTATCAAGACTTTGTTGCTGTGATACACAAGGTCGGTGTACGACCGCCTTACATTTTTGAACTTGTTGAGAATGATAATGTTATAAATGTCTGGTGTTATATATGATTGTGTTGTTGAGTTATTTTCTTTGTTGAATAGGGGTAAATATCATAAAAATAGAGGAAACCTTGCCGAAATTTTTATAAATTCTAGTTCACTTATAATATTTATTCTTATACAGAAAAAGTCTATAGGCATGAGGCCTACACCCTGTCAGCTCTTTTTGCACACTCACACTAAGAAGCATGACGGTGTGATATTCATCAACAGCCGTTGTAGAGAACTAAATGTATGTGAAACTTATGGTTTAATATTAATACTTAATAATTATCACTTACTAATTTAAACATTACCTTCTGATATGACCAAATACAAGAAAGCATTCAATGACAGTCTCAGCAGTCTGAAGATGTTGATGAGACTGAAACCTATCTTCATGCAATGGGTGGTAGAGACTATCGTGGAAGAATATTCGACTTAGGTTCATTTGCGAATACATATTATTCGCAATCCTCCACGTCCAGTACAACAGCATCTAATAAGCGGTCCACAACCAATCAAGTCCAAGAGCTTCAGAGCACAGTGCAGACATTGATGAAGTACATAACTAAGCTCCGTAATGAGGTGGATGAGTTGAAGGGTAGGGCTAGCACCTTATCGCAACATTCAGAGCATCTACCGTCACTAGATCAATGATGTACTTTTGGTCATTTCATTTGAATTACAAATATTTATTATCTACAATGTAATGTTTTTATTATCAATTAAGATATTTTTAACTTTATATCATCAATCAAATTTCTATTTAAAGAAATTAAATGTATACTATTAAATTCGTAACTGTTTAAATTATGCATCAACCATAACATCATCAAATAAAATTTATTGACAGTATATTTTTTTTAAAAAATTTCTAGTTCATTTACCGACGGAAAATCACTACCATCAGTAATCACAAACTGAATAACTAATTCTGTTGCAACATTTACCGACATCAGAGTAACCGTCGGTAAACTTAGCGATGGAATAAAGGTAACCGTCGGTAATGTTTTAACATATTTATCGACGGAAGGTACAAAACGGTCGATAACTATGCCGACGGAATCATATTGTCCGTCAGCATATATACCGACGGTCAACAACACAAATACTGTCGGTATATTTACTAACGAAAAATTAAATCTCTTGTGTTTCGGCGGTAATTATTACTTATGGCCATTTCTACGATGTATTTGTTCATCGGTAAATTCCATCGTTAATCTTACTTATTGACGGAATTTTTACGATTTTTGTGGTTAATTTTCGTCGCTAAATGACTTTTTTCTTGCAGTGAAGTATTAGGGATTTTACATATATATAAAAGAAAATCATATTTGTTTTGTCAATTTAAATGAAAATTAAATTCAAATTGAACTAACGATTTTGTTAATTGTAAATTCATGAGTTAATTAGTTAACATTTAGATGTTTTTTAATAAGTTCATTCGGGCAATTTTAATGGTTAAGTATTTCCATTTAATCCTATATGTTATTGCCTGAATGTTGAATCCAAATATTTTAAATAAAAGACGTGTTTTTCATTTGAATGTTTAAATTCTTTTTAGAATGTTCA
This sequence comes from Erythroxylum baracoense, assembly GCA_025629805.1. NCBI lineage: Eukaryota > Viridiplantae > Streptophyta > Magnoliopsida > Malpighiales > Erythroxylaceae > Erythroxylum > Erythroxylum baracoense. Next base: position 21,028,719 of record JAOTAY010000006.1, read on the forward strand.
GATACTTATATTTATAATTAATCCCATCTTTCTGAAGAGATCCACGCTGAAATGAACATGTGAACTTTTTCTGGATGACATGCAACATTTATTAAAAGTTTTTATAATAACACTTGAGCATAGTATCGTTAAATCAAAATTTTGGATAACAAAATATTTGACAAAGTTTAGATGCGAATGCTTCAATTATCTCTAAAATTCATATAACAAAATTGTGCTCTCTTTTTTTCAGCATATGTGAATAGCAGAAAAGTCCTCAAGTACAAGAAGAATGAAAATGAGTCGGCCCACTCTAACAATTCAGGAAGGCTAAGGAAGGAGGGCCAACCATTGGTTCATACACTACCGATACCATACAAACGAAATGACAGTGTCTAGATAATAATTTACATTAGATTAGTTATGGTAAGAAATTGGATGACAAAAGGAAAGCACAGCCATACGTTGTATGAGAGGCTATCCATAGTCTAATCCTCTCCCTATTTTCATTTCCTTGGTGGCACCGGCACCTCCTCTTTCCCTTGCTAGTCAGTCACTACTACAATACTGTACACGAACTCCCTTTTAGACATTATGGCTTCGGCTACCTTTTCTGTAGCCAAACCTACTGTTCAGGTGGCGTACCTTCCTTGTTCCGACTAGCTTTTCTTTTACTAACTACTACTTTTTACGCCATGCATATAGTCATCATATTGTTCATGGCCGACGACAGATGTACGTTCCTTTTAACTGCGTTTATATGTTTCTGTAGCCATGTGGAAAGGCACTCACTGAATTTTCTGGACTCCGCAACTCATTACCTTTCCTTCCCTTTGCCAAAAAAACCTCTGATGACTTCCTTTCAGCCGTTGCCTTCCAGACTTCTGCTGTGAGAATTTCCTCCTTATCCATTGTCTTTTTCAAACTTATGCATATACCTACATAATTACTGCTACAGATGCTTCCACCTAAATGTGAAGCATCTGACCTCTTACAACCGGAATATAAGTCATAATTATCAAGTGCTCATGGAAGGTGTTCAAATTCTAGTGAGAAATTTTGCCTGTTGTAGTTATTATAGATGATTTTAACATATCAGGAAACAATCCTTACGCCAATCGGTTCAGAAACTTTATATATTGTTTGTCCATAGTAGAGTCAGGCTGACTTTAAGGACCTTACCATGAAAAATTAACCAGCTTTTCCAGTGGTGGCATTTGTTCACAATGAAATTATTTATGTCCTGTTATTCCAGATTCAGAAGTGGGATCAAAATCTGCTAAACTTGCCCTTTAATTTGCCCCAATACATTAGAAAGCACTCAGCTGACTATTATTAATTAATCTGGACTCATGATATAGTGCCATATGTATGCATGCAAATGCAATTTTATACACAGATGGGAAGCAGTAGGGGTGGCTACAGAAAAAGTGCAGCGGAGGCAAAGCTGAAAGTGGCTATTAATGGGTTCGGTAGGATTGGCAGAAACTTCTTGAGGTGCTGGCATGGGAGGAAGGATTCCCCTCTCGATGTGATTGCCATCAACGACACTGGAGGTGTCAAACAGGCCTCCCACCTCCTAAAGTATGACTCTACTCTTGGTATCTTTGATGCTGATGTAAATCCTGTAGGTGACAATGCCATCTCAGTGGATGGCAAGATCATCAAAGTTGTTTCTGATCGCAACCCTGTCAACCTCCCATGGAAGTAAGATCCTTAATATATTGATTCTTTAATATTTAACCCAATAAATATAAAGATCATATACGATCGAGAAAAGTAATCTCTTATTGATTAGTGGTTGATTCTTTTATCAATGAATGATGATGATATTTGCTCAGGGATTTGGAAATTGACTTGGTGATAGAAGGAACTGGAGTATTTGTGGATAGGGATGGTGCGGGAAAGCATATTCAGGCAGGGGCAAAGAAGGTGCTGATCACAGCTCCTGGAAAGGGTGACATCCCCACATATGTTGTAGGAGTTAATGCTGACGATTACAGTCCTGATGAGCCTATCATCAGCAATGCTTCTTGCACTACGAATTGTCTTGCTCCCTTTGTCAAGGTCCTTGACCAAAAGTTTGGTAAGCAACATCAATTATTTAATTTGAGCTTGAAGCTTTTTGAGTTTATGAAGTCAAGATGATTGATGTTTGAACAAGTTCACCTTATCTATTGTAGAAACTGAACTTGAGTTGTATATATGACAGGGATTATCAAAGGCACCATGACAACCACTCACTCATACACCGGTGATCAGAGACTATTGGATGCTAGCCATCGTGACCTTAGACGTGCAAGAGCTGCTGCCCTTAACATAGTTCCAACGTCCACAGGTGCAGCCAAGGCAGTGGCCCTTGTCCTTCCAACTCTAAAGGGCAAGCTCAATGGCATTGCACTTCGTGTACCAACCCCAAATGTATCAGTTGTTGATCTAGTTGTTCAGGTTTCAAAGAAAACCTTTGCAGAAGAGGTGAATGCCGCTTTCAGGGAGAGTGCTGAGAAGGAGCTCAAGGGCATCCTATCAGTCTGTGATGAGCCTCTTGTTTCTGTAGATTTCAGGTGCACAGATGTGTCTGCAACTGTTGATTCTTCACTCACAATGGTCATGGGAGATGACATGGTTAAAGTGATTGCTTGGTATGATAACGAGTGGGGTTACTCTCAAAGAGTGGTGGATTTAGCTCACATTGTTGCCAATAACTGGAAGTAGACTACATTCCAAGTGTAAATTACTAATACAAGTCATTTGGCGATTTAGCCATTCATCCATCTAATTTATGATTTTTGTCAAGAATGTATGATCATAGTTGGACCTTTCACCTTGGTTTCATTCATGCAAATAAGAATCTCATTCAAAGCAGAGTCACTTTTCCTTGTTCTTCTACTTCTTAACAGGTAACTCTCTTAAGTCAAACCAAACTGAGTAGCTATATCTTTTGAGTAATTTTCTCCATATCTGCAATCCTTCTATCATAATTATGTAATTCCAATTCGTAGCTTTTGATAAATCAAATATGAAGAACTTTTCTACTATGCTATTCTTTTTTTCGAAATTATCATATCAATTATACATAAGTGATTAGTTAATATTTACTAAATTTATTAAGGCAGGAAAGAAAATAGTTATTTAAAGGATTTTAGGTACGGTTATGAATTTCAAGCCTTGGACTGTCTCATCAAGATCCTGTCGCCATTCCTAGCAATAAACTAAGGACCTGTTTGGTTGGATGTTAATTAATGGAACGGAAAGGAATGGAAGGAAACATTTTATAATGGAATGGAATGTAATATAGTGAAAAGTTGTTTAAGAGAAATGGAAAGATCCATAATGTAATGTAATGAAATGTTGTTTGGAAGATGGATGTAATGGAATGTAATATATAATAAATGACTATTATACCCTTGATATTAAAATGATTATTACAAGAGGTTTAACGCTATGATTTTAAAACAGAAAACATGTCTAATTAAAAAGTCACAGTTTAAGTCATAACTGTGATAAATAATTTTTTTATATATTTTCTATTTTAAAACAATAAAAATTTTAATAAAAGTTTTATTATTTTATTATTAATTATATACAATTTATTATTAATTATATAAAATTATTATTATTATTAATTATTTAATAAATTTTTTCTATCATATGTGATTTATATTTAAAATTATTTATTTATATTTTTATTTATATAGAAATATATAAATATAATTAAAGAATAATTTTTATATATTTTCTATTTCCATTAATAAAATTTTATTAAAATTTTTTACTTTATTATTAATTAAATAATTTTTATTATTAATTAGATAAAAATATTATTATTAAATATTTAATAACTTTTATTCTATTGCGTGCGATTTATATTTAAATATTATTTATTTAAATTTTTATTTATATCGAAATATATAAAAACTGTTACAGAATAATTTTTTAAATATTTTATATTTTCATTAATGAAAATTTTATAAATTAATAATATTATTTTTATATAATTAATAATAAATTGTATATAATTAATAATAAAACAATAAAACATTTATTAAACTTTTTATTATTTTAAAATAGAAAATATATAAAAAATTATTTGTCATAATTGTGCATAATTTTTTAATTGGACATGATTTCTATTTTAAAATCATAGCGTTAAATCTCTTGCAACAATCATTTTAATAGCAGGAGTATAATAGTCAATTATTATATATTTCACTCCATTATATCCATCTTCCAAACAATGTTTCACTACATTATATTATGAATACTTCTATTCTTCTCAAACAATTTTTTACTATATTATATTTTATTTCATTATAAACCGTTCCTTTTTATTCTGTTCTATTAATTAACGTCTAATTAAATAAGTCATGAAGAACCAATGGCAATCGGATTAGGGAACAAAGTAACCCCGTTAGAACAGACGATCTTATTCAGACATAGTCGTACATCCTGATGTCATGTGTATGGTTAATATAATTAGCTTGCGGGTGATTGAGCGAATACAATACAGACACAGGATTCTCAACTAACCAAAAATTGACAACGCATTTGACGAAACCACCTTGTTTTTCAACACCACTATTTCTTTTCATCAATACCACTCTCCACTCCAAAGCAGTTTCAACATTTCCCATATTTAAATCTCACACTAGCACACCATTCCTTCCTGCGTATAATATTAATATCCCAAACTCGCGGAGTGAGAACCTTTCTCTGCCAAAAAAGATATCGATAAACTCAAGGCGCCAGTCACTCACACACGCACGTAGAGAAAGCAAGCAAGTTTTATTCTCTCCCTCTGGAACTAAAGTCTGTTTCTTTCTTGTTTTTTTCGTCCTGTTTCTTTATTACCCTTTCTTGGTGGGTTTTTGATTGTCATATATAGTATTGATTTGCGTGTTGAATTCTTTTTGTTCCTGAAGAAGAAACGAGGAGGATTTTCAAGGGCTAAACCAGATATGGGGAGGGGAAGGGTTCAGTTGAAGAGAATTGAGAACAAGATCAATAGGCAAGTAACTTTTTCTAAGAGAAGGTCAGGATTGTTGAAGAAAGCCCATGAGATCTCCGTGCTTTGTGATGCTGACATCGCTTTGATCGTCTTCTCCAGTAAAGGGAAGCTCTCTGAATACTCTACTGATTCCTGGTTAGTATGCGTCCTCAATCTTTTTTTCAGCTCTCCACATAACAGGTAGTTTCTGTTTGGCGGCTTTAGTTTCAATTTCTGACGGAAACCATGAGCTGATTGCTTAGGAAGACAGATAGCTTGAGAAATGTTAGAGAATTAGGAAAGAACTAAATTTGCAGTGAAGCAGAAAGGCATAGCGAATTCCATTTCAGGCGTGTTATGTGTGTGCCTTTTTCTACACTAGAGAATAGACTGACGAGGTCAGGAGTTTTGAGAAACTAAACTAATTATGATAAAATTTCTATTTTTCTTCTCCATATTAACATATGGTTAATGAAATTATTAAAGTTTGTATTACATGCATAACTCTTCCTCTTCATTTGTTTTGCTGCCATAAGAGTACAACTACGTTTTCGTAAGATATGTATTTCGAAACATTTTAACATTTTTACTGAACATTTGACTTCAGTAAGATGATTGCCTTGTGTGAATCTGAAATTATGTTAATTATACCAATTGCTAAAAATTTTAGTAAAGGTTTAATTTTCTAAAGATCATTACGGTTTAAGCTTTGCTTAATTCATATTCTAAATCTCCGGTATTCATTCATTTCTTCTATGTGTTTTCAGTTTGATTTATAGTTCTTCTATAGTTTTCTGCGTCTCAAGCACATTAAAATAGATTTATAGGAGGATGAACTACCATAATTAGAGAAGCCTCGTCCCTCAAGTAATTTCTTTTCTATCTTAGTGCTCTTTTTTAAGTAATTATTCCGTATAATAATAGCTTCATCTACCACATTGAAGTCATAAATTATATGTTTTTGATATATATATATACCAATACAACCATATAATTTTCTCAAGAGTGGAAATGATAATGATCGTTATATTCGTATTCAGTACTAAATAATTGACAGCATTAGTTCCCCAAAAAAAACAACTTGCTTCAAAGAAAGGCATCGGAAATGTTTGACAAACAGCTTTTTAGCTGATTTTTAGCTTATTAACTAAAAGCTAACTTTTTGATCATTTTAAAAAGCTATTAATGTGTTTGGTAAATGATATATTAGTTAGCTTATTTAACTCCAATAACTTGATTTCTACAAGCTCGATAAGAAGAGCTTTTGGAATTAGCTGTTTACCTAATGATAATATTACTTTTCATTTTACTTTTTACTTTTACTTTGTGTGTTTTCAAAGTTGGTTTTTTTTTATCATACTAAAGTGTGGAAGAATATAATAAAAGGATTAATTAAATTTTCTAATTTTTATTTAATTTTATAATATTAGTTTACATTTAAAAATACTATAATATTAAAATTTTGAACATAAAGTCACATTAAATTAATACTTTTAGTATATAACTATTATATGTCTTATCTGTGTTATACTATAATTATAGATATTTTAATATATTAAACAATAAAATTCATACATATTATATGAAAAATAATAATATGATGTAGCTTGCTGCATCATTCATATTAATAGAGAATATGAAAAATACTAATATGATGTACTTTTCTGCATCATTCATATTAATAGAGAATGTAACGTTATATTATTATTATTAAAATTATAAACTTAATTTTTGTAAAATTAAATATCTAAAATCTAAATTTTTATAAGAATATTCAACGAAAT
>JAOTAY010000006.1:21035568-21051597 GCA_025629805.1 Erythroxylum baracoense
AAGTATTCTTTCTTCCTTCTAGAGCCTCTTTAGGTCTCTTACACCAAGTATTCTTTCAGCTATCTTAGCCTCTCCAGGCTTTCAGCCTTTTCTTTCTCTCACTAGAAAGATATTGTGAGCTATTGTTACAGTAGATTTAGTTCTCTAGTATCGCACTACAGAATTTTTCTTTTCTAAGTATGCACTTGAACACTCAAAAATTGTAGGATCAAAGGTTTTTCAAAAAGTTGAAAAGTTGAAAATTGTTTAATCTTCGACTATGACTCGTATTTATAGTCTAAGTCTCCAACTGCTTCTTTGAATCTTGATAATCGCTTCTTAGGTCTTCATAACCGCTTCTTGAATCTTGATAATTGTTATTTAGTTGAGTTCTGTAACCAACTCCAACTAACTAACTGCTCGACATACTAACGTATCTTCTGCTTCGTCTGTGTTTTGTATCTTTTGTATCTCTACTTCGTCTATATTTTGTATCTTCTGTATCTCCACTTCTGTGTTTTGTATCTTCTGTATCTCCAATTCATCTGTGTTTTGTATCTTCTATATCTCCACTTCGTCTGTGTTTTGTACTTCTTCTGTGTTTCGATTTCTTCTATGTTTTGCTTCCTCTGTGTCTTACTTCTTCTGTCTTCTACTTCTTCTGTGTTTTACTTCTTCTGTCTTCTACTTCTTCTGCCTTCTACTTCTTCTGTGTTTTACTTCTTTTGTCTTCTACTTCTTCTATCTTCTACTTCTTCTGTGTTTCACTGTCTTCTGTGTTTCGCTTTCTCTGTGTCTTACTTCTTCTGTCTTCTACTTCTTCTGTGTTTCTACTTCTTCTGTGTCTTACTTCTTCTGTGTTGCACTTCTTCTGTACACTTAACACGCTCATCAAACTAGTTCATTTATTTCTAACATTATTATTATTTAGTTGTCATCAAAATTAATTATCCTAAAGTCCTCCTGACTTAACAATTATATCTTCAATGAACATTTAAGCAACTATCCTCTAAGAGATAGTTCCTTAAGCATGTTTTGGGCTTAGGATATAGCTCTCTAATCATTAATAGGAAAGCATCACTTGATCATTAAAAATTCACTATTTATTAGATGGACTTGAAGAGATGAAATTTGCATCCTTGTAAATCTTATCAACGACAATATAATAATGTTCTCTTAATCATTTTTTAAAATATATTCTTATTTCTTTCATTCCATAAGGCATATGCTGTATTACTAAAGGCTATATTAAGCATCAGTAACTAACCTTTCTATTTATTATTGTTCTACAAAAACCAAATCAAATCTTACAAGCTAAATCCTAGAGAAGACATGTGACAAAGCATCTAAATCTGATTATAAATGTAGGATAAATACCTACACTTAAAGAAAAAACAAGCAATAGATTCTTTTTCTTCATCGTAAAGAATAAAAGTAGTATGGAGATTTAATAAGCTCCTTAACCTATCTATATTGTTTAATTTTATCATATTAGAAACTATAAAATGAATAAGGTTTGAGGGTTGGCCTACTTTATCTACACTAGTTAGTGCCAAATCTTCTTAGGGGGAATAATTATTCAACAAATCCCTACACTAAGCATTGGCAAAACTAATGAATGTTTACATAATTAGAAGATGTTCTCCAGTTATGAGTGAGATTGAATTTAAGGATCTAATCAATATTATTTATTCATGGAACTTGTCCCTAATGGGTCAATGTGTTGTTAAGTACCTTACTTGTCATTGCATTTTCTATTACATTATTCTCAAGGGATAAAGTTCTACAAATTTGCTTAAAGGCCCCAATCGTATCCACTTATTAAGACAAAACATAGTTGATTCACTATTGCCTATGTTACTCTTGAACTTTAATATAACTTTTTTCCTTAGAATATTAACCATAGACTATGAGGAGTTAGGTTAAATTCACTAGAAATTAGCATTGCTTAAGTAGTATTTATGAATCCACTTAACTTTGATCATAAAAACCTAGTTTGTGACTCTAATAAGGATTATTTCAATCCCTCTCTCTTTCTTTAGTATACAATGATTACTCCATTTTATCTTTGTTAAAGCATCTCTTATGTTATCACTGGATTAGAAGAATTTCCTCGTTAAGTGTTTTATTGTCATCATAATGTTTGTAAGAAGTACAACATGTGAAGACTAATAAACATGTAAACTATATACTATTAAATTGATCAGTTACACTCTTTACTTTTAGTAATGGACAGGAGTGAAAGTTCTCAAAAATCAAATATATGGAAGTATCAATGTTACTCATAGATTGGCAATTCTGAAGCAAAGCTTTGACAAGAACTGCGTCTTAACTCTAATCCAATTATTGTCCAATTTCAAATTAACAGGGTAGGAATACAAGATCAGGTAAAAGCTTGAACTTTCTAGTCAATTCTCTACTATGTTAGTCAAACTTATTTGTAAAGATGAACATCCCAAATTTCCCTAGCACCATGTGGTATGGTGCAAGAACATGAACCTGAGGCATAAACATACTCTATGGCAAGGATTCAAACTAAAACTAGCTATAATGGATAGAATTGGAATATATTTGCAAATCCCAAACTGGTTTTCTCTGTGAAATGCTTAAGTTGAATCTCATAATGATCTATTCTTCTCTTGTTTTATTCAAATAGAATATGGAAATCCATAATGGCTCTTTGTGGGATAAACAATCCTCCAATTGCTTTGTCTGATAATAAAGTCGGGAGTACTCAAATCAAGCATATGCATGAAGGAGATCGATGGCTAGTGATCATAGCTCTTGCTTACATGGTTGTTAATATTTGGAATGAAAGGAACAACAGAACTTGTAGATCCATCACCATATCTTTACAAGACCTTTTAAGGAGATCCATCAATAAAATCAGAATGCATACCCACTTATATAAATGCAAGCACAAATTTAGAAATAAAATTCTCATGGAATGGAAATTTTCCTAAGTTATTCTAAAGACAAACTGAAGTTAGAAAATTAGCATTTTATCTCCTATCTAGCGGCATTGTAATTACTCAATTTCTTATAATAATTGATCCCAAGAATGTTTGATTTGGAGTTCATCTCCTAGCAACTCTATGTTGACTCTTTGAGCCACTTTGTATTTCCATTACTTTCATTCAATGAATTACCTTTTATTTTTAAAAAAGAGTTCAAGGTTGACATGTATCAAATTATGAGAAAAGAATACGTTTAATGATAAAATTTAAATCACTAAATTATTTTAAAATGGTTTGATATTAAACTAAATATCATTTCATTTAAGAAATACTCTACATTTTTAGATGCACTGACACAATATATAATGCAGTTTTCTTTTAATGCAATGCAATACCACAATTTAAGAGGGCATAGTAATTTTATTATGAAATTTTAAATTATTTTAGATTTGTTCCCTTTTCCTCTTTTTTACAAATTTGTAACTTATAGCCATAATATCTAACGTTATAAAAATTTGTTTGAGCTTGTTGCCTAAAAACTTATATTTTTAAATCCTACTTTCTTGATACATTAGAATTGGACCAGTAAGATGTTCTTTTATTTTATAAATTCCTCCCTTTTAAATATTCTACTACAAAACATATAGCTATATTGGCTATTCCCATCAGATGCTTGAGAAGAAGAAAAATAATTCTATGTTAGATTGGACTTACCACAAGTAGAGGATGATATATTCATTAAATCTTTTTCTCATGATTTCATATTCTCTATTATGATTTAAACTAAAAGGTACTATAAAATAATTTGGTACACCATCATCAAGGAAAAAGTCTCTTACTTAAATAATTCTCATCATTAGTTATAATAGAGAGTGACAGTCACAAAAATAAAATCATTCTTTAGGATACCCTTTTTTAACAATTTTTGAACCTTGTCATACTTACTAAGGTAAATTGTAAATATAGGCCAATAAAAGTAAAGACAAAATGATGAAAACTCTTTCTCATCTTCTAAAACTAGAGATTATTAGAATTATATATATACCTCAAGTTATGTTGTTGGTATGTTTGTTTAAATCTGAAAGCTTTTCTTTGTTTTAGAAAAGGTTTTGTTAGGATGGAAGTATAGTAATCACTCAAACTAAATCAGAATGAGCAAAGAAAAATTAGAATGATTGCATTTCAAATATTTATTTTTGTTTTAATGTCTCTTATTATTGCACTCTTTTTGTCACATACTAACAAGTGAGTTCATTTTGTTTGCTAGGAAATTATTAAAAAGGCATCTTTAAATCTTAATAGTTCCAACTCTGTAAAAATTGGCTATTTTTTAATATAAAGCTTCAAAGGAAGTCAATAAGGAATACCTTTTAGATCATATTTAGTCTCTTTAAATGATGTTCCTAAAATTGAAGTGTTAGTCTAACCAAAAAAAAATTGAACTTCCCTTCAATTCCAAACAAACGCAATTAGGGGAAGTATATAAATGGATTGGATTTAATGTTTAGATATTGGCATAGATAACTTGAAAGTAAATACCACCGTTATGAAACAGAAAAGTTGAAATTACAAGATTCAATTTTGTAGTCATGTTTTCTAATATGATCAGTGTCAAAAAGTATCAAGACACACAAATGACCAAACATAACCACAGAAGACCAACAACACAATGGTAAATGAAATCAAATCACACTCGCTTATTAAACTTTGATCCAGTAATTACCAAACTCTTATGCGTTTGCTCCACTTCAAATAGACAAGTGCTATCTTGTCGAAATATTGTAATTGTAATTTTCAATTTTGATGTTTTAGGTCAACAAATTGAATACTTCAACAGAGTATATATAACACAACTATCAAAATTAGATATTAAAATGAAATAGAGTTCAATTGTTATAGAAAACTAATTAATCAATAAGCATGAATAAGGAAGAAATTTCCTATAGTTGGTACTCTTGTAGATGAAGCTATTGACTACCTTATACTTATTTGTTATCTCTTAACGTGTTGAAACCTAGAATAACACAATAAACTGAACAAACCCAAACTCTATAGAAATATGAATTGACAACTAGATTAAGCATTTCACTCTAAAACCCATTTTTCAACTCTCAAATTTTTTACTCCTCCATCCATCTAGTTCCAATACCTCATACGAAAATATAATATATTCTTCCCTCATCCTCTCCAGTAAGTCAACATCAGAAGCACTAAAATGGAAAATGAACAATACCTTGCATTCGAGATATATGTTATTCGTTATCCCCATTCCTAATGAAAGAAAGCAGCAGAAAGACTCATTTTTTGGTTGTTATTCTCTAATGAGTGGCGTTAATAGATTTTTCTTTTCCTTTAGACTCTTTAACAACCCATGGTGGCTTTTCACATCTGTCTCCGCTACACTGGATACTTCAATCATTTCTAGAAATAACACAAAGAACTATTGAAGTTTGAAGCTCAACCACTGTAGCTCTAAGAGAGAGTCCCAATCTTGATGATCATTACATCATAAAGAAACTCATCCCGGCAGCCACTACGACTCTGAGAGACAGATCAACAAGAGAAGCAGTAATTTCAAGAAAGAGTGAAAGATCACATTTTAAACTCAAACAAGCATCACAAACCCCTTTGAAATGAATACAATCTTCAAAACCTTTAAGAAGTCCTTCTTAGTCAGATGTAGAGACAATTCCTTCAATCACAATGCTTAGTCACAGAGGAAGTAAGAGATCAAAGTTGCTTTAACAAGCTCGTTATCTCAGACCAACTGCGCACATTTAAGGATATAACTCCTCGGCCATTGGGTTCATATTAGCTACCTAAGGAGAGTCAATATAGCTTGATTTCTGCATTTATGGGTTACCTACAAGTATCATACTTACTGAAGTGCATCTATTAAAGTGATGAGATCTGCAAAGAGAAGATGATGAAAAGTAAAGAGTAAAGAGTAAAGGTGAAGAGAGTTTTAAATTCTGATTTCTGAAATCTAAAGTTTAGGTGAATAGTTCAATCAATTCACTAATAAACCAGTTGGTTCTCTAATAACCCTACTAATTTTTATATATACAGATTATTAAATAAAACTAAAATGGACAACTAGCTGGTTAATATGAACTGGCTGGCCCGATTCGATTTTTAAAACATTGCCTTTTGGTACTACATCCTTTACTTTTCTTCAGTCCAATTAATCCAAGTATATATACACTCTAGACTTGGCAGATTCCTACTTATTGCTTACCAGGGCAATTACACCTGAAAAAATCCTGGTCAAATGGCTTAAATTCATTTTTTCTCCAAAATACTTAGGACATAATAGGAGGTGTAGTAGTTGATTGTGTATAGGAATTCATCAACAACTAGAGTATGCTCAAGCAGTTGAACAAAACCTACATATGTTTGATTCTTAAGAAGGACAACCTACATCTCTACATGACTTTTGACATATATCTGGTTGCAATATGGTCTACACAGTAATGGAAAAAAATCTAGTGGGAAGGCTAAAAAATATAGTCACACCTATCATCAACAATTTTCAGAGACCTTTCATTAATGGTAGGAAAACGAGGGATAGACTATTACTATATTAGGATTTACACATGAAGAAAACCTGGACAAATGGCTTAATTCATTTTTTCTCCAAAATACTTAGGACATAATAAGAGGTGTAGTAGTTGATTGTGTACAGGAATTCATCAATAACTAGCAAACGCTCAAGCAGTTGAACAAAACCTACATATGTTTGATTCTTAAGGAGGATAACCCTACATCTCTATATGACTTTTGACATATATCTTGTTGCAATATGGTCTACACAGTAATGGAAAAAAATCTAGTGAGAAGGCTAAAAAATATAGTCACACCTATCATCAACAATTTTCAGAGACCTTTCATTAATGGTTAGAAGGTGCTCTATGAAAATTGATCTCTATAAAGCTTTTGATTTCTTAGGATGGGAATTCCCCTTAAATTGTCTCAAAGCATTCAATTTTTAAACCTATTTATCTTTTGGATCAGATCTTTTATCTCTACCACCTCCTACTAAGCCTTAATCAATGGAGAACCTACACAATCATGAAAGGAGCTATAGGTATCAAGCAGGGAGATCCGTTGTTTCCGTACATGGTCATAATTGCCATAGAAGTCTTAATCAGAGTGACTTGAAGCACATTTCCAACTCAAGGGGATTCAAGTATCATTATAAATGTAGGGAATTGAATCTCTTTTTCTTAGAATATTCAGATGATCTCTTAATTTTTATGGAAAGAATCACTAGTATTTGAAAATCATGATCAATTCTCTATATATGTCTTGCTTGGGAATTAACTTGGAGAAGAGTAAGTTACTCTCTATTGGAGTATCTAAAACATCTATGCTTTAACAAATTTCCAGTATGTAGCTCCAAGAATTGCCTTTCACCTATCTTGGTTTGCCTATATTCCCTAAGAAGCCAAAGTTCTCATATTGCTTTAGGATAATGGAACTTACAAAAAGGAAAGTGATAACCCGACAAAATAGATACCTCCCATTTGTTGGTTGCATTCAACTAACAAAAAATGTTTCTTTCAAATATCCATACACACTAGGGCTCTTATATGATGTTTCCTAAAAGACTAATCAAGGAGTTAGAAAGGATTATTAAAAGATTCCTTTGTACTAGTGATTTGAATAATCCTTTTGGTGATAAATTAAAATGGACAAAAGTCTATTTCTTTAGGGCCTGTTTGGTTGGATGTTAATTAATGGAATGGAATGGAATGTAACAGGACGGAATAGAATGGTTTATAATGGAATGGAATGTAATATAGTGAAACGTTGTTTGGGAGGGATGGAAGGGTTTATAATGTAATGTAATGAAATGTTGTTTGGAAGAGGGATGGGATGGAATGGAATGTATAATAAATGACTATTATACCCCTTATATTAAAATGATTATTGTAGGAGGTTTATTATTTTATTATTAATTATATACAATTTATTATTAATTATATAAAAATATTATTATTAATTATTTAATAAATTTTATTATATTATATTAAAATTTATTTTATTCTATTCTATGTGATTTATATTTAAAAATAATTTATTTATATTTTTATTTATATAGAAATATATACAAATAATTAAAGAATAATTTTTGTGGATCGTAACAAATGAGTTTTGAGAAAAAGAGCATTAGGGTTGAAAGAAATAACTAGTATTGAGAAAATTATTAAAGGTATATTAAATAGTATATATTTATTAGTTTACGTTATATCCTAAATTCTTTAAATAAGATATTTCTTATTTTTATTATTTAGGATAAAATAGAAAATAACATAAAACCTACTACTTTTATCCTATTTTGTTTTATTTTATTATAAAACTTTCAACTAATCAATGAAAGTATATTACATATCATACCCCTCGATGAAATAGGACAGATCGAAAATCGAGACCCTAAAAGAGCGAGAAAGAGAGAGAGAGGTGTGGCTCCATTCAACTACTTGACGGCGTACTCCGTACTGCCACTCACTTATGACTTACCCGCTAAAAAAGGACCGGTTTCTCTTGACGGGCAGCTCCTTCTTTTCCTTTGCGTAATCTCCAAAACTACAGACCTCTCTAAAGCTCCTTGACAAATTTTCGTCAACGAAAAACCATATCACTTTGGTTAGGTGCCACGGAAGATGTTAACCTTGCCAATGGTCGATATACTTGAATAAAGGGCATTGCTTGAACCTCGCACGAGTGACAGCCTCAGGCTCGCATGAAACAATGGTTTCCACTGCTAATATTCTAATTCCTAACTTAATACCAGAAAAAGTCAAATTTAAAAAGATGCTTTATCCTTCATACAAAGATTGATAAGTCTTCATATAGACACAAACAATGTATAAGTCAAGGTACACGAATTATTCTATATCATAGGGAGATTAGATGTAGGGAATCAGCGACAAGATGAAGGTTGCGATATCTTTAAAGGGTGGATATAGTGAGGGTGTGAGACTTGAGTTGTCACTTAAATGTTCTATAAAAATGTTATCATTTGCTTCTATAGGTCTTTAAAGAAAATGTTGATTTCTTTCAAGACCTGGAAGCTCGACATTGTGTGGTGTCAACTCTTTGTTAAATTGGTAGATGGCATGTGTAAATACTCTAGTTTTCACACACCAACAACCTGGGGAAAAAAATAAATTTTGTGAAATTTTTTGTGCGGGAGGCCACAGAAGCAAAAAGATAATATCTCTCCAAGAATTTATTTTTCATTTCAACCTTAAACGAGATAAACGTGAAACCAAAAGAAAACAACCTTGAATCGAAGTTTAACATCACATTATATAATTCACATTGTGTTTTATAGACGATGACTCCCATCTAGTTTACTAGCAATTATGAGTCCTCTAAGACAGGAGGAGATCCTCTGTTCCGGGTTCCTTACTCCAACTCTATGCAAGAGTATCTCATCTATACAATAGGTGGGTTCAGAGAAAACTGTGTGGCTGGCACACGGTTGGAACACAAAATCCGATACAGAGGATTTCATCCCCTCTAAGACTTTATCTGCAACTTCTTTCGACAAGATTAGTATACCTGGGGTCGAGGGTAAGGAAGTGACTTTTAACTTTGGTTACTGTTAATGAAAAAATCAAAATAAAAAATAGGAATAAAAATGAAAAGTGAGAATTAGAATATAAATAAAAATACTGATTATATGTGTTTGTTATGGTATTAAAAAAATTAATAGTTATGTTAATATTTTGTATTAAATATTAAAAGTAAAAATGAGAATTTTTACTCATATTTAATTATTATATGATTTATCTTATAAATAAATAATTAAAATAATTTATATTTTTATAAATAATTAATAAAAAATTCAATGATTTATAAAATTATTAATTTGAAAACAATTATTAATGATTTTTGTGATATGAGCAAAAGTATAATATAAAATATCATAATATGTGATTTGATGATAATATTCTAATAGGAATCAATATTTTGACAATATTTTTATAATATTTTATTAGTAACTTGATGATATTATACTAATATCTCTTATCCTTTATTCCCAATATTTGATTCCAACTTATACTCACACTTCTCTTAGAAATAAAAGTCCAAGATTATTTAGAATTTATTTTAATTTTGTCAGTTACCAGTAACCAAACAACTAAATGTTTGGAAATAAATGTTGCATTCCCATTTCCACCTCTTTGTTATTGATTAACAAACAAGACCTTAGGTAAGGAAACCATATTAGTTAGTTCTTACTTTAATAGCTTCAAGAATAGAATGAAAAATCCTTTTAATGATGTGGTGCACAACATAATTAGTGATACATTCTTATACCTTAGTTAATTGCACCCACACTTTGGAGTAATATAATGTGCTTTATTATGGTGGCATGCCATATGCAAGGAGTAAGTCCCTCGACGACAATGTTTCAATATATACATTAGCTTAGACCCGTTGAAAAGTATTTTGGGTGGTTTACTCTTGTAAAATTAAAGAATGTATTGTATTTCTCTTTATACTAAATATACATAATTAATTACACACACACACACATTTGCAAGGCTAATTAGGGAATATAATCCCTATGATCAAGGGATTATAATCCTTGCAATCAATTCCTATAATTAATGCTCAATTTGTAACACCCCCTTAAGTTAATATATTTTAACTATGCCCAATTTGTTACACATGTAGTGAACTTGAGTACCATTTAGGGCTTTTGTGAAAATATCTCCAAGTTGTTCTTTGATTTTGACATATCCTGTAGGAATCAAGTTGTGTTATACGTTTTCACAAATGAAGTGGCAGTCAATTTTACACGTTTAATTCTTGCATGAAAAACTAGATTAGAAGCAATATGTAGAGTAACTTGATTATCACACCATAATTTTGACGGTATTGAGGCTTTAAGACCAATATCAGATAATAGTTGATATATCCACATTATCTTACATGTTGCATATATTATATCTCTGTGTTCGAATTCTACACTAAATCTAGATATATCATTTTACTCCTTACTTCCATGAGATTATTTTTCCTCCAACAAAGACGTAATAGCCAGTCATAGACTTTTGATAAATCTTAGAAACCACCCAATCAACATTTAAAAAACAAGCAATATGAATGTGTCCATAATTTTTATATAGTATCCCTTGTCTAGAAGCTCCTTTTAGGTTAGATAAGATTTGTTCCAAGGTCGCCCAATGATGAACAATTGGGAAAGACATGAATTGACATAAACACTAACAAAATATACAATCTCAAGTGAGTTACTGTAAGATAGCTTAGATTTCCAACCAATATTTTATAAGTTTTTAGAGTCTTCAAATAGTCTTCGTCTTTAGTGAGTTGTAAATTAGGGAGAATTAGGGTATTGCATGACTTAGCTCCTAACTTTCCTATCTTAGTTAATAGATCAAGTAAATATTGCTTTTGGGATAGGAAAATGCCCTTCTTACTTCTCGTTACTTTTACTCCCAAAAAATATTTTAGAGTTTATAGATCTTTTGTATGAAACAGACTATGAAGGAAGGATTTTAATGATGAGATGCCCATAAAATCCCTTCCAGCAATGATGATATCATCTATGTGCACAATAAGGAGAATAAGCCCAGATTTAGATTGTTTACAAAAGACCGAGTGATTAGACTTTCTCTTATTCAATCCCAATGTTTCTATGACTTGACTAAAATTTTCAGACTAGGCACATGGACTTTGTTTCAAACCATAGAAAGACTTGCAAAGACGACAAACTTTTCCATAATCCCCTTAAGCAAGTTCGTTAAGGAATCCCAAAGCAAGGATCTTTGAAAAGAAAAGTTAGAGGCCCATATAAATGACAAATAGATCATTTCTATTCCTAGCAGTTTTACTTACAAGTGAATGTAATATTAAGGAGTTATAAATCTCAATCCTACCACGGTCATAAGCTACCATGATAATGTGTTTTATAGTTAGTTGTAATATTCCACCTCTTACTAATGAACAAAAGTTTTATACCTTTATCAATTCTAAGCTTAGTTGCCGAAAGACCAATAATCATAAGCTTAATAGAGTTTAGATAAAAAAAAATTATTGTTTATTAGGGACATTAACTTGTTTATTACTTAATGTAAAGAGGTTTCCCTCTAACTTGAAATTAGTAACTTCTAAATATAATAACTAGGACCTGAAATCATTACACTCTTAAAGCTTAAGTTTCCTTCAGCTTCAAAAGTTAGTAATATAAAATTAAAATCCCCTAAGATTAGATATAAGACTTAAATGGATTTGGATAAGTTCCTTTAGGAATCCCAAAGCAAGGATCTATTTAAAAAAAGGTGGAGGCATATATAAATGACAAACACACTATTCCTAATCCTAACGGTTTCACTTACAAATGAATACATTGATTAGATATGAAGGAGTTGTGAATCTTAATCATGTTAGGGTCATAAGCTACCATAATATGACCAGTATAATGTTTTTCATGCATAGTGATAATATTACATGTTTTACTAATGAACTGGGGTTTAACACATTTATAATCTCTAATTTTAATTCCTAAAATGCTAATAATAATAGGGTCTAGTTAATAAAAAGCAACATACTGTTTATTGGTATTGGCACCCCTAATATTAAGCCAAAATGGACATTAAGAGACTTTGGAGGTCATATAAGCTCTCTTAGCTTTAGCTTTGAAGCCTAATTTCCTCCTTTTAATAGACTTGAATTCCTTAGAGGGAGAAATAACGACCTTATTAGCTGGTTCATCAGGTAAGATATTCATGAAGTTATTAGAATCCTTATTTCCACTGAAAGGGGAACTAGACTAAGCTTGATCACCATTTTATTCCTTCTGATGAAGATTGGCTTCATTTGAAGACTGCCTATTAGCACCTTTATGATTGGTAAGCACCTGTTGATCAATTAGCATTCCTATGGTATCAATGGTCTAAAGCTCTAAGATTCCAGTATTATGAGGAAGTGTATTAAAAGACCTTGGGAGGCTCTGATTAAGTGAGCCTGTGGTGGTATTGTTTCGTTCAATTCCTCGCTGATGCCTAAAAGTTTCTAGACTCTAAGGGGATAGGATCAAAAAACATGGAGGATCTTTGAGTAAGTGTGCCTATTATTGTAAGTGAGTCCTTTTCAGCTTCCATCAATTCCTAATATTCTCCTCTCTCAAGATCTTTTTAGTAGGGTCTATTTCTTTAAGTAAGTTTAGAGGAGGGTCTCCATTATTATGTAACTTACAGTATATCTTTAGAAAGCCCTCTTTTTCATTTAATCTAACTAGTAGGATAGAATCATGGAGCTCACTTTCTAACTATAATTCCATATAGAGGCTTATATAACCTATTCTCCTTTTGGCAATTATTGTCTCATCCATACAAAAAGGTTTACTAATGAAACATGCAAGGTTAAGTCAACTATTGCTCAATATTCTAAGGTATATTATTTATATTTATCTAGAGGGGAATGTGCGTAGACTTAAGTTTATAAAGCAAGATTCTAGGCCTCCATTTTTAGGGAAAAAAAGACTCGTCTATCAAGTGCCAAGGACCTAGCTCCACTATATTCTCAGCATTTGCAGCTGTATCAAATTTGAATATGAACAACCCTTACTTATTAACTACTAGCTTAGTTAAACCATAAAACTTCCAAGTTTTGGTGGCCCATGCTTTCATTACAAGGAAATCTAGTTTTCTATTCATGAAAAAGCCAACAAATGAGGAAGCCCATATCAAAGCACTAAAGCGAAGTACTTTTACAACAAGGGCCACTAAGCTACCTCCTTTATAGGAAGAAGGAGGGATTTAGACTAGCTTCTCATCAGGCTCTAAGAACTTGTCTCCAAGAGGTATAGGAAAGAGGGGAAGGAGCCTTATTAATTGTTCGAACTCTGGGAGGAGCAAGAGTGGGATCTAAGAAAATAGGGGGGAAAAATGAGTCGTTAGCTAGGACATCAAAGATTGCAAAGGTGAAACTAAGTCCCCTAATAGATGAGATTTGACCTTGCTATGGCTAGCTACTAGGCGCTAGAGGAGCCAGATATGCATCAGAAAGAGGTGTGAAGCTAAACCCTAAAAAGATGGACATTATTAAAAAGGGAAAGTGGGAAAGAGGTTGTTAGAATTAAAAAAAAACAATTTGACAAAGGTAAAAAGTAAAAAATTGGAAAACCTTAGAAGGGACAATGACACTTGGAAAAGAAATGCCAAGGCAAAAAAACAGCTCGGAGGGAAAGAGCGAGGAAGTTGGAGAAGACTTAGAGAGATGAGCAGAGATAGTAAGTTAAAAAAGAAGGATAAGCAAGGTAGAGAGAATCAAAATTTACTAAAGGAGGAGAAGAAAGATAGAGAGAGGGAGGGGCATTTTTTAGAGAGAGTCTTCATGGAGGTATAACTTTTTCCTTTTAACTTACCTTACATATACAAAACCCTAAAAAATTATTTCTTACTCTAAAAAATTGATAAATTACTGAGGTTATGTTTAGTTGGACTTAAGGTTTTTAATGAAATGAAATGATTTATAATGAAATGGAATGTAAATGGAAGTAAGGTTTTTAATGGAATATAAATGATGACTTCATAATGTAATATAGTAAAATGTTGTTTAGAAGAAGGATTTATAATGTAATATAGTGAAAAGTTGTTTATTATTTTACATTCTATCTTAAACCTCCCAAATTGGAGGTTTCTCATTTTTATTGTTTAGGATGAAATGGGATGTAATATGAAACCCTCCTCTTCCATCTCATTCCGTTCTATTCTATTATAAACTCTCCTCTCAAACGATGAAATAATATTTCATTCCATTTTATTAATAAACTCTAACCAAACATAGCCTTAGTGTGATAGTGCCATCTTTAAACTTCAATGTCTAAAGTTTATAGTAATATTTCTTTACAAAGTTTTACGTAAGTTAATCTTTTATTACGTATAAATTTCAAAACTATTTGACTTATACTCTACAGAGTTGAAAAGGATTAGAAGCTTAACAATGTTTAAATTGTAATTTCCATATGGTTTGACATAAAATTTGGTAAAATCTCTTTTGATTTTTGTTAAACGTTAAAAGATATTTTCTTTGTAATTTCATCAATTTTATTAAATTTTCATGTGCTTTAAATTATCGTAGAAAGCTCTTATATTTTGTGAAAAATCAAAATTAGTTTATTTCCTAAGTTTTATCATTAATTTTTATTGACGCGACATTTTTAAATTCTATGGTAAAATTTGCAAACAATATGAATGGTATGTATGTAAAACAGATTAATTTATTGGATTTAACATATTTATATATCATTGCTTATATTAAAAAACATAATAAAATTGCATATCAAATATGTAATACTAATTTATTTTATTAAAAATAAATATCTATTGAATAAAAAAATAAATTTATAATATGTACAAAATTTCTATTTGTATAATGTTATGTAAATGTAATGAATCAATAAATTAATAAAAATTTACATTCTCATTTATTAATAACAAAAATTAACCAAGTTAATGATTAATTATTTATAAAATATGAGTAATAAATAAAATTAATAATTATAGTATTAATGATTAATAAATATCATTATTCTAATAAAGTAAATTATATTTCTATCATAATCAATAATATGTAAATATAATAAATCAATAAAATTATACATTCCTCTATAATGTCACCATTCGTATGAGATATCATTAATTATTAAAAATCCTTTAATTTTATAATACTAACTTGAACTTTAAAATATAACATTAAAATATTCAAAATTTTAATTTTTTAATAAAAATAAGACGCTAAGTCCTTCTTAACGTCAATGACATGGCATACTCTATCGGACTTTTATGTTTTTCATATGGCTATAGAAGATAATGTCATGTATGATATTAATTATTTAATAAAAAATATGTTAAATTTGAACTACAACAAAATTTAAAACACACCTATTTGGCAAACAACGGATGGCATTAGCTGTTAGCTGATTCTATCAGCTTATTAGTATTATATGAAAAATACTAATATGATGTAGCTAACTGCATCATTCATATTAATAGAGAATTTAATGTTAGATTATTATTATTATTATTATTATTATTATTATTATTATTAT
>JAOTAY010000006.1:21069506-21083126 GCA_025629805.1 Erythroxylum baracoense
TCGACCCTATTCACCACTTTACTCGTTTAAGTGTTCTAGAGTAGGAATTTATTTTTGTTGGTTTGACACGCCATCAGCCACTCCTTGGTTCACAAGATTGAACCCTAGCCTTATAAAATCCATGAGGGTCTTTTGTTGTTGCCTACCAGGGTTGACTTCTTGATCTATGTTTCTTTAGAATTCCTAAGCCATTTATGCTTTCTCAAAATCTTCTTCTTTTTCTCGTCAAGCTTTCCTAAGGGTTTGTTCTAAACGTGTTATGTCTAAATCTAAAGTCTCAATTTTACGATTCGAACCCCTCGTGACCCTTGTGTTCATGCAAGAGCATGATTCCTACGTAGAACTACGAAAAATAAAAACAAAATTAAAAGCTATCCTAATGCCTTAAAATATAGAACTAAATTACCTTCCCCAGCAACAACGCCAAAATCTTGTTCGCAAGGTTATGCATGCGCTAAGTCTTACAATTTATAACCCTGGTAAACTCTACAAGTGCACGGGTCGTTCGCATAGTACCTAAGGTGTCGATCCTATGAGGAAGGGAACTAATCCTAAAATCTAATAGCAGATAAGTTCGCAAACCTAAATTAACAACTAATGCAGAAATTTAAATAAATTGAGAATCAAATATGAGAAATTAAGCACCCAAAAGAACAAAAAAAAGTGAACTCACAAAAATAATCTGAATTTCAACCTATAAAATGACCAATTGAGAGAAAGGGGGAATCTATTCAAAATTAAATAAATCTACCTAATTATGAAAATTTCGATTTAATGGGCCTAGACGATCCTAGGGTGAATTACTCTCTCTCGAGTTATAATTATTAACCCTAATTAATAAACCCTAATTCAAATTATGAAAATTTCGATCTCTCAATCCGTAATTTGTCCAAAACCTAAATTAGTTCTAACGTTGTCTATTAACCTACCGAGAATCTATGCTCGATCTCTCGTTACACGACTCTACCATTTTGATCCAATTCTCTACCTATCGATTTACCTAACTCTGGTTAATCTAAATCGATGAATTTCAGTTGCTTACCATCTCAGTTTATTGCCCAGTTATGACGAATCAAATTGAATCATAATAAATCGAAACAAAACACAATCAAATATATTTTATTAATCTTAAGAATAAATAAACCTAAAGGTGAGTTTAGATAGAAAAATCAACACTCAACGACAAATAATTCTAATCAATCTCAAACCCATACATCAATGAAATCTAAATAAAGACTGGACAACACTGACAGAATGGATCTCGGAGTCGCGATTGTGGGAAACCACCTGTTCTAGGAAGTACGTCGCGTCAAGCGTGTCTCTGTGCCTCTCTTCCTTCGTCTCCTTCCTCAATCAATTGATCTCTAACTAGGTCTTCCCTTAGATTTTTAGTAGAATCTCACATTTGTACAACTTTCTCGGCTCTCTAATCTCTCTCTAGCGGCTGCTTGGTATTGTTCTATTTATTCTGTAGTAGCCCTAGGTCAAACTTGGGGTTGAAACGGTCTGAAAAATCACCCAAATTTTGAGTTTTTCTGTCAGCCCAACGTAAGGCATGATTGTGGCCTTGCCTACCACTATCGTGGCCTGCTGTTTTTCCTTTGTCACGATTGTGACCTGAAGTGCATAATCATGGCCTGGCTTGATGCTCTCTGTCACGATCTTGGCCCATGATGCACGATCATGACCTGGCTGCTATTGTCTCCTCCTCTTCTATCACAATCGTGGCCAATGTGCACAATCGTGGCCTGTATGTTTTGGCCTGAAACTCTTCAAATCTTCACCGTTCTTCCCTATTTACCCTGCAACACTAGCACACATATCAAGGTACCTCAAAAAATATAAAAATTAAGTTGAAAGATTCAAACTAACCCATAAAAGCACTTAAAACACAAAAACTAATCTAATTAAGCCCTACATCGATGCTTTACACCCAATTTAATATAAAATTCATAATAGATCAAACCCTAAAACATCATACAAAACACTACTATCAAACTTACGAGGAGCGAGAATAATCTAATCCTAAAAAATCTAAGGCTAAAAAGATATGAAAGTGAAAATAAACAATGCCACAGAAAGTAAATACGAGAATTGAATTCAATCAATTAAATCAGAAGTTAAACATGAAGGAATTAACAATTGAGCAACAAGCAAGCAAAATAGAAATCAACCAAAGAATTTATCAAGTTATAAGAAAGGGGATTTTACCTATCATTAATGCTAACCTAGTCAATTATGTATTGATACGGTGTCAGTTCTAAACAATCCTAGGGTTGATTACTCTCTTTCGAGTTATAACCATTAAACCCTAATTTACAAACTCTAATTGGATTATAAAACTTGTAATTTCTTAATTAACAAAAGACTTACAACCTAATTATATCTAAAGCACTCTAATTAACTATCGAGTCTTGCATAGGATCTCTCTCCACATAATTACTAGTATGATTAGTTACGGGTTCTATTGAATCGCCTAACGTTCATTAATCAGATCCAATCATTTTTTAATCGGTTCACCCTCTCAGTTTATTACCAAATTATGCAAAAAATGCAACAAATTACAATACTTAATTCACATAACACAAAATCAACTTAGATAATAATAAATCAAAATAAAATCTCGAAGGAGAGTTAAAACATCATCATCATTCTACCATCTATTATCATAAAATTCATCCCAACTTTATACATAAATAAAATTGAAACGAAAAGGAAATAGAAACTTAGAATGGATGATCTGAGAAGCCAGTAGTATCAAAAAGCTTCCTGATCTGAGAAGCACGTCGAGACTACTTCTTCTTCCTCCTTCTTCCTCTTCCTTCTTCTTCTTTATCTCTCTGGGTACTCTCTCTTTAGGGTTTCAAGTGTGGTTGAATGAAGACTCCCTTTTTCTATTTACCATCTGTTCATCTTATGGGCTAACCTAGGGTCATTTTCGGTGTTCGAAAAGTCTGAAAAGTCCCTCGAAAACTTGATTCTGGGAGTGTCCCTGCGTTTGTCCCGACTCAAGCCACGATTGTGGCCTATATGACACAATCTTGGCTCTTAAGTAAGCTCACTGTCACGATCATGGCATGCAGGCCACGATCGTGGGCCAATCCTAGTGCTTTTTTCATAATTGTTGCAGTGTATTATGCCCCGGATTCCCTCTGAAACTCCTCCATTCTTCGATATTGACCCTGAAAAACTAGCAAATACATCAAAGTACCTAAAAAATATAATATTTAAGCTCAAAAGCTTGTACTAACCTATAAATCACTTAAAATACAAATACTTAACGAACTAATATAATTCTAAACTAAACACATACTAAATGATCGAATTAATGACTAAACACATATCAAACTATGCCCCAAAACACGATGCAATTTACACTTATTAACATCCCCACACTTAAACGTTTGCTTGTCATAAAGTAAACAAAACAACAAACAACACAAAAGCACAGAGCACATAATGCAATAATGAGGCAATGGCTTCAACTACACGAAACAAATTTTACTCTAAACATAATCAATCAAGTTACTCTAAATTATTAACATGTAAAATTAGCGTCTAGGAACTCTAGACTAAATATACATATTAATCAAAACTTAAATGTCAAGTTTATTCACCCTTTTCAATTGTACACACACATTAATAATTATTTGGTCATTCAAATTTTGTAACTAATCCTAAGTACGTTTTCATGAAAAGTTAGCTTATAAGTTTGGTAGGTTTTTATTAGAAAACACTTTTTTATTACTTTTTATAAATATGGACCTAGTCTTTTTATACGGAGGCAAATATTGGTGATGAATGTCGATCCGATTACTCGACTAAGTCATGTTTTTACTAAGTTGCTTAGTTGGAACATCATTATAGCCTTTTAACACGGAGGCACACATTTGTGATGCATGTCAATCCAATTACTCGGCTACATCACGTTCTCAACTAGCTACTAGTTCTATTCATAATGTGAAGGCTAGCAGAATAGTTATTTATTTAAAATTTACAAACAAATTTTTTTCATTAATGCCTACCTTGTTACTTTAGCTACTCATTTTTATGAAAAAAAATACTAGCTAAGCTACTTAGTCGAAAGACCTAAAATTATCAATGAATGTGACAACTTATAGGGTGATAACTAACACTAAATCCTAATTAACTTGCATATTTTAGCCAAAGAACCCAAATCACTAATTTTATAAGCTAATGACTCTCCACAAACTAATAGATTATGTTAAAATTTAAATCAGCTTCATTTCATCTAAGCCATCAATACATTCACACAATTCACAATATGCAACCTAAACACACTAACATAACAATATACAAAATTCACATTCAAAGCAAAACACACAACACTCCCTACACTTGAACAACACATTATCCTCAATGTGAGAAGGAGACAAACAAACACACATGGAAGGAAGAAACATAAAATAAAAGAAAAACTAAAGTTAAAAGAAAAGGGTTAGAAACAAAACCTTATGGTGATGAAGGTGATGAAGGTGATGATAGTGAGGGACTGAGAACAAATCTACTGGACGTTCGAAATTATTGTATTAACTTGGAATTGCTTAAAAAGAGTGAGAGAATTAATGATCCCAGATCAATTCAATATTAAAGTTTTATTTGAAATTTAAAATAACTCTACTAAACATAACAATTTCAATCGAACTATTAAACATGCTAATTTATGGTCATTAGCTTGAACTTAGGCACCTTTAATTGTTAGAATAGAAGGAAATCACTTCCTTGTCCTTGGGAATCACTCCTATGAGATATAGTTTGCAATGATGGCTGTTGAGCTTAAAAGCTTCCTTGTTAACACTTTCTAGTTTGAGGGCTCCATGATCGAAAGCTTGAATGATCGTAAAAGGTCCACTCCATCGAGATTTTAGCTTCCCTCGAAATAGCCTCAACTTTGATTTATATAGCAACACTACGTCTCCTACTTTAAATTCCTTTTACTTAAGATGAGAATCTTGCCATTTCTTTACCTTTTCCTTGTAGAGTTTGGCATTTTCGTACTCATTGTAATGAAAATCTTCAAGTTCGTCTAGTTGTAGAAGTTATTTTTCACCTGCTTGCTTCCAATCAAAGGATAATGCTTTTATCACCCAGTACACTCGATGTTCTAGTTCAGCCAACAAATGACAAGCTTTTTCGTATACAAGCCTATAAGGAGTTGTTATGATAGATGTCTTGAAATTAGTCTTATAAGCCTATAAGGCATCATCTAGCTTTATTGCCTAATCTTTCCTGGACCTGTTCACGGTCTTTTCCAAAATTCATTTCAACTTTTGGTTGACAACTTCTACTTGGCCACTAGTATGCAGATGATAAGGTATAGCAACACGATGGTGCACTCCATATCTTTTTAGGAGGGCATCAAAAGATCTGTTACAAAAATGAGTACCTCCATCACTTATTATCATTCGTGGCACTACAAACCGATTGAATAACTGTTTGATGAACTTTTGCACAGCCTTTGCATCGTTAGTTTGAGATGCCACTACTTCATCCCAACGTGAGACATAATCCACCCACACTAAAATGTACATGTTCCTCATTGAGGATGAGAAGGGACCCGTAAAGTCGATGCCTCATACATCGAAGACTTCCACTTCTAAAATGTTAGATAAAGGTATCTCATCTCTTTTGGAGACATTACCTATTCTCTGACATTGATCGCATTGTGACATAAAAGTTGAGATCCTTAAATAATTGTAACCAATAAAATCCACTCTTAAGTATATGAGCTACCGTTTTGTTAGTTCCATAATGGTCAACATATTGACCTTCATGACATTGCTTTAAGATATCCAACATTTCTTCCTTCGAAACACATCTTCGCATTAACCCATCAGCGTATGTTCTATATAAAATTAGCTTATCCTATAGATATCAAGTACACTCATGTAGAAATCTCTTTCTTTGTTGATAAGATAAATCAGAGGGAAGCTTGCCACTGGCAACGTAACTTGTGATATCGACAAACCATGGTGTAGCAAGACTTTCAAGCAGCATCAGGGTTTCTTCAGGGAAATTCTCATTAATATCTTCACTTGGTTTGTATTCCCCTCTTTCTAATCTTGATAAGTGATTTGCGACCACATTTTTTGCTCCCTTTTTATCTCTCACTTCTATATCAAATTCCTGTAAGAGTAGGACCCATCGAATGAGCCTTGGTTTTGCATCCTTTTTGTTAAAAAGATATTTTAGCATTGCGTGATCGGTGAATATGATTACCCTTGATATGCATACACTGCTGAAAGTAATTCCTTCTCTGTAGTAGTGTAATTAAGTTAAGTCCTGCAAGGGCCTTGTTGGCATAGTAGATCACATGCAACCTATTATCTTTCCTTTGGCCCAATACACAACCTATTGCTTGGTCACTTGCATCACACATAACCTTAAATGAAAGTGTCCAATCTAGTGGTGATAGAATTGGTGCTGATGTTAGTGCCTCCTTTAGCTTGTTGAAGGCAGATATACACTTGTCATCAAATAGAAAGGGCATATCTTTGACTAACAGGTTTGTCAAAAGTCGTGCAACTTGCAACAATTCTCTGATAAATCGACAGTAAAATCCTGCATGACCTAAAAATCCTTGCACACCCTTTACATTTCTTAGTGGTGAGAGTTTCTCTATAACTTATGCTTTTGCTCTGTCCATTTCAAATCCTTGGTGCGAGATTTTATACCCTAACACTATCCCCTTTTGCACTATAAAATGGCATTGCTCCTAATTCAACACTAAATATGATTCTTCACATCTTTGAAACATTCTATCTAAATTTGTTAAACACATTTTAAAAGAGTCTTCAAAAACTGAAAAATCATCCATAAACACCTCCATTGTATCTTCAATCATATCGATAAAGATAGACATCATACATCTTTGAAATGTAGCTGGGGCACTGCATAGTCTAAAAGGAATCTGTCTGTATGTGAAGGTACCATAAGGGTAGGTATGTGGTCTTTCTTGATCATCAGCGTAGATGAAGATTTGATTGTATCCTTAATATCTATCTAAGAAGAAATAAAATGAATGACCAGCCACCCTTTCTATCATCTAGTTTATAAACAGGAGAGGAAATGATCTTTTTTAGTCACTGAGTTGAGTTTGCGATAATCTATCCACACTCTCCATCCTGTAACCATTCTTGTTGAAATCACTTCTCCACTCTCACTTTCTATTATCATCATTCTACCCTTTTTAGGTACACATTGTACTAGATTGACCCATTCATCATCGGAGATGGGATAAATTATCCCTGCATCAAAAAGTTTGATTATTTCCTTCTTGACCACCTCCTTCATGTTAGGGTTCAACCTTCATTGACACTCCCTTACGGATCTACATCCTTCCTCGAGGTTTATTTGGTGCATGCAAACATTTGGGCTTATACCTCGAATATCAGAAATCTACCATTCGATGGCCTTTATTCACTTTCTAACAATTGCTACCACCTTACTTTCTAATTTCTCATTCAATTGATTGGAGATGATTATCAGTAACGTTTGACCTTCACCTAGGAAGGTATATCTAAGATGTGTAGGTGGTTTAAGCTTTGATGTGGGTGGTTTTTCTATGGATGGTGGTATGGGTGCTTCAGTCTGAACTAATTCATCTTGATGTGTTTGAACATCTAACTCCTCCATCTCATCATCTCCTTTAGACTCAAGTTTCTCATATCCATTATCTATCTCTGCTTCCACTGACTGTACTTTTGCAATGCAACTCTCAACTTTTTGTTGTAACTTTTGATCCATAATTTCAACCTTCATGCACGTGTTGCTTGCTGTTGGACTCTTTAAAGCCTTATTTATATTGAATTTGATCTAATCTTTGCATATTCAAAATTTTAATTTCCCTTCATGAACGTCAATTATAGCTTTCCCTATATTCATAAACGGTCGATCAAGGATCAATGGATAGTTATTATCTTCTTCAAAATCAAGAACCACAAAATCTATAGGAATAATGAACTTGTCCAATTGCATTAAAACATCTTCCACTATTCCAAAAGATCTTTTAATAGATTGATTAGCCAGCTGAATTAACATCGATGTTGGCTTGACCTCACCTAACCCCAACTTCTTAAATATCGATAAAGGCATAAGATTAATACTTGCTCCTAAGTTGCACAAGCACTTTATGAATTCAAATTCACCAACAACATAGGTATTGTGGAAATCCCTAGATCCTTCAATTTAGATGGCATCTGGCTGATGACTATGGAACTGTAGGTGCCAGTTAGAATTAACATCTAGTTATCTTCCCAAGTGTGCTTTTTAGATAATATGTCCTTCAAAATTTTGGCATATTTAGGCATATGTTCCAAAGCCTCTACAAATGAGAGATTTATCTATAACATCTTTAATTTCTCAAAGAATTTTGCAAATTGTGCATCCAGCTTATTTTTTTTGTAATCATTGAGGAAAGGGAATCTTGGATAGATATGGTAGAGGGGTGACATAAGGAGGGTATTCGCTTATATTAACTTCTTCCTCCATTTTTTTATCTTTCTTAACAAGAGGGAAGGGCTCCTCTATTGTCTTTGTGAGTGGTTGAAGTTCCTTCCCACTTCGAAGTGTAATAGCCTTTAGTTACTCCATCGATTTTATTCTCGAAGTGTTAGGAAGAATTCCCACATTTCACGTAAAGAAAGCACTTAACAATTGGTTTACCTAGACCACTACATTGTGGATTGAAGAGGCATGATTCTTTATTACTTGTTTGAATTTTCCTTCCAGACACTTATCTACATCGTCCAGGGTTCCAAGCTTGTACAAGATTTTGTCCATTTTGGATTCTATCAAACTCAGTTTGTCTTATTAGAATCCTTACGGTCCTTGATGTCTAAACTGTCCTCTAGGATTGTTTGACCAAATCCAAGTACCTGCTCTTCATTCCCAATGGTTAATGATGCATATAAGTATGATGATATTAGGTTATGCCGCTTTTTTATGTGGATCATTATTAACAGTAGCACTTCTAGCCACTCAGGATTGTATGTGTTGGAATAAGGATTGTTTCCTCCTCCTCAACCGTATTAAGTTCCCATATAGTTTACTTGCTCTGATCCATTATCATTCATTAATAAGCAATTGATTGTATCATGATCCATTTGCCCATAAAGCTCATACTTCAGTTGAACAGCTTTTACTGTATTTAAAAATAAAGCCTTCATGTTGTTTAGCTGTCGAGTTAAATTATCAATTTTAGCTTACATTTCTATCATTTGATCGATAGCTACCACTGCTTTTTACTTATGAAGATTTGTGTGTTGTCTACTCCGCTCGTTCGTCCTTAAATAGCTATTACTCACCATTTCTTTTAATAACTCTTGTGCTTCATCTACAGTCTTCCTCATAAGTGATCCTCCTGAAACTGTATCAATTGTACCTCTCGCATGTGTGGTTACTCCGTTATAAAATGTTTGTAAAAGAAATTCTTTAGGTAGGTTATGGTGTGGACATTTTCTTTACAAGTCTTTGTATCGTTCCTATGCTTCATAAATTGATTCCCCATCACCTTGCTGAAAGTTTGTGATCTCTTTGATAATCTTCGTAGTCTTGGTAAGGGGAAAGTACTTATCTAAGAAGGCACGAACTAATTGGTCCCAAGTGGTGACATTATTTGAGTTGAGGGAATGGTACCAAGCTTTGCTCTATCCCTTAAGGTAAAAGGGAATAGTCTAATTCTTACAACACCCTCATCATTTAATGATAACAGAAGGTATCGTAGATTTTAAGGAAGTTGACAATACGTGCATTCAGGTCTTCATTCGTTAATCCATAAAATTGCACATTTTATTGAAGCATGTTTAGGAAAGCTGGTTTGATTTCAAAGGAAGCTGCTTGTACCGGTGGCCTAGTTATACCTTGATTAACTCATTGAAGCCCGGTCTCATGAAGTCTATGAAGGCTCTCAGTTGATGCCCTTAGTTTGCTCCTTGACCTAACTGTTAGAAACAAATGGACGTTTTTGACAATTGTGTTAAGTGTGCAGACAAAGTACAGAACATAAACGCAGACGCAAAAACAATATAAACGCAGATGCAAAGACAATATAAACACAGACGCAGACGTAAAGACAATAAAAACGTAGACACATACGTGAAATCAAAACACAGACACAACGCAAAGACAATATAAATGCAGACGCAGACGGAAAGACAATATAAACGTAGACACAGACGCAAAATCAAAACACAGACGCAGACGCACACCTGAAGTCAAAACACAGACGCAGATGTAAAGTCAACATAGACGCAAAGGCAACACAGATGCAAAGAAGACATAGACGATACCATGAAGATACATTAGCATGTTAGAACAGTTATTTAGTTAGAGTTAGTTACAAAACTCAACTAAATGATGGTTATCAAGAATCAAGAAGCTGTTATCAAAGATCAAGAAGTAGTTAGAGACGAAGGCTATAAATACTAGTCGTAGTCGAAGATGTTACAATGTTAGAGAATCTTAGAGAAAATTCTTACAAATCTTACGATTCAGAAATCAGTGATCTTTGAGCGTTCAGTGCTTACTTAGAAAAGAGAAATTCTGTAGTGCGATACGAAGAGAGCTAACCCTACTGTAACAAAAGCTCACAATCTTTTTCTAGTGAGAGAAAGAAAAGGCTGATAGCCTAGAGAGGCTAAGATAACTGAAAGAATACTTTGTAAGAGACCTGAAGAGGCTCTGAAAGGGAAGAAAGAATACTTGTAATTGTTTAGAGTATAGTGAAACACTCAGACGAATTCTGAGGATTGGACATAGCCCACAGTTTGGGGTGAACCAGTATAAAAATCGCAGTGTCTATCCTCTATCCTTTACTTCAATTTATTTTATTGTTAAACAATTATAAAGAAGTTATTTGAGATTTAACTAAGTAATAAATTTTGTATAAACGTTGTGATATCTTTTTAACAAGAAAGAGAAGTTCTTAACAAGATTTTATATTCATAAAAAGGATACACCATTCAACCCCCCCTTCTTGTGTATTGAGTTTCTTGTACGTAAAGTCTATACTAACGTGTGATTTACTTTAACCTGTGTGACTGCTCAGTTTAATTATGTCTTGTTAAATTTTCCACTTTACAATTCTTGAATCAATTTCCAGTATTTACTTTCCGTGTTCAATTGTGTAGTGTTTATTTCTTTTTATTTTTTTCTTTAAGCCTTAGATGACTTAGGATTAGGCTAGTACCCTTTTTATGGGACCACCTTTTATACTACAGTCACGATCCGTGCACTTGCGGTATTTGAGAGCTTATAAATTTTAAAGCTCAAACGACACGAACAAGTTTTTGGTGGAGGAGTGCTTGTCCTCAAGTAAAATAAACACAACCAATCAATTCAACTAGTTCATTTTTGCAAAGATCAAGACACATAATCCCTTAAATTCATGCCAACTCAAATATCAAGTTAATGCATATATAATGACTACTTTTTTATTGGTGTATACAAGCAAACTCACAATTGGCACAATCACTCAAAGATAAGTAAAGATGCACAAATGAATCTTCCTCACAGTTTTCACTCATTTCGCTCAAGTGTTTAAGGGTTAGTGTTTTGCTCAAACTTCCTATAGGAAACTACACTATCATAGGCTTGCTAATACACCAATTCTCCTCTACAATGATTGCATACATAAATAGATCAAAAGGACTTATTTAGGATTGTAATTTGCTAAAGGTTAAGGTGGATCAAAAGAAATGGAAAAGGGTTAAGCACAAGCATAAGTAAAGTACAAAGCAGATAAAAAATGGGATAACTAAACATAACTACGAGATATACAAATATAAATGATATTATACACTTATTAATGCTATTCACTTGTTCTTCCTTTTTTTAAATTTTTTTCTTTCCTTTTCTTCATATATGGAAGAACTATGGATCAAAACTAGCACCATACATAATGTAGTCCACAGGCAGAAATATCCTCAATTTATCTTGGTAAAAATTTGACACAATCCCAGCTAATATTTTACTTAATACTCTACTAAGCTTGTGAAAGGAATGGATAATGGGGTTTAAGTTTTTTTTAATTTCGGGTGTTTTTAAGAAACAAAAGGTTGAGCCTCGATGAGGGTAGCAAGGGATGATAACGGGTAGGTCATTTAAGCCAAAGGTTAACACAAAAAGGGCCTAAATCATCTCTATTAAGCATGTAACCAGTAGACTCAAATTGATTCAAAGCAAGTTCTGAAGGTAGTAACCTAAGGAAGTAACACTCAACAAAGAAATGAAATGACTATAAATGGAGTCATATGGCTCAATCCTCGCTTTGGCTTAATTGAAAGTCCATTATGCATCTCTACATTACCTCATTGTTCATATGACAATTTATGACTAAGCTTATGCAATCAACTATGTTTCATCACTCTATATGGTTCACTTTTTACTTAAAAGGCCTAATTTGAGTTCAAGCATGCATTCAATCTAATTCCAACTACATGGCAGAATTTTCGTGGCAATATTTATCAGAGTGATTTAAATGTGGTTCCATTGCTAACACAAACACATATAATATGCCTAAATATGCATCCTATTTAACACAATTGTAAACAATGCAATTGAGCAAGTTAATGTCATCTCCCCACACTTAAAATTTCACATTGTCCTCAATGTGACAAAGCAAGAACCAAATAAAGGAAATAATATCAAACTATAAAAAAGAAAATGAACATAAACCAAGAAAAAGAAATTAAACAACGACTGGTATGAGAACAAACAGAAGATACTGAAGTCAAAGCACAGTTAAGGAAATTGAAACTAAACAAAAGATATAGCATGCTAAAAACTAATATGAAATCAAATATACATGAAGGAAAATGCATTCATACAAATGAAATAACAAAAAAAAATCCAAAAGGTTAAGGGGAAAGAAAAGCTTATTTCGATGGTAGTGGCAAAGGTGTTAACGAAGGAGCTTCAAAGTTGTTCCTTTGATAGAAGTTGAGGAACCATTTTTTCAAACTGCACTGCTCCTTATGAACCTGCCGTATTTGAGTGCCATGTTTATTTATTTAGGACATCATTTGTTATTGACCGGAGGTGACCTGGTCTACTAGTTGGTGAAGTCGATCGACCCTCGTTAGTGCACTTAGTTCCTCCTCTACTGTTGTATCCTCTGGTTCTTGAGCTGCTCGGGATGTAGATGGTTGGGACACAACTGTATTGATTTATCTCCTGTGCTTAAACACGATACACGTTTAAGGATTACGGAGTTCCATGGAATGGACCTCCACAATCTCGAGACGCCTTAAATATGATATGTCAAAAATATCATGGGGCATTGTCCATACCTCTCCAAATTGTGATTATAAAAATGAGCTATAGTGGTGACAATGTGCCCCATTCCAAAATATGAACTTTGTTTATTAATGACACTGACAATTGACCTAAAGATTCTAAACTATGTATTGATTTTTACTTATGACCCATGCACCATAAGAAAAAGCGTTCTTATCTGAACATTTACTACTCTCAGTTTTATTGAACACAATTAAACACATGTATTTATGCAATAGTAAATGTTCGGCACTACGTATTAAAGCGCTCGGTGCATTTTTTGAATTGAAACAGTCTTCCCCCGTTAAAATATTCCAATATGAG
>JAOTAY010000006.1:21083226-21093731 GCA_025629805.1 Erythroxylum baracoense
GTGGAGTTCGGTAGTGATTGCACGTAGCGCTTCCTTATCGTAGGATATGTATCGGAATGACCTACGGGCGTCCCGGTGCGTACCCTATGGTGAGGGGGTGTTACATGAAAGGTCCAAAAAGTACCTAAAAACATGAAGTTCGTAAGTGTCTATGTGTTTGCCCGACGCAGGCAACACTTTTGGCTCACATCTGAGCCTTCTGTTACGATCGTGGCATGCAAGCCAAGATCGTGGGCCATTCTTAGAGGTTCTGTCACGACCGTTGTTTCAGCCTGAATGTTTTCTGAAACTTCTCCGTTGTTCGATATTGACCCTGAAACACCAGCAAACACATCAAAGTACCTAAAAAACATAATATTTAAGCTTAAAAGCTTGTATTAACCCTTAAAACACAAATAATTAACAAACTAAAACAATTCTAACCTAAACACATACTAAATGATTGAATTGATGGCTAAACACATATCAAATTATGCCCTAAAATATGATGCAATTTACACTTATCAAATCCCCACATTTAAACATTTTCTTGTCCTCAAGCAAACAAAACAACAAACAACACAAAATCACAAAACACACAATGCAATAATGAGACAATGGCTTCAACTTCATGAAACACATTTAACTCTAAACATAATCATTCAAGCTGTTCCAATTCATTAACATGCAAAATTCGCATCTAAGAGCTCTTTACTGAATATACATATTAATCAAAACTTAAATGTCAAGTTTATTCAGCCCTTTCAATTGTACACACATATTAATAATTATTTGGTCATTCAAACTTTGTAACTAATCCTAGGTATGTTTTCATGAAAAGTTAAGCTATTTACAAGTTCGGTAGGTTTTTAATAGAAAACATTCTCTTTTTTTTTCTTTTTGTGGACATGGATTTAGTCTTTTTACACAAAGGCAAATATTGGTGATGAATGTCGATCCGATTACTCGATTAAATCATGTTTTGACGCGAAGGCAGAAATTTGTGATACCTATCCATCTGGTTAATCGGCTATATTACGTTCTCAACTAGCTACTAGCTCTATTCATAACCGAAAGGCCAACGAAATAGTTATTTATTTAAAATTTAAAAACAATTTTAAAAAAATTTAACTAATGCCTACCTTGTTGCTTTAGCTACTCATTTTCATGAAAAAATACCAGCAAAGCTACTTATTTGAAAGACTTAAAATTATGAATGAATGTGACAACTTATAGGGTGATAAACTAACGTTGAATCCTAATTAACTTGCATATTTTAGCTAAAGAACCTAGATCACTAATTTCATAAGCCAATGAATCTTAATAACCTAATAGATTATATTCAAAATTAAAGATTTCATTCCATCTAAGCTATCGATACATTCAGACAATTCACAATGTGCAACTTAATCACTCTAACATAACAATATGCAAAATTCACTTTCAAAGCAAAACACATAATCCTCCCTACACTTTAACAACATATTGTCCTCAATGTGAGAAGGAGGCAAACATACACATATGGAAGGACGTAACATAAAATAAAATAAAATAAAAACTAAAGTTAAAAGAAAAGGGTTAGAAGCAAAACCTTACAGTGATGAAGGTGACGATGACTAGGGAATGAGAACAAACCTGCTGAACACCCGAGATTGTTGTCTTATCTTAGAATTGCTTAAAGAGAGTGAGAGAATTAGTGATCCCAGCTCAATTCAAATTATTAAATTTTTATTTAAAATTCAAAACAACTTTAACTAAATATAACAATTTTAATCGAACTACTAAATGTGCTAATTTATGGTCATTAAGTTGACCTTACATCCTTAGAGGTGTCTTTAATTGTTTAAACATAAAGAAATCAATTTTTTGTCTTTGGGAATCAGTCCTCTGAGATATAGTTTGCAACGATGCTCATTGACCTTAAAAATTTCCTTATTAGCATTTTCCAATTTGAGGGCTCTATGATCGAAAACTTGAATGACTGTAAAAGGTCCACTCCATCAAAATTTTAGCTTCCCTGAAAATAGCCAACCTTGAATTATATAATAGCACTACGTCTCCTACCTTAAACTCCTTTTGCTTAAGATGAGAATCATGCCATTTCTTTACCTTTTCTTTGTGGAGTTTGGCATTTTCGTATGCATTGTAACGAAACTCTTTAAGTTCATCTAGTTGCAGAAATCATTTTTCGCTTGCTTGCTTTCAATCAGAATTTAATGCTTTTATCACCCAGTATGCTCGATGTTCTAGTTCGACCAAAAATGACAAGCTTTTTCCTATACAAGTCTATAAGAAGTTGTTTTTATAGGTGTCTTGAAAGCAATCCTATAAACCCATAAGACATCATCTAGCTGTATTGCCCATTCTTTCCTAGAGTTGTTCATTGCCCTTTCCATCATTGGTTGGAGATGCCGCTACTTTAGCCCAATGTGAGAGATAATCTACCCCCACTAAAATGTACTTGCTCCCTCTTGAGGATAGGAAAGGACCCATAAAGTTTATATCCTATACGTCAAAGATTCCACTTCTAATATGTTGGATAAATGCATTTTATCTCTTTTGGAGATGTTGCCTATTCTCTGACATTGATCCTATTGTGCCACAAAAATTTGAGCATCCTTAAACAGCTGTGGCCAATAAAACCCACTCTAGAGTATCCGAGCTACTAGTTTGTTAGCTCCATAATGACCAACATATTGACCTCATAACATTGCTTTAAGATATCTAACATTTCTTCCTCCGGAGCATATTGTCGCATTAACCTGTTAGCACATGTTTTGTATAAAATTGACTCATCCCATAGATATCGGGTACACTTATGTAGAAATCTCTTTCTTTGTTAATAAGATAATTCAAAAGGAATCTTACCATTGGAAACGTAATTTACGATGTCCACAAGCCATGGTGTAGCCAGACTTTCAAGTAGCATCAACGTTTCATCAGGGACATTCTCATTATTATCTTCATTTGGCTTGCATTCCCCTTTTTCCAATCTTGATAACTAGTTTGTGATCATATTTTCTACTCTCTTTTTATCTCTCACTTCTATATTAAATTCTTGTAAGAGTAACACCTATCAAATGAGCCTTGGTTTCGCATCCTTTTTGTTAAAAAGATATTTTAACGCCGCGTGATCGGTGAATATGATTACCCTTGATCCCAATAGGTATGGTCGAAATTTATCACTTACGTACACTAATGTGAGTAATTCCTTCTTTGTGGTGGTGTAATTAAGCTAAGGTCCTGCGAGGATCTTGTTAGCATAATAGATTGCATGCAAGCTTTTATCTTTCCTTTGGCCTAATACACAACCTATAGCTTGGTCGCTTATAACGTATATAACCTCAAATAGAAGTGTCCAATCTGGTGGTGATAGAATTGGTACTGGTGTTAGTGCCTCCTTTAGTTTGTTGAAGGCAAACATACACTTGTCATCAAATAGAAAAGGCACATCCTTGACTATTAGGTTTGTCAAAGGTCTTAAAATTTACGAGAAGTCTTTGATAATTTAATGGTAAAATCTTACATTACCTAAGAATCCTCGAACACCTTTTATGTTGCTTGGTGGTGGGAGTTTCTCTATAACTTCTATTTTTGCTCTGTCCACTTCAAATCCTTGGTTTGAGATTTTATACCCTAGCACTATCCCCTCTTACACTATAAAATGACATTTCTCCCAATTCAGTACTAAATATGACTCTTTAGATCTTTGAAGCACTCTGCCCAAATTGGTTAAACATATTTCAGAAGAGTCTCCAAAAACTAAAAATCATCCATGAATACCTCCATTACATCTTCGATCTTATCTGCGAAGATAAACATCATACATCTTTGAAATGTAGCTGGGACATTGCATAGTCTAAAAGGCATCCGTGTACACGCGAAGGTACCATAAAGGCAGGTGAATGTGGTCTTTTCTTGATTATAAGGATATATGAAGATCTGATTATATCCCGAATATCTTTCTAAGAAGCAATAAAATGAATGACCAGCCAACCTTTCTATCATTTGGTCTATGAACGGGAGAGGAAAATGATATTTTTTAGTCACTGAGTTGAGTTTGCGATAATCTATGCACACTCTCCATCCTGTGACCGTTCTTGTAGAAATTACTTCTCCACTCTCACTTTCTATTACTGTCATTCCACTTTTTTTAGGTACACATTGTACTAGACTGACCCATTCACTATCAAAGATAGGATAAATTATCCCTGCGTCTAAGAGTTTGATTATTTCCTTCTTGAACTAGGGTTCAACCTTCATTGACGCTCCCTCAGCGTTTTACATCCTTCCTCAAGGTTTATTCGGTGCTTGCAAACATTTGAGCTTATACCTTTAATATCATAATTCTGCCATCCAATGGCCTTTATTCACTTTCTAACAATTGCTACCACCTTACTTTCTTGTTTCTTATTCAATTGATTGGAGATGGTTATTAGTAACTTTTGACCTTCACCTAGAAAGGTATATTTGAGATGTGTAGGTAAAGGTTTAAGCTATAATGTGGGTGTTTTTTTTTCTGTAGATGGTGATATGGGTGCTTCGGTTTGGACTAATTTATCTTGAAGCATTTGAATATCCAACTCCTCCATCTCATCATCTCCTTTAGACTTAAGTTTCTCATATCCATTATTTGTCTTTGCTTCCACTGACTGTACTTTTGCGATGAAACTCTCTACTTGTTCTTGCAGATTTTGATCTATAATTTCAACCTTTATGCACGCATTGCTTGTTGTTGGATTCTTTAAAGCCTTATTCATATTGAATTCAATCTGATCTTCACCTATTCGAAGTGTTAATTTCCCTTCGTGAACTTCAATTATAGCTTTCCCTGTATTTATAAATGGTCGACCAGTGATCAATGGATAATTCTTATCTTCCTTGGAATCGAGAACCACAAAATCTACAGGAATAATGAATTTGTTCACTTACATTAGAATGTCTTCCACTATTCCAAATGATCTTTTAATAGATTGATCAGCTAACTGAATTAACATCGATGTTGGCTTGACCTCACCCAACCCCAACTTCTTGAATATCAAAAAAGGAATAAGATTAATACTCTCCTAAATCGCACAAGCATTTTGTGAATTCGAATTCACCAACCACACAGGGTATTGTGAAACTTCTTAGATCCTTCAATTTAGATAGCTCTGGCTAGTGATTATGGAATTGTAGGTGCCAGTTAGAGCTGCCATCTGATTATCTTCCCAAGTACCCTTCTTTGATAATATGTCCTTAAAAAATTTTGCATATTTAGGCATATGTTCCAAAGCCTTTACAAATGAGAGATTTATCTATAACGTCTTTCATTTCTCAACGAATTTTGCAAATTGCGTATCCAGCTTCCTCTTTTGTAATCATTGAGGAAAGGGAATCTTGGGTTGATATGGTGGAGGATCGACATAGGGAGGGTATTCACTCATATTCACTTCTTTCTCCTTTTCTAGATATTTCTTAACAAAAGGAAAGGGCTCTTCTATTGTCTTTTTGGGTGGTTTAAGTTCCTTCCCACTTCGAAGTATAATAGATTTTAATTGCTCCCTCAGTTTTATTCCCGAAGTGCTAGGAAGAATTCCCACAATTCGCGTAAAGAAAGCTTTTGTCAATTGGTTTACTTGGACCTCTATAGTATGGATATAGGATGCATGATTATTTATTACTTGTTCGAATCTACCTTCCATACTCTTTTGTGCATCGTTTAGGGTTCTAACCTTGTTTAAGATTTTTTCCAATTTGGATTCCATCGAACTCAATTCGTCTTACTAGAAACTTGGTAGTCTTTGAGGTTTGAACTGTCCCCCAATGTTTTTTGACTAAGAAAATTTTGGGTGATTTTTCCAACCAAGGTTGTATGTGATAGAGTAGGGATTATTTCCCTCTCCTCAAACGTATTGGGTTCCCATGTAGTTTACTTGCTTTGATCCATTGTTCTTCATCAAGAAGCAATCGACTGTATTATGATCCATTTGACATTTCAGCTGAATAGGTTTTACTGTACTTGAGGATAAAGCCTTCATGTTGTTTAACTGTCGAGTTAAATTATCAAATTTAGCCTACATTCTATCATTTAATTGACAGTTATAACTCCTTTTTGCTAACAGAGAGTTGCGGGTTGTCTACTCTGCTAGTTCGTCCATAAACAACTGTTACTTGCCATTTCTTCTAACAACTCTTCTGCTTCATCTACCGTTTTCCTCATAAGTGATCCTCTCAAAGCCACATCAATTGTGCCTCTTGTATGTGGGGTTACTCCGTTATATATTGTTTGTAAAAG
Source organism: Erythroxylum baracoense (assembly GCA_025629805.1). Lineage (NCBI taxonomy): Eukaryota > Viridiplantae > Streptophyta > Magnoliopsida > Malpighiales > Erythroxylaceae > Erythroxylum > Erythroxylum baracoense. The sequence continues at coordinate 21,089,483 of JAOTAY010000006.1, forward strand.
AAATTCTTTAGGTAGGTTATGATGTGTACATTTTCTTTGCAAGTCTTTGTATCGTTCCTGTGCTTCATAAATCGATTCCCTATTACCCTGTTGAAAGTTTGTGATCTCTTTGATAATCTTCATAGTCTTGATAAGGGGAAAGCACTTGTTTAAGAAGGCATGAACAAATTGGTCCCAAGTGGTGACATTAATTAGGTTGTGGGAATGGTACCAAGCATTTACTCTATCCCTTAAGGTAAAAGGAAATAGTCTCATTCTTACAACATCCTTTGACATTTGATGATAACGGAAGGTACCGTAGATTTCAAGGAAATTGACAATATGTGCATTCGGGTCTTCATTCCTTGATTTATATAATTGCACATTTTGTTGAAGCATATTTAGAAGGGCTGGTTTGATTTCAATGGAAACTACTTGCACGAGTGGCCTTGCTACACCTTAATTGACTACATTGAAGCCTGATCTCATGAAGTCCATAAGGGTTCTCGGTTGATGCCCTTGGTTCGTTTCTAGATCCAACTCTGGTTGAAACTCCTCAGCCATTGTTGCTTTTACTATTTTTTCTTCTTTAGGTCGAGCTCTTCTAATTGAACATTCTAAACGAGTGATGTCAAGCTCTACAGTTTCAGCTATGCGACTTGAACTTCTCATAATTCTTGTATTCAAACAAGACCACGAACACATATAAAAAAAGATGGGAAGAACAGAAAAACTTTAAAAAATTAACTAAAATGCCTTAGACTAAGAGAAATAAACTAATTTTCACCTTCCCTAATAACGGGGCCAAAAACTTGATTGTTTCATTCGAGCTTTAAAATTTATAAGCTCTCAAATACTGCAAACTCATAGGTCGCAATTGTAATTTAAGAGGTGTCGATCCTATGAGGAAGGGAACTAATATAATCCTAAAAATCTAAAGCTAAAGGATATGAAATTAAAATTAAACAATGCAACGGAAAGTAAATACGAGAATTGAATTCAAACAATTAAATCAAAAGTTAAACACGAAGGGCTTGACAATTGAGCAACAAGCACGCACAATGGAAATCAGTCAAAGAATTTGTCAAGTTATGAGAAGGCGGTTTTACATATCATTAATGTTAACCTAGTTAATTATGTGTTAATGGGTGTCAGTTCTAGACGATTCTAGGGCTAATTACTCTCTCTCGAGTTATAACCATTAACTGTAATTTATAAACCCTAATTGGATTATGAAATTTGTAATCTCTCAATTAAAAAATTATCCAAAATCCTAATTAGATCTGAAGCACTTTAATAAACTATCAGAATATCACACAGGATCTCTCTCTGCACAATTACCAATATGATTCGTCACAGTTTCTATTAAATTGCCTAACTGTCATTAATCTGATTTAATCATTTTTCATTCAGTTCACCCTCTCAGTTTATTATCGAATTATACAAGAACGCAATCAAATCACAACATTCATCTAATAAACACAATCAACTAAATTATCATTAAATCATAATAAAATCCCAAAGAAGAGTTAGAACGTTATCAACATTCTACCATTTATCATCATACAATCCATCTTAGCTTTATACATGAATAAAATTGAAACGAAAAGGAAATAGAAACTTAGAATGGACGATTTAGGAAGGCAATAACATTAGGAAACCTCTTGATTTGGGAAATAAGTTGAGGTAGCTTCTTCTTCCTTTTTGTTCCTCTTCCTCCTCTCTTTATCTTCCTCTTTCTCTTTTAAGGTTTCCAAAAGTGGCTGCATGAAAAAGCTACCTTCTTTCCTCTCTTATTCTTTAAATAGTCTCTTATGTTTTGGGTAACCCTAGGGCTTTTTTGGAGTCTGAAAAGTCCAAAAAGTCCCTCAAAACGTGAAGTTCATAAGTGTCTGCACATCTGGCTGACGTAGACCACAACCGTGGCCCTGTAGGCATGATCGTGGATCACATCTAAGCCTTCTATCATAATGATGGCATGTAACACACCACTGCCATAGAGCATATGCCCAAACATCCAAAGGACGTTTAAGAACATACCCTATGAAAATGGTATGATAGAGCAATTACATAAACTTATTATGGCATCATACAGAACATAAGTATTTCTAACGATCAAAACTCCTCATTTCATTCACAAAATGACACTTACTTACATTGTCATTACATTACATAATCTATGTTTATACATAACATAACATTTGGAAATTTAAAGTTCTATTTAAAAAGTTCAACATGAAAGGAGAAGCTAAACAAAAGTATTCTATCTAGACTCTGCAAGTATTAATTGACTAGACCTTTGAATAATTCTTGTTTCCAAAATTGATAGTACTAGACTTCTATTTCATCACTTTAGAAGCTAGGTCTCCTTTATACCTAAAAATCAACGTTGCAATTTTGATTAGTTTGCGAACTGAATGAGTGAACCATCATCGATGTGCTCACTCAAGTAAGAACACAATTATCACAAGTATATTTCCCAATTTAGCAGATGTATCACATCATTCAATATTGAATACCAAATCACAATATACATCATACCTTAACAATACATCGTAAACTATAAACATTTCATAATAATCCAATCATTCATTTCATCATCATGTACACAAACATTGCATATCATTATATCAACACAATTCAGTAATTCTTCACAATCATTCACATGATACATGAAAAGATATATATATATATAAATCCAAATGCACATGCACATGTGACTCCACATTTATTTTTACTTTTTTATGACTGAGCGCCTATTTATTGTCCCATATCTATTGTAGATTCTAGGATCATTTCATATTCTATCCCGTACCTATAGTAGATACCGGGCTCATTAATAACTGAGCTTGTGGCTCTTTGTGCACATATCTGAGCTTTAAGATATTTTTCACATTGGTCACTCTGGTCATAACTCCTTTATCTAATCATACATCAATTCACATAAGATGCTATCAATAACTTTCATTTAATGTGTACAGTCATTTATCACATTCATCGGATCTGAGTCCGACATTCAACATTCAATTGAGTACACATTTTCCATATTCACATAGAATTAGAAAGCACTTCTAATACACTCACAAATATCAAACTCGTCAGACCATTAATGTCTATAATTTTCACAATCATATCAATAGTTGTTCAATATCTAAAAGTTAATCGAAAATAATTTAGTCATAGTGAGAAAACATCTAGGTTAACTCACAGTACTCTCCAGATAAGCTATTGCCTTAATGACTCGGCAATGTCTGGATGCTGATGATCAATTTGTGCTTCTTTTATCATGCAATACACACATATAGTTCACACATTACTAAGTTGATCAATCATATGAAAATTCAATTATATATATATATATATATATATATCTTGTACATATTGTTTATTAATTTACTATAACTATAACTATCGAATACCTTATTCGTTCTGATTCCTATGCTTATCCAAGGTACCCATAAACGGTGAAAATATCCTTTTTGCTTATCTTTATCCCGATGAGCTAAAACCAAAGCTTTTATTTTTTGTTGAATACTAGTTCAAGTAAGTTTTTAATAAGCCCCACGAAAGCTTGAGGTGGATACATGAATTTTTGTTCTATGCCTCTGAGCTATATATTCTCATTTAATTCTAGTCATTGAATAAAGGAAACTTTGATGAATAACTAATTGAGTTCCTTTCTTTTAGTTATTCTTTTCACCCTTTCTATAATAACAAAACGGATTCTTCCAATGTATAAAACAAAATTTCCAACAGCTTTTGTTACAATAACCTTCCCAACCATGATTTTTTTCTAGGCCTTTCGTTTGTAAAAAAAAAGAAAAATGTATTGATCCTAAATATCAAACAAAAACATAAAAAAACAAGCAGTAAATAGAAATGGATAAATAAATAGTGGAGTCCATTGTTTCTATAGTTACTTTTTAAATGGTCTTCTCTATACACCGAAGCCTTTTCCTTCAATTAATTAATGCTATTGTTAACTTATACAGTTCACACTCTTTGGCTCTACCCTATGAATATATGTATATATACATAGTGTGTATATATGTGTGTGTGTGTGTGTGTGTGTGTGTGTGTGTGTGTCATGTTTAATGCTCAATTAACCTTTTCTGATATGTAACTTTTCATAAATTTTGACCATTTAAATATCATATTTTGTATACTACCATTTTGCAATATATATATATATATATGTTTTTGTATGTGTGTGTGTGTGTGTGTGTGTGTGTGTGTGTGTGTGTGTGTGTGTGTGTGTGAGTGTGTGTGT
>JAOTAY010000006.1:21093831-21106668 GCA_025629805.1 Erythroxylum baracoense
GATTAGGCTACTTGAGTAGAAAGTGAACCATATAGAGTGATGAAAAATAGTTGGTTACATAAGCTTAGTCACAAATTAAAATTTGAATAATGAAGTAGTGTAGAGATGTGTAATGAGTTTTCATTTAAGCCAATGCAAGGATTGAGCGATATGACTTCATCTATAGTCATTCTATTTCTTTGTTGAGTGACACTTACTTAGGTTATTACATTTAGAACTTGCATTGAATTGGTTTGAGTCTACTGGATGCATACTTAATAGAGATGATTTAGGCCCTTTTTGTGTTAACCCTTGGCTTACATGACCTACCATTGATATTATCCCTTGCTACGTCTATTGAGCCTTAACCTTTTGCTCTTGAAAATACCTGAAATTTTAAAACTTTAAACCTTATTAACCTACCCATTCAGAAGCTTAGTAGAGTATTGAGTAATACTCTAGTTGGGATCGTTGTGAAAGTTTACTGAGATGAGTTGAGTATATTTTTGCCTATGGACTACAATGTATTCAGCGTTATTTTGATTCATAGTTCTTCCATGTGTTTAGAAATAAAAAAGAAAGAAAAATGAAAAAAATATTGAAAAGGAAAAGAAAAGAAAAATGAAGAACAAGTGAGTAGCATCAATAAGTGCAGAATATTAGTTATATTTGTATATCTCGGACTTATGTTTTGTTATCCCTTTATACCCGCTTTTTACTTTACTAATGTTTGTACTTACCTCTTTTTCCCTCTTTACCCACCCCAACCATTATCACATTACAACCCTAAATAAGTCCTTTTGATCTATTTATACATGTAATCATTATAGAGGAGAATTGATGTATCAGCAAGCCTATGTTAGTGTAATTTCCTATAGGAAGTTTGAACGAAACACTAACCATCAAACACTTAGAGAAATGAGTGAAAACTGTAAAGAAAATTCATGTTGCATCTTTACTTATCTTTGATTGATAGTGTTAATTATTGAGTTTGCTTATGTACACCAATGAAAAAGTAGTCATGATATGTGTATTAACTTGATATTTGAGTTGGCTTAAAATTGAGGGATTGCATGCTTTCATCTTTGTGAAAATGAAGTGATAGAATTGAGTGGTTGTATTTATTTTGCTTGAGGATAAGCAAAGATTTAAGTATGGGGATGTTGATAGTTGTGCATTGGTATATGTTTTTCTAGGTAATTGGCATGTGTTTTCTTGCATAATTGTTAATTATTGTTGTAGTTTAGGATTCATTTTGTATGTTTTCATTTAGTTTGATGTTCATTATAGTTCTTTTACGTTTGATGTTAATTTAGGGTAAGAATTGACTATTTTTATGTAGAAAGGAAGATGAAGCAACTTGGAAATTGAGCTCAAGATCAAAGAGGAAAAGAAAAGAGGAGTCCATCTGTTGCAAATTCCTACTATTGTGAGAATCATGCCAATTCCCATGATTATAGGAATTATAATCTGAGTCATAATGTAGGGCTTCATTAAACTTAGGGTTTTTGGACTATAAAAGCATAATTAAGCTTCTATTATAAAAGGAAGACGAAACCGTTCTGTAGAAACACCATCCTTGAGTGAAGAACACATGTGTGGAGCCTTGAGGAAGGAATGAAGTCAAGGATCATCATCAAGATTCGAGAAAATAACACATCAACACCAAAGTTTCTAGATGTTGGCAAAGAAGAGGAGTTTCCTTATTCAATTTTCTATCAATTTTATTTCTTCTATTCCTTGTAAAATGGTTTATTTGAATGTTGATGATGTTATGGAGACCATGACTGACTAATTTAGTTTTAGGGATTGCTTTTGAACTATTTTGTTAGAACACCTATTTTATTGAATTGAATGAAGTTGTCTTTGAAAATTGTTGATTTTATTTGTGTTCTTGCAATAAATCGAGAAAGTGAGTAAGATTAATTGTGTAGGATTGTACAACGAGAGTTGGTAGCCTATAGACATACAATCATCATGTTAATTAATAAATTAGAAGAGAGATCTCGACGAACTCAATTGATCACCCATAGGATAGTATAATAAGTAGTTAAATTTGTAGAGTCATTTGGTAGGTTAAGAGATATCGTCCAATTGATTCCCCTAAATTCGATTAGGGAAAATTAATTACACCTTAAGAGAGAGTAGTTAATACATTCGAAAATCTAGGGTGAGACACAATTCAATTAATAAAATAGTAGGGAGACAAAATAGGAAAAAAAAGTAATCTAATTTTTAAATTCTTGAATTCCGATTTTTCTACATTTTGGTATTATCTATTGCTTTGTGTTAGTCATTTAATTTTAATTTAATTTTCCAGATTATTTGCATTAAACAATTTCATTTTTTAAACAAAGTTTTGTCTAAATTAAGTGGTGTCTGGGCATCAATCCTTGTGGGATCGATATATGCTCTTTCTAACTACAAGTTACGATCTGTTCACTTTTGATTTTTTAGCGTTAAACGAGTAGATAGGTTTTACAATCAACAGTTCCTGATTGACAAGTTCCATTTGGCCGCTAGTCTACAGATCATAAGGCGTAGCAACGTTATGGTGAAATTCATATCTTTTTAGGAGGGCATCAGAAGATTTGTTATAGAAATATGTGCCTCCATCACTTATTATTATTCGTGGAACTCCAAACTAATTGAATAACCATTTGATGAACTTTTGTACAACTTTTCCATCATTGGTTAGAAATGCCATTGCTTCATCCCAACGTGAGATATAATCCACCCCCAATAAAATGTAGATGTTCCCTATTGAGGACAGAAAAGGACCCATAAAGTCGGTGCCCTATACATCGAAGACTTCCACTTCTAAAATGTTGGATAAAGGCATCTCATCTCTTTTGGAGATGTTACCTATTCTCTGACATTGATCACATTATGCCACAAAAGTTTGAGCATCCTTAAATAGTTGTGGCCAATAAAATCCATTCTCGAGTATCTAAGTTTCTGTTTTGTTAGCTCCATAATGGCTAGCATATTGACCTTCATGACATTGCTTTAAGATGTCTAACATTTCTTCCTCTGGAACATATCGTCGCATTAACCTGTTAGTGCATGTTCTATATAAAATTAGCTCATCCTATAGATATCAGGTACACTCATGCAGAAATCTCTTTCTTTGCTGATAAGATAAATCAGAAGGAATCTTACTACTGGCAACATAATTTGTGATATCTACAAACCATGATGTAGCAAGACCTTCAAGAAACATCAAAGTTTCATCAGGAAAACTCTCATTAATATCTTCGCTTAGCTCCATTCCCCTCCTTCCAATCTTGATAAGTGGTCTGTGACCACATTTTCAGCTCCCTTTTTATCTCTCACTTCTATATCAAATTCCTATAAGAGTAGCACCTATCGAATAAGCCTTGGTTTTATATCCTTTTTGTTAAAAAGATATTTCAACATCGCGTGATCAGTAAATACGATTACCTTTGGCCTTAAGAGGTATGATTAAAATTTATCACATGCGTACATCACTGTGAGTAATTCCTTCTCTATGGTGGTATAATTAAGCTGAGGTCTTATAAGGGTCTTATTAGCATAGTAGATCATATGAAACCTTTTATCTTTCCTTTGGCCCAATACACAACCTATAGCTTGGCTGCTTGCATCACATATAACCTCAAATGGAAGTATCTAGTCTGGTAGTGATAGAATTGATGCTAATGTTAATGCCTCCTTTAGTTTGTTGAATGCAAACATACACTTTTCATCAAATAGAAAGGGCACATCCTTGACTAACAAGTTTGTCAAAGGTCTTGCAATTTGCGAGAAATCTTTAATAAATCAACAGTAAAATCCTGCATAACCTAAGAATCCTCGTAGACCTTTTACATTGCTTGGTGGTGAGAGTTTCTTTACAACTTCTGTGTTTGCTTTATCCACTTCAAATCTTTGGTGTGAATGTGATTTTTTCTTGATCATCAAGTTAGATGAAGATTTAATTGTATCCTGAATATTCATATAAGAAGAGTAAAACGAACGACCAACCACCCTTTCTATCATCTGGTCTATGAATGGGAGAAGGAAATGATTTTTTTTAGCCACTGAGTTGAGTTTGCTATAATCTATGCACACTCTCCATCCTGTGAACGTTCTTGTTGAAATTACTTCTCCACTCTCGCTCATTATCGTCATTCCACCCTTTTTAGGTACACATTATATTGTATTGACCCATTCACTATTGGAGATGTGATAAATTATCCCTGCATCTAAGAGTTTGATTATTTCCTTCTTGACCACCTCCTTCATGTTAAGGTTCAACCTCCGTTGACACTCCCTCACTGTTCTACATCTTTCCTCTAGGTTTATTCAATGTATGGAAAAATTTGGGCTTATACCTTGAATATCAGAAATCTGTCATCTGATGGCCTTTATTCGCTTGCTAACAATTGCTACCGCCTTACTTTCTTATTTCCCATTCGATTGATTGGAGATGATGATTGGTAACATTTGACCTTTACCTAAAAAGGTATAACTGAGATGTGTAGGTAAAGGTTTAAACTCTCATGCGAGTGGTTTTTCTGTGGATGATGATATATGTGCTTCGGTCTGGGCTAATATATCTTGATGCGTTTGAACACCTTACTCCTCCATCTCATCATCTTCTTTAGAATTAGCCTTCTCCATTATCTGTCTCTGCTTCCATTGATTGTACTTTTATAATGCAACTCTCTACTTGTTCTTGCAAATTTTGATCCATAATCTCAACCTTCATACTCACGTTGCTTGCTGTTGGATTCTTTAAAGCCTTATTCATATTAAATTTGATTTGATCTTTGCCTATTAAAAGTGTTAATTTTCCTTCATGAACATCAATTACAACTTTCCCTGTATTCATAAATGGTCGACCAAGGATCAGTAGACAGTTCGTATCTTCTTCAGAATTTAGAATCATAAAGTTTACAGGAATAATGAACTTGTCCACTAATAGCAGGATGTCTTTCATTATTCCAAATAGTCTTTTTAATAGATTGATCAGTCAATTGAATTAACATCGATGTTGGCTTGACCTCACCCAGCCCCAACTTCTTGAATATCGACAAAGGCATAAGATTATTACTTGACCCTAAGTCGCACAAGAACTTTGTGAATTCAGATTCACTAGCCACACAGGGTATTGTGAAACTCCCTGGATCTTTCAACTTAGATGAAATCTGGCTGGTGACTATGGAACTGCATATTCCAGTTAGAGCTACAGTCTGGTTATCTTCCCAAGTACGCTTCTTTGATAATATGTCCTTCAAAATTTTGGCATATTTAGGCATGTGTTCTCAAACCTCTATAAATGAAAGATTTATCTGTAGTGTTTTAATTTCTCAACGAATTTTGCAAATTGCGCATTTAGCTTCTTTTCTTGTAATCGTTAAGGAAAGGGAATCTTGGGTTGATATGGTGGAGGGGCGACATAATAAGGGTATTTGCTCATATCCACTTCTTTATCCTTTTTTGATATTTCTCAATAAGAGGAAGGGCTCTTTTGTTGTCTTTGTGGGTGGTTCAAGTTTTTTCCCACTTTGAAGTGTAATAACCTTTAGTTGCTCCCTTGGTTTTGTTCCCAAAGTGTGAGGAAGAATTCCCGCATTTTGCATAGAGAAAGTGACAATTTGTTTACTTGGACCTCTACATTGTGGATAGAAGAGGCATGATTATTTGTTACTTGTTCGAATCTATCTTCCAAACTCTTTTATGCATCGTTTAGGTTTCCAAGCTTGTTTAAAATTTTATCTAACTTTGATTCCATTGAATTTGGTTTGTTTTGCTTGAAACATGGTGGTCCTTGAGGTCTGAGCTGTCCTTCAGCATTGTTTGACCAAGAGAAGTTTTGGTGATTCTTCCACCCATGGTTGTATATGTTGAAGTAAGGGTTCGTTCCCCTTCCTCGACCATATTGAGTTCCCATGTAGTTTACTTGCTCTGATCCATTATCTTTCATCAAGAAACAATCAACTGTATCATGATCCATTTGCCTACAGAGCTCACACTTAAGTTGAATAGCTTCTACTGTATTTGAGGATGAAGCCTTCGTTTAGCTGTTGAGTTAAATTATCAATTTTAGTTTACATTTCTCTCATTTAATTGACAGCTACAACTTCTTTTCGCTCACAGAAAGTTACAGGTTGTCTACTCTGCTCGTTCGTCCATAAACGACTATTACTCACCATCTCTTCTAACAGCTCTTCTGCTTCATCTATCATCTTTCTCATAGGTGATCCTCCTGAAATCACATCAATTGTGCCATTTGTATATGGGGTTACTCCGTTATAAAATGTTTGCACAAAAAATTCATTAGGTAGGTTATGGTGTGGACATTTTTTTTGCAAGTCTTTATATTGTTCCTATGCTTCATAAATCAATTGCTCATCACCTTGCTGAAAGTTTATGATCTCCTTGATAGTCTTCATAGTCTTAGTAAGGGGAAAGTATTTATCTAGGAAGGCACGAACTAATTGATCCCAAGTGGTGACATTAATTGGGATGAGGGAATGGTACCAAGCTTTTGCTCTATCCCTTAAGGTAAAAGGAAAGAGTCTCTTTATTACAGAATCCTCCTACATCTGATGATAACGAACGTTATCACAGATTTCAAAAAAATTGACAATATGTACGATCAAGTCTTCATTCATTAATCCATAAAATTGGATATTCTATTAAAGCATATTTAGAATAATTGGTTTGATTTCAAGGAAGCTGTTTGCATTGGTAGGCTAGCTACACCTTAATTGGATGCATTGAAGCCCGGTCTTATGAAGTCCATAAGGGTTCTTGGTTGATGCCCTCGGTTCGCTCCTTGATCCAACTCTTGCTAAAATTCCTCGACCATTGTCTATTTTATAGTTTCTTCTTCTTCTTCACGCTGAGCTCTTCTAATTGAACATTCTAGATGAGTGATGTCAAGCTCTATAATTTCAGCTATGCGAATCAAACGTCTTGTAACTCTTATGTTCATGTATGAGCATGGACATAAGAAAAAGGGAAGAACAAAAAAGCTTAAAACTAACTAAAATTCCTTAGACTAAGAGAATTAAATTATTCTTCGCCTTCCCCTACAACGACGCTAAAAACTTGATAGGGGTAAGTTTTAATCTTATAAACCCTCAATATTCCATAAGCACACGGTTCATAGCGTAGTATTAAAGATATCAATTGAAGGAGAGAAATCTAATCCTAAAATCTAAGGCCAGAAAAACTATAAAACTGAAAATAAAAGATGCAACACAAATTAATTGTGAGAATTGAGTTCAACTAATAAAATCAAAAATTAAATACAAAAGTATTAACAAGTAAGCAATATGAAATCAAAATAGAAATCAATCAAAGGAATTTACTAATTTATGAGAAAGGGGATTTTACTTATCATTAATGCTAACCTAGCTGACTATGTGTCCATGGAGTGTCAATTATAGACTATCCTAGGGCTGATTACTCTCTCAAGTTATAATCATTAAACTCTAAATTATAAACCTTGATCAAATTATGGAATTTGCAATCTCTCTATTCACAAATTATCTAAAACCCTAATTAGATCTTAAGCACTCTAACAAACGATAAGAATATCACATGACATCTCTCTACACAATTACCACTATGACTTGTCAAGATTTCTATTAAATCATCTAACTCGCATTAATCTGATTTAATCGTTTTTTATTTAATTCACCCTCTCAGTTTATTACCGAATTATGCAAAAATGCAATCAAATGACAACATTCATCTAATAAACACAATAGACTAAATTATCATTAAATCAAAATAAAATCCCGAAAGAGAGTTTAGGACTTCATCAATATTCATACTATCCATCTCAATTCTATATATATAAATAAAATTGAAACAGAAAAGAAATAATGACTTAGAATAGACGACGAAAGGCAACGACGTTAGGAAACCTCCTGATCTGGGAAACACGTCTAGTTAGCTTTATCTTCCTCTTCTTCCTCTTCCTTTTTCCTCTTTCTTTCTCTGGGTACCCTCTCTTTAAGGTTTCAAGTGTAGCTGATGCAAAAGCTCCTTTTTGTGCTCCTCTTAATGTTCTTCAAATTGTCTTAATGTTTTGGGTAACCCTAAGGTCTTTCCAGGGTACAAAAGGTTCAAAACGTCCCTCGAAACATGAAGTTAGTAACTGACTGCGTGTCTAGGTGACCCTATTCGTGGCACACATATGAGCTTTCTGTCATGATCGTGGATCGTTGTTTCGGCCTGAATATCTTCCAAAACTCCTTCGTTCTTCGATATTGACCCTGAAATACTAGCAAATACATCAAAGTTCCTCAAAAATATAATAGTTAAGCTCAAAAGCTTATACTAACTCATAAAATACTTAAAACACAAATAATTAACAAACTAACACAATTCTAATCTCAACACATACTAAATGATTGAATTAACGGCTAAACACATATCAAACTATGTCCTAAAATATGATGCAATTTACCTTCCTCATCTAAGAAGATCAGGAAAGGTGCTCTATAATTCGTTGCTCTATCTCCTTTTTCGCAGCCTAATACTTGACCGAGGTAAGTTTTAATCTTATAAACTCTCAATATTCTACAAGCGATCAGTTCGTAGCGTAGTATTAAAGGTGTCGATCTTATGAGGAAGGAGAGTAATCTAATCCTAAGATCTAAGGCCAGAAAAACTATAAAACTAATAATAAAATATGCAACACAAATTAACTACGAAAATTGAGTTTAACCAACCAAATCAAAAATTAAACACAAAAGTATTAACAAGTGAGCAATATGTAATCACAATAGAAATCAACCTAAAGAATTTTGTCAATTTATGATAAAAGGGATTTTACTTATTATTAATACTAACCTAGTCGATTATGTGTTAATGGAGTGTTAGTTATAGACTACCTTAGGGTTGACTCTTAAGTTATGACCACTAAACCCTAAATTATAAACCCTAATCAGATTATGGAATTTGCAATCTCTCAATTCACAAATTATCCAAAACCCTAATTAGACCTTAAGCACCCTAATGAACTATCAAAATATCATATGGGACCTCTGTTTGTATAATTACCAATATGATTTGACATAATTTCTATTAAATCTTCTAACTCTCATTAATCCGATGTAATCATTTTTAATTTAGTTCACCCTCTCAGTTTATTACCGAATTATGCAAGAACGCAATCAAATCATGACATTCATCCAATAAACACAATCGACTAAATTATCATTAAATCAAAATAAAATCCTGAAGGAGAGTTTAAAACATCATCAATATTCCAAATCTTATCATCATACTATACATCTCAATTGTATACATAAATAAAATCGAAACGAAAAGGAAATAATGATTTAAAATAGACAATGGAAGGTAACAACGTCAGGAAACCTCCTGATCTTGGAAACACATCGAGTTGACTTCGTCTTTCTCTTCCTTCTTCTTTTTTCTCTCTCTCGATATTCTCTCTTTCGGGTTTCAAGTGAGGTTGATGCCAAAAAGCTCCTTTTTTGCTCCTCTTAATGTTCTTTAAATAATGTTTTATATTTTGGATAACCCTATGATCTTTCTGGGGTCAGAAAGGTCCAAAAAGTCCCTCAAAATGTGAAATTCGTAAAAGACTGTACATTTACCTGACACAAGCCACGACTGTAGCCCTACATGCCATAATTGTGACCCACATCTGAGCTTTTTTTTTGCCACGATTATAGGTCAGTGTCTTTGCACGAATATCTTCCGAACCTCCTCCGTTCTTCGATATTAACTTTGGAACATTAGCAAACACATTAAGGTACGTCAAAAACATAATGTTTAAGCTCTAAAGCTTGTACTAACCTATAAAACACAAATAATTAACTAAATAAAATAATTCAAATCTTAACACATACTAAATGATCGAATTAATGGATAAACACATATCAAACTATGCCCAAAAATATGATACAATTTACACTTATCAACATTCCCACAAGTAAACATTTGCTTTTTTTCAAGCAAACAAAACAACAAACAACACAAAAAACACAAAACACACAATGCAATAATGAGGCAATGGCTTCAACTTCATGAAACAAATTTAACTCTAAACACAATCATTCAAGTTATTCCAAATTATTAACATGCAAAATTTGAGTCTAGGAACTCTAGTCTAAATACACATATTAGTCAAAACTTAAATTTCAAGTTTATTCACTCCTTTTAATTGTACACACATTAATAGTTATTTGGTCAATCAAACTTTGTAACTAAACCTAAGTACATTTTTATAAAAAGTCAAGCTACTTACAAGTTTGGTAGGTTTTTATTAGAAAACATTCTTTCTTGTTACTTTTTGTGGACATAGACCTATTCTTTTTACATGGAAGCAAACATTGGTAATAAATGTCGATCTAGTTACTGGACTAAGTAATGTTTTTGGTAAGTTACTTGGTTGGAACATGATTATCACCTTTTGACGCGAAGGCACACATTTTTTATGCGTGTCGATCTGATTACAGGGTTATATTACGTTATTAACTGGCTATTAGCTTTATTCATAATATGAAGGCCAGCGAAGTAGTTATTTATTTAAAATTTACAAACACTTTTTTAATTAAATAATGCCTACCTTGTTGCTTTAGCTACTCATTTTCATGAAAAAATACTAGCAAAGCTACTTAGTCGAAGAACCTAAAATAATGAATGAATGTGACAACTTATAGAGTGATAAACTAACACTGAATCCTAATTAACTTGCATATTTTAGCCAAAAAAAACCCAAATCACTAATTTCGTGAGCTAATGACTCTTCATAACCTAATAGATTATGTTCAAAATTAAATCGATTTCGTTCCATCTACGTCATCGATACATTCCCACAATTCACAATATGCAACTTAAACACAATAACATAACAATCTACAAATTTTACACTCAAATCAAAACACACAACCCTCCTCACACTTGAATAATACATTGTCCTCAATATGAGAAGGAGACAAACAAATACACATGGAAGTAAATAACATAAAATAAAACAAAAAATGATTAAATTTAAAAGAAAATGATTAAAAACAAAACCTTATGGTGATGGAGGTGAGGGAGGCAGTAATTGCACACCTTGAGCCTTAAAATTCCTATGAATACGTTTGATGTCCCAACTCTGACCTCTTTTTTCTGTGCCATATTCCTCATTACCTTGGAGTTTTCATCCAAAGTATCTATCAATGTTTTGGTTTGATCGGGTATTACTGTCAATACTTTCTTCCATCTCGATTAATCTTCTTCGTTCTCCTCCTCGGAGTCCTCGCTAGTTGAATCCCCTTCTTATTGTTGCTAAACATTCAAACTCGCTTGACTAGTCTTGATCTTGACGTGTAATTTGGCAATAATATCCTGAAGTTTCGTATTATGAGACTTTAGGATTTCAGCTTGCCACGGATGATGATGGTTCATGAATTTAAGATAGTAGACTGTGAATTCATTTCACTTAACTCTGAAATAACCAACTATGGCCGAATCCAAGTAAGTCATCCTTAAATCATTGCTCAGCTTATGTCGAGTAGCGATAATTATGTTGAAGATGTGAGTTATTGTATAAACTGGGATGTTATGGTTTATGCATCACAACAGCAAAAGTTCCTTTGTCAAACAATTATTAGTTTCCATCTTTTCAAAAACAATTTAACACATGAATTTGTGCAGTAATGATAGGTATGCATTAGGTTATGTTTTTCTAAGTAATTAGCATGTCTTTTCTTGCATAATTTTTTATTATTGTTGTAGTTTAAGATTCATTTTGTATATTTCTATTTAGTTTGATTTCCATTGTTGTTCTTTTATGCTTGATATTAATTTAGGGTAAGAATTGACTATTTTGTGTAGAAAGGAAGATGGAGCAACTTGGAGATTGAGCTAGAAATCAAGAGGAAAAGAAAAGAGGAAGTGTTTTGTGGCCAATTCCCACGATCGTGAGAATCATGCCAATTCCTACAATCGTGGGAATTACAATCCGAAGGATTATGTAGGGCTTCATCAAATTTAGGCTTTTTGGACTATAAAAGCATCATTAAGCCTCCATCTTAAGGGAGACAAAAACCTTCTGTAGAAAGACCATCTTTGGAGTAAAGAACACATGTTTGGAGCCTTGAGGAATGATTGAAGTCAAGGATCATTATCTAGATTGGAGAAAATAGCACATCAACACCAAAATTTCCAGATTTTGGCAAAGAAGAGAAGGAGTCTTTTTATTCAATTTTTTGTCAATCTTACTTCTTCTATTCTTTGTAAAATGGTTTATTTGAATGTTGACAACATTATGGAGACCATGTTAGGCTGATTTAGTTTTAGAGATTGCATTTGAACTATTTTGTTAGAACTCCTATTTTATTGAATTGAATGAAGTTGTATTTGATTATTGTTGATTTTATTTATTATCTTGCAACAAATCGAGAGAGAGAGAGTAAGATACATTTGTGTAGAATTATACAACGAGAGTTAACAACTTATAGACTTACAATCATCACATTAATTGAACAGTTAGAAGAGAGATCCCGGTTAATCAATTGATCACCCATAGGATGGTTAAATAACTAGTTGAATAGGTCGAGTCAATGGGTAGGTTGAGAGATCGTCTAATTGATTCCCTTTAATTCAATTAGGGACAATTAATTACACCTTAAGATAGGGTAGTTAATACATTCAAAAATCTAGTATGAGACCTAATTCAATTAATAAAATAGGAGGGAGACAAAATAAAAAAAAGTAATCTCTAGTCTTTATATTATTGAATTTTGTTTTTTCTGCACGTTGGTATGGTCTATTGCTTTATTTTAGTCTTTTAATTTTTATTTAAATTTTCCATATTATTTTTATTAAACAATTTCGTTTCTTAAACAAAGTTTTATC